>BFEA01000647.1:75297-105728 GCA_003427395.1 Chara braunii
AGTCCCGCCAGTGTAATCATCGTCCAGGCGTAGCATGCGGCAGCTCGTAGCCGCGTTGCGAGGCAGCGGTTGTCGACTTGATAATGTCACTTACACACTGTTGCGCGCCATTGACCGATTTGATCATCCCACTGACACGGCCGAGAGTCTTGGCCTTCGATACCTTCAAATCGGTAGCCGACGGCTCCAGCGAAGGTCGAAGAGGCGACATCAGCGGGCGGTCCATCTTGTGACCTCCCGACAAAATCAATTCCTTCTCTAGATGCGAACTATAGTGTTCAAACACTCCCGTGGTCACGTGCAGTCGAAAATCCAAACGGAACAGAAACTCCAGTTCCAACCGATTCATCTCCGCCGTGGTGACTCCGCCTACCTTGGCGTAGTAGCCGTTGTTGAAGTACACGTCGTCGAGGAACTTGGCGGCGACCATGACAGCAGTGACGAGAAGGCGGTGAACGTTCAGGGAAGTGATGGGAAGCTCTGGTTGGCGCTGAATCAATCGGTCGATGTAGACGTAAGCCACGACGAAACAAGCCGGAGAACAATTAGCATACTTGAAGATTCGTTCCAAGTACTTGTCGATGGTGATGGATGGGGCACGAAGGCCGTGAAAGACGGTCAATTTGCCGCGACAAGGGGATGCGTAGGGCGTGGTGGCAGTGGTCATCACGTGTCTCTCATTGCGCGCGACCAGCCGCTCCAGCAATGTGGCCAGTACAGAAAGGACACGTGGCCGTTCTACCATCGACGATTCCGAGTCGATCTCCAATATCACGCATGGATCCCGCCGACTCCCGCCATCGGAGAAGATGGATTTCTTTGCCATTCCCACAACGTAATCCGTACCGCCCATAGCCGCCTCCGCGTCTCTGCTTCTACCACAGTCTTCTTCTTCTCGTTGAACCGGTCCTCCTTCCTCCTTCCTCCCTCTCCCACTCCTCCCCTCCCGCGGCGTCCCCCCCCTTGCGCCCGCCCCCCCCCACATACACACGCACACACCGTACCCGATAATCCAAAAAAAGCCCCCTTTCGTTTTCCGCTGCTTCGTCTTCCACGTCTTCCACGTTCCCCGCCTCTCGCTCTCGACTAGAATATCCCCGTTGTTCTTTTCCGATTAACCCCGCCCACGTACGTGGCCAAGATGTCCGGCCACATGCACAAGACACCTCCTCTCCCCGCCGGTCGATCGCCCTCCTGCCCCACTCGGTCGCTCGCGCTCTCGCAGGCTATGGCGCGTAAGCTATGGGTGAACGCACGCCGGGGAGAACGAGGGGGAGGGGGAGGGGGAGGGGATTGGTCTTGATACTTGAAAAGGATTTAGTAAACTCAAACGGTATATCGGCAGCGACCCCGACCGTCTCAGCGGCGACGAACACGCGGTACTTACGACACGCTACGCGGCAGTTCCAATTCCACAGAAGAGGGTATAGATGGACGTGGGTGTAAACGGACGAGGGTATACATGCAAAAAGGGGAGAGGAAGGATGTATATCGGCAGAAATGACTGTGGTCAGTGTTTGATCCTACTCTTCCGTGACCCCGATTCACCCAGCGGAGAAGGACACGTGGCACTTCCACAGAGGACCCCGGCTCCCTCCCGCTATCATCACCGACAAAAAAACTGATAGATAGCTAATCCCTCCGGATATCATCACCGAAGCAAAAAGTAATGACCGATAATCTCGCCCTGTAATGATCATCACCCCCGATAATGGGGGACTTAATTTGTATATACGCCCCCGTCTTGTCGCCACTCTCTCGATCACAGTCCCGCGGGTCGGTGCTCCTCTCCTCCTCTGGCAATCGTCACGGAAAAAGAAAAGGACATCGATCGATCGATTGGGGTATATATATCTATATATATGTATATAGATAGATAGATAGATAGATAAATGATAGATAGATAGATAGATAGATAGATAGATAGATAGATAGCTACATAGATGATAGAAGGCGTTAAAAATTTTATGAGTCGATTAGTTGATGCATAGGTAGGGTAAAGGTGTGTCCAACTCAGTAAGGCTGGTGGATGCTGGACAGAAAAACAGACGTGCTGATGTTCATCACAGGAAAAAGAGTTCGTCGATCGATCGAGAAAGATAGGAATCCGTTCCAGCAACCAATCAATCAATCAATCAATCAACCAGTCAAAAACCAATCAATCAACCAATCGCTTGTCGCCTTTGCTGATATCACCACCGTTCGAGGTCGCCACTGAGGTTCCAGCGCTCAGTTACGCCTGCAAATACCGTACAGATCTTAATGTTACTTCCACGTCAGCTTCTTCTCCGCCTCTCTCCCTAAACCTCCTGCTGCTCCTCCTCCTTTCCCTCCCTCTAGCATGCCTTTCCTCGCTGCTGCACCCTTCCTCTCTTCAATGCTCGGGAAGAACATCAGTGATGATATCTCCACTACATTCGTGCGAGACGGCGTCGCGGGCTGACGTGATGACAATCCCAATCAGAAGTCCAACCCCTGGCTCCCTCTGACAGGATGATGTCTACTCCACTCTTCCTTCCTCTCTCTCCTCCCTCCCCCCCCCACCCTCTAGTCGCCAAGAGTATTATTATGCTCCCCTGTCCAAACCCTGCACGCTTGACGTGCATTCCCTTCAAATCGCGCAAATCCGAATTTGGCTTCGTCTTGAAGCAGGCAGCAGCAATCCCACACTCTTTAGGAGGAGGAGGAGGAGGAGGAGGAGGAGGAGGAAGAAGATGTAATGCTCTGGGAGGAGGAGGAAGAAGAAGAAGAAGAAGACGTAATGCTCTAGGAGGAGGAGGTGGAGAAATAAAACGAAGAAGAAGAAGAAGAAGAAAAGGAGAGCGAAGAGAAGTGGCTATCGATCGATGATGGCGGATATCAAGGACGGAGTGGGAAAGAAAGGGAGAGACGAAGGAGGAGGAGGAGGAGGAGGAGGAGGAGGAGGAGGAGGTGGTAAGAGTAGCAGTAGCTCAGAAGCCACGAGCTCTGGTTTCACATGAGCTATGGTGGTGAGCACATCAAGGAGAGAGAGAGAGACTGTACACATTGGCAGAGAGGTGGGTAGGAGAAAGAGGAAGAAGATGGGCTTGCCGCCGCCGTCCTTTGTGTCCTCGGAGGCAGCTGCTGTTGTAGGAGAAGCGCTCACCCCGCGACGAAATGCGCGATTCCAAAGAAGCCAGCCAGGCAAATGGCTTTCCCGCCAAAACCACGATAGAAGAAGAAACTGAGGCCATTGCACTTTGCCTCGCGCATCGATCTCTTCTCTCTAACTACTGTATTTGTTTGTCGGGCAAGCTTTTCGCGCACGCGCGCGCGTCTTCTCTCTTCCCCCTAATAAGGTGGGAGGCTTAGCCCTCACCTCACCTTCACCACCACCAACCAGTTCTCTCTCTCTCTCTCTCTCTCTCTCTCTCTCTCTCTCTCTCTCTCTATTGACTGAGAGGGAGCCACCTTTGGCTTCCTCCGTCCATGCTATATTTCTTCTGAGGAAAAATCCTGTGCTGCTCAGTTTTCTATCTCGTTCTTGTTTCCCGCGCGCCGGAGTCGAGAATCGAATCGGGGCCAGAAGTCCCGCCCAGTGTTATTTATGTCGGGCGAGGGAAAAGGGGTGGGCGGACAGGTGTAGGCAGAGTAGAGCGAGAGAAGAGAGGGAGGGAGGGAGGGCGGGGGGGGGGGGGGGAAGGGGGGGGGGGCCAGGGGGGACAGGTAGGTAGGCAGAGAGAGAGAAGAAGGTGGGATGCGAGCGAGGGGGAATAGAGTAGAGTAGAGCGGGAAAGTCGTGAGGCGTGAGGCATGAGGCGGGAGAGGGTCCCTCTGCCTACAAGGATGCATGTATTTGGCTGGATGTACGTCCAGATTGCGTCTAGAAGGATGCCTTTCTGTCCTACTGAGAAACGAAAACAAACGCCCGCGACGTTGCTGACACAGACACAAAATTCGGCGTCAGAGAACAGACACGGACACGACCACTGACGTGACACCCAGCAATATAGCACATAGAAGTCGGACCCCACAAAAAGGGGTCTCATGTGTAATTTATTTAATTGCGGGAGGGGGTCATTTTGTTTTTTGTTTTGTCCCACCGAACTCAGGGCCGACTACCACAACACTTAGGAGGACGTCATTACGGTCAGATACGTCCATTCTCGTCAGTCAGATAGTCCAGAAGTAGTAGGAAGTCCTACGGTCGGTCGTCTGGCCTCAACTTTTTCCGCACGCAGGCCGTCGAGTGGCAAAATCTACGTCCAGAGTGGCACACCCAGCTTAGCTCTGGACGGATGTAAGGGGTCAGGCCCCAGCAGCGCTATGTTCATGCTTGGAAAGAATGTTCGTAGACGCGGCTGTGTCCAGGTTCGTGGATTCTATGGATGAACGGTGGGACCTGGCCCTACCTGAAGTGGATATGCATCCACTGCTTACGGAATGAAGTGAAGTGGAGCACACTCCCTATAAGAGTAGGAGGGGTCTCGCGCCACTGCGCGCCACTGCTCGCCAATACAATATTTTTCTGAAAACTGGCGAGTATCTTTCCGCGTTTAATGGAACTGTACATCTGCCACTTTTTTTTGGCCCATTTTTTTTTTTCAGTACACCCGCCACTTTCCATTGTCACATTTTCGAGGAGTACGGGTAGTGGCGGTGCAGCGGCAGGTTCCGCGGACTTTCCTCGATGCATGTATTTGGCTGGATTTACGCTCAGATTGCGACTAAAACGGATTCCATTCTGTCCTACCACATACCACAGTAGCTTGTGTGCGAGAGCATGCTCCAGATTCAGAATATGCTTGGCGGGCTCCGCGGACCTTCGTGCCCCGCTCGGCCGCCCATGCCGCGCATGCCGCCCATCCCGCCCACAGACATCGCTCATCACGCCCGTACCGTCCATAACGCCCATGCCGCCCATGCCGCCCATGCCGCCGATGCCGCCCATGCCGACCGGCACTAAACGACAGACGTGACACTCGCGCCACCGCAACACCCGCTGCAAGTACGTAGTCGTTCCATCACTGAAAACTGAAAAAAGGACCGTAAAACAAAAAACAAAAAAAAAAGAAGGACCGTAGATTTTCGCAAATTGATTGACGGCGAGAAATTTCTCTTTTCTTTCTTTTTTTCTTTCTTTCTCTTGTCGATTTTCTTTTTTTTTCTTTTTCTGTTTCTGTGGACGGTGGAGATTCTTTTCCTTTCTTTCTTTTTTTTTTCGTTCGTTGTTTTTTGGGGGGGGGTGCAGACGGTAGAGATGCTACGGCCTGAACGCAAAGGGAAGAGGAAAACAAAACGTTCGCCGGTGTGGAACGCCGCAGTGAAAGGGAACGACACAAAAAAAAAAGAAAAAAAAAAAGAAAGGGAACGACACCCTACAGCAGGAGCGTCGCACAAGCGAACGTCCGCGATCTGCCGGCCTACTACTGCTGCTGGTTCAGTTCGCTCGGCTGACGGCGTGTACTCACAACCGAGCTGCTGTATGTTCAATGTATGTGACGGCGTTTACGGCCGGCCGTGGATGCATCTGACCGCAGTTACGTTCATAAATAAGTCCCGGTGTGAGCATGCCCTGAGTGTGGAACCAGCGGCCCAGATTCAGGCGTTCAATCCAGTCCCCTCTTTGCTAGTGGGACCTCGCCCCCGGTTTAGTGGGGGGTTGTAGCCGTCAGAAGTGTCGTTTTCTCGCAGAAAGCATCGGAAGGGGGCTGCTTGCCATGCGACAAGATGGCCGAGCGGTCTAAGGCGCCAGTTTCAGGTACTGGTCCGAAAGGGCGTGGGTTCAAATCCCACTCTTGTCACAAGCGAGTATGTATGTTGAAGCTTCACAGTATGGGATTCCTCCAATCACAAATGTTTTTACCTTTTCGTATAGCTTTTTTTTAATTCCCCTCCCTTCGCATTCCAATTACCAGGGGCCTACCACCAACCACAAAAGTTTTTACCTTCTCGTATAGCTTTTTGTATTTCCCCCACCTACCACCAACCACTGCGCTAGCGCTGTGCTGCGTTGCACCTGGCCCTTAATTTTTAACACCACGGGCGCCTGGAGTATCATGAGCAGGGCAACGCCCCTGCGCTTGAACACCGCCGTTGCATCCCGCCTGTGTGGTCCTTCCTCCTTGCCAAGCTGGCAAGCATGGGTGACTCCCTTCCCACACCTCCCTTGTATCGGAATTGCAACCAGGTCAGGGCATTTGCCGCTGGTCTTAGATATCGAGCCTTCACGAGTATACTGCTGTTGCGCCAGTCTTCGTTGGTGAGCGACGAGGGACAAGTTAATCTGCTGTTGGTGAAGGGGCCGTGTGACCTTTTGCAGCGGCGAGAACATAGGGCCTCGCCGCACCACTGTCGAAAATGCGATTTTCGACAGTTTCTCTTTGCCACACAGGCTGTCAAAGTCTGAGACGGGAAGAAAATTCTACAATTGTCAAAGACTGTTCCTCGACACTGCCTGTCGAAAGTTGTTGAATCCCCAGCCTGCTACTTCCATGCTTTCAACAGTCCTCGGCTTCACCGTCGACTTCCGTTCGAAATTTGGTGAGTGGGGTTAGGTCGGGATGGACTGATGCTTGTCGCACCCTCAGGCGCGTTCGTCTTTTTCCATCTTTCTTTCACAAGTGCGTGCACTCTACAGTGTTGTGTGGCGAAAGGGTGGCAAACTGTCGAATGGAGGCTATCGAATTTGTTCTGACAGCCGTCGAAGTTTTTTGCCTTTCGACTGTGGTGCGTCGAGGCCCATAGTCCTGACTGGCGGCCGGCATCATCCGAACTTTGCCACATGGAGCATTAAGATACAGCACTGAGACTTCGGCTTCTTCTACTGATCGATTTTTGCCAAGTGTTTATGGTTCTTCTGCAATATACTTGCATTCGTGAGAGAGAGAGAGAGAGAGAGAGAGAGAGAGAGAGAGAGAGAGAGAGAGAGAGAGAGAGAGAGAGAGAGAGAGAGAGAGAGGGTACTCATGTGAGTGACTGCTCTTCCGAATCCTTATCAATGATTGGGTTTGTGAAATTGTTGTGGTTGTGAGTTCATTTTTGTGCTTTGGTGGAGGTCGTTCAAAGTGGCGGGCCTGATGCTACCACCCACATTAGGTCGGCTTCTTTTGATGACCTCACACACACACACACACACACACACACACACACACACACACACATACACACACACACACATCACACACACACACACACACACAAAAGAAGAGAGAGAGAGAGAGAGAGAGAGAGAGAGAGAGAGAGAGAGAGAGAGAGAGAGAGAGAGAGAGAGAGAATCGACACTTTTATGAGGAGAGATTGATGATAAACCTATAGGGTTATTCTGTTGGTATCTCCGAGTCGTTAATTGTTTTGTTATTTCTTTGGAATTAATGGCTTAATTTGTGACAAGGTTGTAACGGATTTGGGTAAGGGCTCAATTCCACGTGATATTAGGGTGTGTGAGTGACTGCCCTTCCTTGTCAATGATTGGGTTTATGAAATTGTTTTGGTCGTGAGTTCATTTTTTGTGCTTTGGCGGAGGTCGTTCAAAGTGGCAGGCCTGATGCTACCGACCACATTAGGTCTGCCCTTTTGATGATCTCGGAGAGAGAGAGAGAGAGAGAGAGAGAGAGAGAGAGAGAGAGAGAGAGAGAGAGAGAGAGAATCGACACTTTTATGAAAAGAGACTAATGGCAATTCTATAGGGTTATTCTGTCGGCATTTCGTTGATTGTTTTGTTAATTTTGCTTTGATGGGATCGCTTTGATTTTGTGGATTTGTGCGAAGTGCTTATAATTCTTCAATAGTTGTATAGGTTAGGTTACTATCGGATGTTGCCTCTGATGTTAGAATACTTCGTAGAACTGGTGGAAGAGAGGAAGGATTTTCGCCCTTCACATAGTCGTGGCATGAGCTTTGCCTGGCTGGAGAGCCTCGCTCAGCTCAGGGCTATGACGACTTTTTGTAAGGGTCGCTGACCCCGTTTCCCGGTTTTATGTTAATAAAGATTGACTTTTCTTAAAAATAAAAAATAAAAATAAAATTTTTTTACCTTTTCGTATATATATATATATATATCGTCACAAACAGAACTATCCGGTAAACCGTAGGCAGAGAGAGAGAAGAGGACAACAAACGAGGGTTCCCCCCTTAGCATTCCAATTACCAGGGTCCCACGTACCATCTCGAAGTTAAGTTATATCAACCGTGTGACAACGTTTTATGCATTTTTTATGTAGTTGAATAAAAAAATTTGTATCTCCTATGTCCTTTTTTTTTTTTTTTTTTTTTTTTAGCCTATTTCTTTTTAACCGACATTTGGAAATAGCCAAAAAGGAACATGCAACGCTATACTTTCGGTGTAAAATACTTCTGACAATGCGGATCATGCATGGATAGTCAGAGGGTGCCCTCGCCACGAGGGAGAGCAAGTTGTTGAGTTATCTACCTTACCATCAACAGGGTAGATTTCTCAACTTCCTGCGCTCCCCCATGGCACGTCTTCNTTTTTTTTTTTTTTTTTTTTTTTTTTTTTAGTTCCTATTTCTTTTTAACCGACCTTTGGAAATAGCCAAAAAGCAAAATGGAAAGATATACTTTCCGTGTAAAATACTGCTGACAAAACGGGTCATGCATGGAAAGTCAGACCATGGCCTCGCCACGAGGGAGAGCAAGTTGTTGAGTTATCTACCTTACCATCAACAGGGTAGATTTCTCAACTTCCTGCGCTCCCCCATGGCACGTCTTCATGCCCAGAAAACTTCATGCATATCATTTTTATATGATGTAAAATAAAAAAGGAGACATGCCATAAATTAACCTAACCCCAAATATTATAAGCCAATAGATCTAGTGGGATTGGCGGCTCTCACATGTCACCCCCTGCCATTCGTGCTAAAAAACCCAATGTTGACATATCTCAAAAACTTTGTTGGGACCAGGCCCCAGGGATCCGTAATGTACCAACGCAAATGCGTGTACCTATTTCCATAGTCTCTCTCCCCCCCCCCCCCCCCCTCCCCCCCCTTCGCAGTCCAATTACCGGACTGGAAAAAACTTAGTATTGTTATTTATTGTCACTACCTCCTTATGTGAGGATTTTTTTTTTTCTTTTTTTTTAACATCCTATGTAGTTTTGCGATCCGGTGGTGGTAAGAGAACCAACGAGGTCGAGGCTTTACCAGTGGATGGCTCTGTTCCATTGGTGGGGCGCTGCACCTGCTGGGAACCAGGCCTGGCGTCCCATAAACATTAAAATAACATGGTAAGAGAGTATTGGGATTCTACCTTGCTTCGCCCAAACTGCTGAAACTTTACTCGGAGCAGAGCCACAACATATAGGCTGACAGATAATACTGTTATCTCGTATTACTTGGAGCAGAGCCATATGTCAGGATTATACCTATTCCATAGTGTTGTTCCCACCCTCCCACCCTTCGCATTCCAATTACCGGACTTGAAAGAGGCCAATATTGCTATTTATTGTCACTAACTCCAATTAGCACTGAGTATGGACAAAACCCATATTACCCATGCATCGAAAGGAGTACCTTTCCCTGACCATGACATCTTTCGAAGTATGTGGTGGCAACCTTACGACTCGATGAGCAGACGCTTCGCTGCTGAATCCCACAAAGGTGCGAAAGCACATAATAATTTGTCTGCCTTTGCGGATACCGCTAAATACATCCAAAAACTTCAAATGTATAGAGTCTGACACCTGCTCAGTGCTGGAAGGTGAAAAGGAGAAGTAGGTCACACAATTTGCTGCCAAAATCAAACGTATGCCAGGATTGGGTAATTACATGCCTGCTGCCTTCCTTGGATGTGGTAGCCATCTCTCGTACTTGTTTCCATTGTTTAGAAGACATTTGAACAAGAATATGTAGCGAGGGTGAATGTTTTCCAAAGGGAACTGCTTATTTCTAAAGGCTAGTTCTTCTCAAACCGCACCCTTCAAACAAAAGGTGTTTTTCGAGAAGCAGTCAATGCCCCAACTTTGAACCTCAAGTTTAATCACGTCCTAAAGGCTTTGCACCTCCAAATAACCAAGGCGTGGCCGGGTTGGATTTGGCCTGCTTGGGGGGGAGAGATTGTTTTGCCCAACAGGTTGAGCTACACCCTGGTGGTTCAAACCACCGAAAGCACATGTGATGCGCTAACTTCACACCCTGCATGGCGTTTCGTACCGAGGGACGCGCGATCAAAGTAATTGGGGGCGTGGTCGAGGATTTTAGGCAGGGATTGAATCACGCGGACGGAACGGGGGATTCTCGCTTCATTCCGAGGTTATTCCAAAAACTAAGGCCAACATAGGGACTCGATGGGGACTACAGGAGGATCCGAAGGGTAAACAGGGTCGACGTGCAGGGTACGAACGAAATTCCGTTGCATCGTGGCTAAGGAGTGAAGCGCGACTCTTTCGTCGTTTGACAAAAAAAAAAGGAAAAAGGAAGACGCGGAATCTACTGCTTCTCGCGCGCTAGGTTCACACCAGCTTTACTGCACGGACCCAAGAGACAAGGAGTCTCTAAGCTTTTGAGTCGGATTCATCAAGTCCGCGCGGTTGGCTCGGAGCCGTCATCTGATTGGGCCAGGGCCGGGGGAACGTAGGTTCGAAAGCTCGCCGGTAGGGCGCCCGCACTGCGGGAGGGTTTTGGGAACCGGGCCGAGCCTTCGTACCCCGACACGAGCCGTTGTCAGGAACATGAGACTCCTCGCTGACACGAGTGACAGTTAAACTGGGGCCACCACGTGGCGTGGTCTGCCGACCACGGTAGCACCGTCAAATCAGTGGAAGGCAAGATCAAGGGCAGGGAGGAAATCCGATCAATTAGAACAAACCCACTCCCCCCTACGTGGCAAGCCTTGGACGGATTATATAAATGAACCCGGTCGGTCCTCAACAATGCGCTCCACACATCCGCATCGTAGTACACACTATCTTCATTTGCGATCGGAATAGGCGAAAGGGTTTTATGGCGGATCGATGAAAGGGTTGAGCACGACCAGTTACCCACGCCTATCAAATCTCGACTCCATACAAATCTCAATGAGTCGCGCCCCAGTCACTCTCACTTAATAAAAATGCCAGTTCAGGGACAAAGCGTCGTTGCTCCTAGAATTGTCACGGGGGCAAAACAACGATGGCCAGGTAACAAAGAGAGAGGGCGACACACTTAGACGTATGCGCCCATCGTCTCTGGTTGTTGACACTCAGCCTGATGACATAAGACCAACCGACACGTGGCACTCGCACGCGAGAGGGGAGAGAGGGTACAATCGGCAACGATTCCCCACGCTCACGCGTCGCGCAGGGAACCAGCAAGGATCAGGGAGAACAAGGGGAAACCAACACACTCATGCATATAGGCAGATGTTTGGTACCCCAACACTCCCCAGGGTCGCGCCTTCGTGTGCTCTACACCCCCAACCTCATTCCACATCCATACAACTTGGACAACGAAGCATTCAACATCCATACACCCTCATAACCAACATCATGCATGCGACTGAGTATCCACACTTAGTCTATGGCACACACATCACTTGGACAAAGCGGCAATGGAGAAAAAAGTGAGTCCCTCGCCGTTCAAAATTCCACAAGCCAGCCTCTCTCAGGCATGACCCCCAACCAAACCGAACGTCAACCAACCATAGCCTCAAGGCCCTACCGCTGGATACGTTCCATCTCCACCACCGCTCAGTCCCGCCGACTACTCGCACCCCCAAGTCTACCACCAATCCCACCTTACGTCATCACTCCGCCCGTCACTTGGGCACGTTGAGCCTGTTCGACGTCGTGGTCTTCGCGTATAGCTCATGCAGCATTGCAGCCGTGAGCAAAGAGGAGGAGAGGACGGGGCTGCAGGAATCGAGGAAGGTGGCGGGGTGCCAACATGTGGTGCGGGCAGCAAGGGGTGTAGATGAGCAGGACAAAGGAAGAGAGGGGGTTCCAGAAGGATCGAAGGAGGCGGGCGATCGGCATCTCTTGCTCAATTGGGGTGGTCGTCCGAGCCGCTCATGCAAGTTCACTTCCACGGCATTGATCTGGTCATCCCAATTAACAACCAATTGGTTCCGGAAAGGTAAGGGAAGGATCAGGCCCAAAGTTGGGGGAAGACGAAAGGACATGCAAGGAGAAGCGCTCAACCGGACTCGGAGAGGAAGATGGTGCGCACACGCAGAGCCCAAACCGAGCTTACGCGACATGCAAGAATTCAAAAATGGCTGCACGTGGTTTAACACGAGAAAAAATTGAATGCCGACAAACGTAATTCCTAACTGTTTCTTGGATTTCTCCCTACGGTTGTTAACCGCGTGCGCGGAGGACTAATTTGAACAGGGACGGACAATTTCGAAAGATGCATGCCTTTAGTCCCTCGAACATGAAAAATGGACCCTGCTTTCTGGATCAGCTAAGATCCGTGCTTCGGGGCTTACTTTGGATCTTACTCCGAAGGGTACGTGAAGCCGTGAAGTATGGATCCCAGCTTATCACACACACGCAAAACTGTTGAAGACAAGCTTGTAACATATCTCAATCCAAGAGTGCTGGGGGTGGGCTTGTCCCCCTAAACGTTCATTCGCACTATCACCACATTGTCACTTTGTCATCGACTTCGATAATTAATTGACACTTTAATTAAATTATTAACACTGGTCCAGTTCCCTGGACTGACGTGGGATGAAAAGCTTGCAATGTCCCATGCCCCTTGTCCCATGTCCCATGTCCCGTGCCCTCTGTTTTGGGACTCATCCAAATGCACCTGGTCCACAAAGAGTCTGAATGCATCTAGAGCGTTGTGTAGTGGAGCAGGCCCATAGAGAGTTGAGAATCTATCATCGTCTATCTTCTGTTGCTGCAGACTCGTCAATGTTTGGTGGTCGATTGTGGGTCTCGCCGCACCGCACACGAAACGAAAACGAAACGAGTGCATCTGCCAACGAAAGGTGGCAAAATACACTCGTTACAATTTATAGCAAACCGATGAACCTGGCCATTTTCTGCAGGAAGATGCACTCGTTTCGTGTCCCGTGCGACGACCCTGTATCTAAGCATTTTGGTGACCTTTAGGCTTCTATGCACGCACAGTGTATCTGTTTCATAGAGTTGTGCTCCAGTGAATGTACTTCAGAGAAATTCTCCGAAGTTAGTGAAGTATGGCGAGCTCCCTGTAATATCTTTTTGCGGCTCCACCTACCGGACCTTTCGGTGCTATTACAAAAATGGTGCCCCATGACATGAAAATCGCGCTCTTCATTTCCAAGCGGGCCAGAATTGTGGTCTGATGCATTCCACCGTTTTTGAGGGAGTACTTGGGCAACGAGACCATGCTGCGGCCTCTCCAATTTGAGGATCGCCGATTCAGCAACGGCTCGCGGCCAAAGCAGGAGAACTGAAGGAGTTAGTGAAGCCAGGCGATTTCCCTAAAAGGGAATCTCATTCAAATCAGCAGTGGAGCCCCCAACTCTTTGAGGAAACTCCTCGAAGCAGGCCGGTGGAGCACGACTCTACGGTGTTGTGCTCCACTGAACTCTTACTTCGGAGAAATTATCCCAAGTCAGTCAAGCACGGGGAGTTCCCCGTAATTAATAATTCTTAGGGGTCCACCTACAGGCTCTTTTGGGGCTGTTTGTTCCTAAAATGGCCCCCTTCTTCAGGGGAAAATTGTGCACATTTTCTCGTCTGGGGCCATAATCGTCGTCTGGTGTGTTGCACCGTCTCTTAGGGAGTACTTCGCCAACGAGACTGTGCAACGGCGTCTCCCCCATTTGACGAGCATGCAAATTTTTGCCGCCGGACATGCTCCCACATTCTGAACTTCAGAAGGGGAGACAGTAACAGTAACTGAAAATTACTGTTACTGTGCACACTTGCGGGACATGCTCCCACATTCTGAACTTCAGAAGGGGAGACAGTAACAGTAACAGTAACTGAAAATTACTGTTACTGTTACTGTGCACACTTGCTTCGTGAAGAAAACAATCCTGAATCTTCAGTGGAGCCTGGTCTGCTTCGGGGAAAATTCCGGACGCAAGTCGGTGGAGCACAATCCATAGTATCGTGTAGAAATATGTTTCTCAGAAGGAGATTGTGCACAATCATGTACAAGTATGTTTCTGGAAAGGAGATTATTTTGCTCCCTTTTTTCCGCCATCCAATCTCCTTCCCTCTCTTTTTTCCGCCATCCAATCTCCTTCCCTCCCTTTTTTCCGCCATCCAATCTCCTTCCCTCCCTGTTTCTTTTTCCTTTTCCCTTTTCACTTTCTTCTTCTTTTTCCTTCTTTTTGGTGTTTGATTCTTCCCAACAAGAAAACACTTCCTTACATTGAATATGGATTGCGGCCAGGACTCTTCACAACCACCCATTGGGGTCAATTCCGTGGGCCCACTGCCTAGTACCGAGCATGAGGTCCAGGAATCAATCCCTGCCCAGGTCCAAAACACCCGCTGCCGAGTTCTGAGCAAGGAAGGGGCTCATGATCCCTCATCTGCATCCTGTGTCTCTGAGCGTCCGATGTAAAATCTTCTTCATAAAAATAAAATAAAATAAAATAAAAAATCTTCTTCATCGTTATGATCATAGTCGCATACATATATACTTGTAATCTAGGCTACCAATGTGGCCCGGGTGGGTGCCCGGCCGGGCCAAAAAGAAAAAAAGAAAAAAAGAAAAAAAGAAAAAAAGAAAAAAAGAAAAAAAGAAGAAAAGAAAAAAAGAAGAAAAGAAAAAAAGAAAAATTATTATTTTTAACTAAAAATTTTTAATTTAAAATTGGTAAATATTTTCGATGTAACCTTGAGGCAAACGTTGTTCAGTTTATTTTTCTGCATAACATAGTTTTTTTTTTCCGGATGTTTTGGATTTTTTTTTTTTTTTTTAATTTTTGGCTGGGACCTTCCCTGGTCCTTGCATGGCCGGGCCGCCCGGGAAAATAGGGTGACCCGGGCGGCCCGGCTGGTAGCCTAGCTTGTAACCAAAAAAAAAAATTAAAAATTAAAAAATCGCTATCTGTATGTGTAGATGAAGCTCTATCATTGTATTGCGGAAGACCAGCTGAGAAATGTATTCCATATGAGAATCAGGGACAGTTTGATAGACTGTTTCATACACTGTCTGTACTTAGTTTTTTTCGATAGACGATACACTGTTTGTACTTAGTTTTTTTTTATAGACTTCTTTTCAATTTTTTTTTTATAGACTTCTTTTCAATAGACTTAACAATAGACTTCTGCTCTTGTTCTTGTTTTCACTCATCTCTGCGCACCAGGAACCAAAGTTTTCAAAGTTCAAACTCATGGTCTGTTTACCAAAAGAGGCAAAACATATTGCATATGAGAATTATGGGACAAATGGATAGACTGTCTGTACTCAGTTTGTTTTTCGATAGACTATAGAGTCTATAGACTTCTGCTCTTCTTTTTGTTTTTGTATAGCCTAAACTATAGACTTCTGCTCTTCTTCTTTTTGTTTATGGATAGACTAAACTATAGACTTCTGCTCTTGCTCTTCTTCTTGCTTTTTGCTCATCTCTGTCCACCAGGAACCAAAGTTAGCACAGCATGAATAGTCGGGACTTATTTTGTTGACCAGGGTCTGTTGCAAAATAAGTCCCGACTGGTTGACCAGGGTCTCTTGCAAAATAAGACCCTGGTCTCTTGCACAGCCATTGGTTGACCAGGGTCTGTTGCACAGTCGGGGGGACTTATTTTGTTGACCAAGGTCTGCTGCACAGCCATTGGTTGACCAGGGTCTCTTGCCCAGCCATTGGTTGACCAGGGTCTGTTGCACACACATTGGTTGACCAGGGTCTCTGGCACACCCATTGGTTGACCAGGGTCTCTTGCACAGCCATTGGTTGACCAGGGTCTGTTGCACAGTCGGGACTTGCACAGCCATTGGTTGACCAGGGTCTGTTGCACAGCCATTGGTTGACCAGGGTCTCTTGCACAGCCATTGGTTGACCAGGGTCTCTTGCACAGTCGGGACTTATTTTGTTGACCAGGGTTTCTTGCAAAATAAGTACCGACTGGTTGACCAGGGTCTCTTGCACAGGCATTGGTTGACCAGCGTCTGTTGCACAGTCGGGACTTTTGTTGACCAGGGTCTGTTGCACAGCCATTGGTTGACCAGGGTCTGTTGCACAGACTTGTTTTGGCACCACACTTACCCTCACCCCTCAACTGCAGGACGGTGTTCAGAGCCGGGACTTATTTTTGCACCTGACCACGCTTGCCCTCAACGGACTGCAGCACGGTCTTCAGAGTGGGGTCTTAGGACCAAATACCACTGGCAAAGAGGATGGGAAAAAGAGTCTGAATGTGGACGTGTTTGTGGAGATGTGCAAAAAATTGTGACTGTTCTGCTTTTTCTGCATCTCCGTGCGGAACACGTCCAGATTCAGCCACTCATTCCAATTCTCTTTGCCAGTGGGACCTTCGATCTGGCCCTTGTTTTTGCCCCAGACCACCCTTACCCTCAACTGACTGCAGCACGGTCGTCAGAGAAGAACCGGACGAATCGTGCATCTCTCTGCAGATGTGATGACTGCTTCTTGGATCTTCCATTTTTTTGGAACCTGCGGTCGAGTTTACGTTGATTGTAGCTTTCCTCTTTCATGCCCACTCTATCGACGCCCGGTCATTATAGCTGTATTTGGGGCAACTTTCCGACCAGATGCAGCATTAATGACCGGCCGTTTTGTTCCGCTGAAGAACGCAGTCTTCCTTCTGATGACCCCTGCTCCAATCATCTCCTTGAGCTTTCTCCTCTTGTTCTTTCGTTCAGGACTCCCTGAGGCTACGGTTGACGACGATCAGGCTCTTTCGTTCAGAACATGTTTGTTTCAGCAGGGACCATTTTTTGCCCCACAACTGACCTCCATTTGTTGCAGCTCTTGACTTCCGCCCCACAACCGTAGCCTCAAGATCAGCTGGGTCCCCTTGGGAATGTCGCAGGTCTTGAGGTCCGCTCTCTTCGTAGGTAGCTCTACTAGCTGTCCCAAGTACTGACCTTTCAACCTCAGCCAGGATGAAAGGTCACTACTTCACTCTTCTAAGTCGATGCAACACGCAACGAGCCTCCCAACTCCAAGAAGAGGTTTTTGGCTCTTGAGAATGCCATTGGGGCTTTACTGTCCCGGATGCTGCGGGTCAAGGAAGTACAGCCGGGACCATTTTTGTCCCCACAACTGACTGACCTCCAGAGCTGGCGAAGGTGGGAGGGTGTTTCGCACCAGCTGAGCAAGTTTTCCTCCCACCAGCTGAGCAAGTTTTCTTCGCACCAGCTGAGCAAGTTTTCTTCGTACCAGCGGAGCAAGTTTTCTTCGCACCAGCGGAGCAAGTTTTCTTCGCACCAGCGGTGCAAGTTTTCTTGCAGCAAACCCCGTTGGACACGTGTGCGTCTTGTCCTCCAAAGATACGTGTTTCAGCAGAGACCTTTTTGTCTCCCCCACACGTCGTCACCCGCGGAGTTGGGAGGACAAGACGCACATGTGTCCAGCGGGGTTTGCTGCAAGAAAACTTGCTCTGCTGGTGCAAAGAAAACTTGTCCTCCAAACATACGTCGTCACCCGCGGTAAAAAGTCATGGTTTTCGCACCAGCCTGAGCTGGTTTCCTTCCAGGCAACCCTGCTAGACACGTGTGGATCTTTCTTTCCACCATATGAGCAGAGGAAGCAATATGAGCGAGAGAGGGATAGACAGAAAACCAAGTTGCAAAATCACCAAGTAGCTCAGATAGTCATGAACCAAGCAGAGAGCTCAATGCACCAAGATACCATACACATAAGAGCAATACAATGAACTCGAATGTCAAAGTCGCCACTCTCTGGTCACACCAACCCTGTATCCAATGTCGCTCTTCACTATCTGACGCCCAGCGCCCAGCCTATCCTACTCAACCTATGTAGCCTATCTACGTTCTTCAAGTTGCAACTGAGTCACACTGAAGTCGAAGACCAATGTACGTGACGTCAACACCAATGCCGACGACCAGCATACACCAGGTACATTGTCTCTCCTCCCCTCATCACCCATGCGTGTGCCTCCTGGCCGAAGACCACCTTCGCCATCACCTGCCTGCGCGCCCCTGCAGCCTAGCTATGGCTGCCGTGTGCCCCGCTACCCTTGCAGCGCCCCTCACCTCGGCGCCCGTGCGCGCGCTCGGCCAGCCAGCTAACGCAGACACTAGCGCAGCAGCACAGCAGCGTGTCCGCATTGCCTTCTAAGGCCGAATGTGCTCGGATGGGCAGCTCACTTTTCTTTATGGACAGTGTAGCCCCTGGGCCTGGCTGGAGAAGTTTCCAGTTAGCTTCCAGTCGGGCCCCAGTGTCTGGGCCCAGGCCCTGCGCCGAGGCCCACTTCTACAGTTAAGGGCCTGGGCCCTTTTCGGATAGGCTCCTCCTGGCCGACGTCCAGGCACAAGTGTTTGCGGCATTCTTATGGGCTCGCGGCAGATGTCTGACGACAATACTGCTTTCTCATTTGTCCGCGACCACTGCGTGATGTGTCGACCTCACAGTGCGTGTGCCCAGGGCGCAACCACCCGGCCCTGGGCTCAACTGTGCAGCTCATCCTTTGTTTCTGGAAAGAGCCTGGGAGCTCACGTTTCCCTGTAACCAACTGGC
This sequence comes from Chara braunii, assembly GCA_003427395.1. Taxonomy (NCBI): domain Eukaryota; kingdom Viridiplantae; phylum Streptophyta; class Charophyceae; order Charales; family Characeae; genus Chara; species Chara braunii. The sequence goes on from BFEA01000647.1 coordinate 93,874, forward strand.
GTGCTGGAACTGTGTGAGTACCCACATATGGAAAATGTCAAAATTTGGCCTCTTGTGAATATTCAGGCCCGCCTTCACTTAGGGCAGGCACAGGGCTTGCTGGGGGGGGCACAGCCCAAAACATGTGCATGTCTGATAAGGGCCCCGCGAGGGCTCATTCCTCGCAGCAGGGAAGGTAATCAATCCAGACCTGTACTCTCCCTCTGGGACTTTCTGTCGGGATATTTACATTTTCATTTGACGAGTGATGAAGAGTGAGATGAATACTAAATAAGAAACACTAAATACTGATTATTGATCAAATAATTTTTTAATAAAATGAGATTAAAAAGGGAAAAAAAAGAAGTTCAGATAACTGAAAATGAGATGCAAATGAATTGACAAAATAGAATGTCGTTACCAAAATCAAGTGTGGTAAAATGAGGCGAGGTGATGTAATACACACAAGTGGTTATTTTAAATTAAAAAAAAAACCGAAAAAAAAAAACCGAAAAAAAAAAAGCCGAAAAAAAAAAAGCCGAAAAAAAAAGCCGAAAAAAAAAGCCGAAAAAAAAAGCCGAAAAAAAAAAGGCAAAAAAAACAAACGAAAAAAAAAACGAAAGAAAAAACGAAAAATAGATGTTCTCATTTGAAATAGAGAAATCGACAAATTGTCTGAGTTGACAAAAAAAAAGTGTGGTAATATGAAAATTAATGACATCGACATGGCTTCAAATGAAATCGACATAGCTCCAAGTCAGATAAAGAGAAAATAGTGCGTGGTATTATGAGGTGATGATGGTGATTTAAAAAAAAAAAAAAAAAACCCATCAGGTACGGTATTATGAGTTGACCCGAAATGAAATTTAGACGACACGTGGCAATAATTGCCAATAAGTAAGAATATAAGTAAATAATACTAAAATTGGATGGAAGATGAGGGGAGGGAAGACGAAAAAAATAAATAAATATAAGTAAATAATACTCAAATTGGATGGAAGATGAGGGGAGGGAAGACGAAAAAAATAAATAAATTGTGTTTTGGATAAGGTTCAATAATTGAAATATTTATACGGAATTGTGGTTTTTGGTAGTGATACTGCCATTAAAGAAGGAGATATTGTCAAACGTACTGTGGAGATGAGTGACAAAACAGGGGGCGGGAAGAGGAGATGACGTAAAATGATGAGAAAAAAAAAAATGGTAGGGGAATGCCCGTGGTATAGTCAATGAGAAAAAAAACTCAAAAAAGGAGAGGAGATTACGAAGAAAAATAATTAACGATTCCTGAAATGAAATTGAGAATGAAATGGAGAAAAAAAGGGGATGAAACTAGGCGACCAGCCGGGCCGCCCGGGTCACCCTATTTTCCCGGGCGGCCCGGCCGTGCAAGGACTAGGGAAGGTCCCAGTCAAAAAAAAAAAAAAAAATCCAAAAACTCCGAAAAAAAACTATGTTATGCAGAAAAATAAACTGTACAACTTTTGCCTCAGGGTCCCATCTAAATTCTTTACCAAAGTTAGAATGTTTTTTTTAAATGTATATATATATTTATATTTGACGATATATATATATATATATCGTCACAAACAGAACTGCCCGGTAAACCGTAGGCAGAGAGAGAGAAGAGGACAACAAACGAGGGGCTGTGACAATATATATATATAAAACAAAACTGCCCGGTAAACCGTAGGCAGAGAGGGAGAAGAGGACAACAAACGAGGGGCTGTGACAAACTGTTTCGTCGGAGTTTCACCGACTCATATATATATATATATATCGTCACAAACAGAACTGCCCGGTAAATATACGAAACAGTTTGTCACAGCCCCTCGTTTGTTGTCCTCTTCTCTCTCTCTGCCTACGGTTTTACCGGGCAGTTCTGTTTGTGACGATATGTATATATATATATATATTTATTTATTTTTTTTCTTTTTTTTTTTTGGCCCGGCCGGGCAAGTGGACCCGGGCCACTCTGGTAGCCTAGGGATGAAATGAAAAGAAAAAGGAATGAAAGAAAATGAGATAAAGACAGACAAATAAAAAAGCGAGAGAGACGAGAGCAGATGAGGATGATTTAACAAAAAAAAAAAAAAAAAAAAAAAGAACATGGACCAGACCGATGCCTATTTGTAACCCCTTCTTCGTTCCTTGTCAGTCAACGGGAGAGATTCTACGGGGCTCCCTTCCTCACATCACAGCCGCCAGATGTCATACAATGGGCACTCAAGAGAAATTCTATTTCTTTTCTCGAGGACTTCCCAACCCTTGTTTGGCCCTTTGTTCTTTTTTTTTGGGTGGGCGTTGTTGGGAAAGGTGGAAGCCCCTGACTTTATTGTATCCATTTTTTTTAATTTTTTTTTGGTTTTGTATCCATTTGATTCCAGCAGGATTTGAACTCAGGTATGTTCATTTATAAAGCTATGCAATAGTTACATGTGTGTGCAGTACCTTCTTCCCCCCCCATAAAACTTACGGTAATTAAAGCTGTATTTAGACGGAAAGATAGCCCCAAAAAAAATACAGCGATAATGACTGTGCGTTGTATACGGGGGAAAAGGGGGAAGAAGGTAGTTGGTACCATTCAGCCAGATGGGGTGATGGCCCTTTTTCTGCCTCTCTGGCCAGTGAATGGAAGATTCTGCAGCATTAATCAGTTGTCATACCCAAGGCACCCAAGATCTGTTTGTTTGTTTGTTTTTTTTTTTTTTTTTTTTTTTTTTTTTTTTTTTTTTTGTTAATTAAATTCCTTTTCTTATTCGCCTGAGCATAAGGTAAAGTTGCTAAACCAAGGGAGTTTGTAACCCCGCCTTTTATTAATATATGATTGAATGGAATGGGGGGATGCTAAACCAAGGGGTTGCTAAACCAACGAAGTCCAGAACGTCCTACCGGTAGTCTCGATACTCTTCTTTCTTAGGGCGAGATCCCACTGGCAAAAACGATTGGAATAAGTGAATGAATCTGGACGTGTTTGTGGGGAGGTGCAAAAAATTGTAATTGATCTGCTCTTCTGCATCTCTGCGTGGAACATGTCCTGATTCAGACACTTATTCCAATCCTTTTTTTTTTTTTTTTTTTTTTTTTTCCCTTTGCCAGTGGGATCTGGCCGTTAGTTCCCCGTGAGCTCTCACCCGAGAGCCCTGCGGGCCCACCTCAGATCCTTCATGCCTTCCAGTGCCCACCTCAGCTGAGTTTTGGGCCCACAGGCCAGTGGGCCCACGCCTGTCAGATGACCGCGTGCTACCTTCATCACCCAAATACAACGTACGCTCATTATGGCCGTATTTAGACGGAAAGATACCCCAAATACAGCTAGAATGACGGTAGGTTGTATTCGGGTCTCGAAGGTAAGTCTCTGCAAAGTCGGCAAAGACTACCGTCTTCCCCCGACCATAACGCACCCTAAAAATGAACGTATACAAGCTATATTTCCGGCCAAATACAGGCAAAATAAGGGTGCGTTGTGTTCGGGGGGAAGACGGTAGTGGTGTCAGTGCAGTCCCGTCGGCCCACCCGTTCAAATTGGAACGATACACAGTCTGAAGATTAGCATGGCCACTGCTCTCGACCGGATTTCCAGAGCAGGTGCAGCTCCCCCCCCAATAGATGGAGCCTTCAACGCTGGGACTCTCTTCATGGGGTGTAGTGATTCATCACCCCGGCCCACCCTCTCCCTTCTTTTTTTTCAAAAAAAAGGTCTATGTTTGTAGTAGAGGGTGGATGCTAGGCCTCCGGAGGTGCCTGTCGTCGTACTCAACCAGTGAGGGGATCAGATGGCTTGTGGCAACCCCAGGGACACTCTTTTTTTGTCCTCCAGGGGGCATCATTGGTGACCTGTTATATCGTAATCGTATTGCAAGTCGAGCCCTATAGAGGTGCGGCCCAGACCTCTCTATCGAGACTTAGACCTACACCAACCCGCACCTACCCAGGAGTCACAGACACCCCGGGTGCTACCATAGGGACACCCCGAATCCTAGAGGACGACCCGGATACAGGCAAGGAGAACCTGTATGACATCATGCAGACTCTATGGGTAGCGAGCCACCATTCTACATACAATGCGGCGACCCTCCCTCCCCTGCCTAAGATGACACCCTTACGTAGGAACCCTTCCCCGGACTCACGCCCCAACCGAATCCTCAATGGGAACTCAGACAGGTACCAACCCGGATGAAGCACAGCCCACAAGCATCGTACGATCAACCTGAAGCAGTTGATGTGGCTCAGCGGTTAGAGCACCGGTTGGAAATGCGCATTGTGGCATGAGGTTGCAGGTTCAAAACTCAATTGCAACCTTGCACACGGACTCCGGCAGGGCGTTAGATTGACGCACGGCTGGACATCCACTCCCGTTGGGCTGACGCAGAGTACTATTATAGACACTGCCTGTGCACCACCCAAAGGGTTGTTCATGGTGTTGTATGTTGGTTATGGGTTTCACATGGGTTGCTTGGGGGTCTAGTATCTGCAGTAGGTGCAGGTAAGGGCCGGCCGCCGGAGTTCCTAATGGTATTCGGATAGAACTGTCTGGAGGCTATATAAGGCTTAGACCCTAGCGTAAGGGTAGGGGTATAAGTCGCTCAGGGCAGTCTGAGTTCCGCCTGGCCTTGGCTACGCTAGGGGAAGGACGGTAAGACTGCTTCAATGGGTGCTACCCTGTCTGAACCTAGGGCCCAGAGTCCCTTGGGCCCTGTAGTAGATTGTCTGGGCCTGGCATCCGAAGTTCCCGTTCAGCAAGGCTCGTCCGATTCCGCTTCCACCAGGGCTGGGCAACCTATCACCACCCCTGGTGCCTATCACTGCTGTTCGGTCCAAGTTACCTGCCCATTGGTAGGGTAATGGTCCTGAGTGCTGAGTGCTGGTCACACTGAGGTAGGATAGTGGGATAGGGGGTGCGTTAGGAGTATTGACATGAGGATGGGATGGGAGGTGGTGTCGTATTCCAGAACACCCACGACCGACTGCTCCAGGTGATCACTGTGCCCTCAGTGACTGACCAAGATCAACCTGAAGCCCGCCCGTGGGAATCGTAGATGCCTAACACCCAACCACTACCACTACTCGAGGGTGTGTGGAGAGAGCGGGGTCTACCTGCGATGCAGGATCGTACAATGTAGGTATGAACTCTCGTGGGTGGACCATGAGGCTGGGAAACAACCAGGTACCCGGACGCACTCAGTCTCTTCCACAGAGCAGCCCATATGAACAAGGCGGCGAACTCAGACAGGCCCACAGACCCTACACAAAGTCCTATCTACCCATCCCCCCTCCCACCTATCAATCTACCCAATACCCCCCCCTACCCACAGTGAGTACACAAGGCATGGCCTAGAGATCAAGGGGCAATGATAATCTTCTCTGTATCGTTCCAATTTTAACGGATGTCCCGAAGGACCTTTCCCCACCACTACTGTCTGTGGAAGGTATGAAAAAGTAGTGCATGGTGTCCCGTCGGCTAGCTCAGTAGGTTTCATGCCTGAGCGGCACCGCGTAGGTGCTGGGTTCTATTCCCGTTGCCGTCACTTTCAGTGGCCTGAAGGATTGGTGGCCACGGCCAGTCAACACTGGTAACTCGCTGGGGCGAGTTGTGCCGCCCTGTAACCCGTTGCAATACGGGAGCATCGGGCCAAGTGGAAGTGGCTGCTCAGGTCCTGCTGCGGCCGGTCGGGACACACCCAATACACATCCAATAAAAAGAGCTCTCAGGTTGAGTTCTTAGTCAGAATCATCATAGCTGACCTTCATAATTACGATGCTTATCAGGGTTGAGACCCTCAATTTCATGATATTTCCAGAGGCAAAAAAAGCTCTCAACATACCTGTCACAACATAAGCTCAATAAGGAAGCTCAATAAGTCATGATCATGACATATAATCTACAATAATAACTTCCATAACAATCTCGAATTACCCAGGGCCGGTCACCTGTGGATATATCTCAAGCCTGCCGCCTTTTTAAACAAAAAAAAAAGAAAAAAAAAGAAAAAGTCGTGCATGCTATACATCGAGTCCATCTCAAAGGGAAAGGAGTCGGAGGGGCCCGGGGGAGGGGCCCGGGGGAGGGGGCGGGAAGGGTGTGTCGCCCAGATTGCTTTCTGTTGGTGATACTGCCAGTCATTCACTGCAGTGGTCTGGTGGGAACAGAGGTGTAGAAAAAAGTTGCAACCAGGGGTCATTACGTTGAGTTGATTCCAGCAAGACATCTGTCGAATATACTGATTGTCGTTGGATTGGCGATTCGGCTCACGAACGGAAAAAAAAAGTGAAACTCTCTTCTGTTTTGAAGTTTCTTCACTTTTCTGTTTCGTTTCAACGTTTCCTTTTTCTCTTCTTCTTTTCGCAGAACTTTTTGACTGTGGTAACTTTTTCCAAAAAAAAAAAAAAAAAAAAAAGTTCCCAGTCAATCTGGGCATACCGGTCTCTGCTGTAGTGGGTGTTCACTTTTGCGCTGTGCTGGAAGTTTGACACTTGTCAGTCTGTGAGTGTTTGGTGCATGCATCATTTGCACCTACCTATGGCTCTCTTTCGATCCCCAGGTTAAGGGTTCAAATCCTGTCAACTAGTTCTGTAAGGCTATATAGCTCTTTTTTTTTTATTTTTTTATATAGCTCTGTTAATCTCGTTCCGAAAAAATGAATGATCAATTTATCAGGTCACGTTTTGCAACAGCAAAGCTGTCAATCAGCTCCTGCAACTGGATAAGCTTTCCCTTCTTTTTTTTTTTGGGTTGGGTTGGAGGAGGGGGGGGGAGGAGGAGGAGTAGGAGGGAGGAGGGGAGGTGGGGKGGGGCAGGTGAAGTGCCATTTCGTCAAAACGGACATCTTGTATGTTTTGAACGAAATTTGAACAGAGTAATTTGGCCAAAAACAGGTCCAAAGTTTTGGCTCCTGAGGGTGTTCTTAAAACGCTGGACCCCCTGGATGTATCTGGTCTTGAGAGGGGGGGCGGGGGGGGAGAGAGGGGGGAGAGGGGGGGAAGGGGGGGGAGGGGAGAACCGCCATTTCGTCAAAACGGACATCTTATATTTTTTGAACGAAATTTGAACTGAGTGATTTGGCCAAAACCAGGTCCAAAGTTTTGGCTCCTGAGGGTGGGGCGTTCCTAAAAAACGCCAGACCCCTTGGATGTATCTGGTCTTGAGCTACGTCCACATACATCCAGGGGGTCCGGCGTCTTAAGGAGCCAAGAATTTGGACCTGTTTTTTGGCCAAATTACTCACTTTCAGTTTCGTTCAAAAAAATATAAAATTTCCCTTTTGACGAAATGGCACTTGGGGGGTAAAACACTTTAATTTGGACCTGTTTTTGGCCAAATTACTCAGTTTCAATTTCGTTCAAAAAATATAAAATGTCCCTTTTGACGAAATGGCAGTTGGGGGCTAAACCACACTTTTGATTCCAGCGGGCCCATTGCCCAATTCAAATACATACTCGTACCCACCCACCCACGGGAGAGCTGCTCTGTGACTTGAGCAGCCAATGGCTGAGGCATTAGTTCTTTATCTGCACAAGGTCGAGGGTTCAATTCCTCTCCTGTAGCACAACCTTTCTCAACGCGCACTTCGAGATTGGTGTTGTTCTGGACACAAAAAAACACATCCATCGTTTCATTTTGTGAATTTGTACCCTACTCACACTGTCACAGTGCAATGCACCTGGACGATGCGCTTGCACCGTCTGGTGGGGGAGACTACTGTTTGCAGCTGCATTGCGCTCACAGGTGTGGTCACACTGTTTGCGGTGCAATGCACCCTGCACTTGCGTGCAGGAGGTCGGCAACCCCTGCTCTGCTCACACGGTGCTGGGAAGGATAAAGGGGGGGTAGGGGGGGTGGGGTGGGGGGGCAAACTGTATGATTGAGCAGTTTGTTTAAATCCAAAAACGAAGTGTTGACACTTTCTCTATAGCCTGTGCCCTTTGTAATTCTCACTGTTGGGACCATTTGCGTCACTGGGTTTGAGCTTAGAGAGAGCGTCAATTTGACGGTTTTTAGTTTCTGGCATAAACCTGTACGGTTCCTCAACCCAAGTAGCTCAAGAGTCTAAACGCAAGCTAACAGAACGCCGTACCCCCCTGCATGTATCTGGACTCTGGCTGAGTCCAAAAACATCGAGGGGGTAGGGGCGTTTTCAGAACGCCCTACCCAAAATTTCATCAAATTTTGGCTGCAGTTTGGACTTTCAATTTCGTACAAGAAATAAAAAATGTCCGTTTTGACGAAATCGCTGTTAGTTTAACCGGAGTTATTACATAACCTGTGTGTTCTGCTGGTTTGGTTGTTGTTGTGGAGGAAACATTTGAGGGAAATGAGGAGGTTGATGTCCATTGCTACTAGTATAATTGCGCCTTTCATCTTTCGTCAACCGTTCTTCTTATATCTTGCTAATCGGAGCCCTCCTTGTCTTAGACTGACTTGACCTCCAGTCCCCTTAGTGTTATCATGCAAGTCTTACTCGGTGCACCGAACGTTCTATAAGGCCTCAAACGTCTCCGCAGGTCTGATCTGAATAGCAGTTCTGAAATTGGTGTTTGATGACGGAAGGTGTTCAATCTTCTGTCTTTCCACCTACCCCGGCCTCAATCTTATTATTGGTAATATCAGCCTTGGGCACCGGGCCCGGTATTAAAAAAAAAAAAAAAAAAAAAAAAAAAAAAAAAAAGCTCTAGAAAAAAAAAAAAAAAAAAAAAAAAAAAAAAAAAAGGGGGAAACCCCAAAAAAAAAAAAAAAAAAAAAAAAAAAGGGTGCTGACGGCTGACCTGTACAAGCTGAGGGCTGATATGTACATTTCGCAGCCATTTTTTCTCCAACGCGGCTGCATGTTTGCCGCAACTTTCGGGGGTCGGCTGCAGGGGCAAAATGCCAAAATGGCTGTCGGCACGGGCCAAAATGAGGCCAGCGCCGGTTCCTTGTGTTTGGGCGCGCAGGGCGTTTAGAGCCCTCAGTGGGAACAAGTGACTCAGCAGTACACTGGTGGTTTGTGTTGAAATTACCAATCAATGAGTTCGACTTTGAATCTCAAAACAAAAAAACAGACTTTGAATATCCAACTGCTGCAGTGAGTCTTGCTGGAGTGAGGTAAATAGGATTGATGGGGGGTTTCAAAAAAAATCGCTTACCTACACTCCCTCCGTCCTGGTCCACCTCCCTTCTTCACCTTTGACTACCCTCTCTACCCATGACCGTGATGAAGCTCGGACAATACTTCACCAATGCCTGGCTGTGTCTGCTGAAGTCCAGCGAACCCCCAACGAACCCCCAACTTCCAAGATAAAGCTCCTTTCTGGCCCAGCACCAGGCATGTCAACAACCACCCATGCAGGGTCAGTCTACCTTCACCTCTCCTCAGCGATGGCGTCCTCTTTTTCTGATCTATGGGGCTCTCTTCTTCTGAGCTATGGTATCCTCTTTTTCCGAGCTATGGTGCCGTCCTCTTCTCAGCAATGGGCTATGGTTTCCTCCTCCTCTTCTGAGCTATGGTGTCCTCATCTTCTATGCTACGGTGTCCTCCTCCTCCGCAAACGCTCTCACTACGGAGATCCAAGGCACCCCCACACACAACCACACCAGCACCCACAGCGGCTTTGCTCCTACGATGCTTCCCCTCTTCTTACCTGCTACTTGACTGGCCTGGTAGGTCTAAGCCTTCCGCCGGTAGACCTAGCGTAGACCTAGGGATGGTCCTCGGGCACCCTACCTCGATGCAATTGGCACGTGTCGAAGGTCCTGAAACTCACTGCAGAACATGCTTTCTTAAAAAAGTTGTCCGACCTCTCTCTCTCTCTCTCTCTCTCTCTCTCTCTCTCTCTCTCTCTCTCTCTCTCTCTCTCTCTCTCTCTCTCTCTCTCTCTCTCTCTCAGAGTGTGAGTACAGTGTCACCCTCCCCTCTCTGCACTGCGCACAAAATGTGCGAAATGGAGAAAGTATCACGGGGTATCATGTGTTAATACACCCGACACCTGCCATAGTTCTTGTCCTTTTCACATTTGCTGAGAGTGCAGCGACGCCCTACTTCGCCAGAGGATATAGTATGGTCTGGTCAGTGGTCACCACACAAAAAGAAAACATACCAACGGGCCTAATTCAGGTGGTAGTACATCCCCGAACTGCTGACATACAGACCGAAGTTCGACTCGAGATGCAATCAAATTATCAAAATGAAAAACGTGGAAAAAAGAATCATCAAGGTAATCTGCTGGACTATGATTGTATCACACACTGACCATCGAAAAAAGCCAGCGATCAGATTGAAGGGGGAGAAGGAGCAAGAAGACAGGTAAGAGGGGGGTGACAAGGTAGAAGAAGAGTGGATATCGCACAGATTTGCAGGAGGGGAGGGGAGGGGAGGGGGGGGGGGACATCTTCAGAGCGTCATGTATGAAAAAAAGTTCAAAAAACATGTCGAGTACGGAGCTCCTGGAGGAATGTCCCTACGTGTTTCTGCTGTTCTGGCAGAATGGGGTCTTCAGGGAACTTTTAAAAAAAAAAAGAAAAAAAAAGAAGAATTTTTTTGTCGCCCCAAGCAGAACTCAGACGGGCCCACAGAAAAAAAGAAAAAAGAAAAAAGCAAAAAGAAAAAAGAAAAAAGGGGTCCCACTGTCCCACATGATTTTGCGTCTATCCGTTGAGATCGAAATCAAATGGCTAACCCCCGGGGCCAAGTCCCACTAGCAGCGTTGAGTTTCCTCAACGCCTGAATCTGGACGTGTTTGTTGAGAGTTGCAGTTGAGAAAACTCAACGCCATTTCTGCACATCTCCACAAACACGACCAGCTTTGGCCATTGAGGAAACTCAACGCTGTTGGCGGGACTTAGCCCCCGCCGGATAAAAAGAGCTTCCGTGGACTATGCTATGAGGTTATCACCTCTTCAGTATATTTACTATTTACTATTTACTATTTACTGGGCGTATGATTACCCTACTGCCATGCCATTTACGGGGGGACGGTAATTCCCCTACTGGCATTTACGGGCGTAAATCCCCTACCTTTTCTTCCCCTGAACACAACGGACGGTCATTATAGCTGTATTTAGACTGAAAGATACCCCCAATACATATATATAACGACCCTATGTTGTATTCAGGGGGTGGGAAGAAAGGTAGTCCCATTTGCAATTTCTATTTTTAGATTCCCTTGGCAATCAATGGGCTGATCTCAGTTGGCACAGCCACCAACTCTGTTGAAATGCAGCCCTGAGTTTGATTCCAGATGGAATGAATGAATCCGACGAATGGATTTCTGAAGAATGTGCCTGCATGTCTGCACATCCAGTTCACAGGTGTACTGCTTTTGCTTTTCTTCTTTTCTTTTTGAACAACATTAAAAAAAAGTTTATTAGCCTTTTACAAAGTTTTATAACTTTTATTATAAGATAATATAATTCTCATTTTGTTCTTTGCAGCCTGCAGTGCCTGGGTCTGGGTAGCCCCAGGTGCATCCTGACAGAGGGCTCTAAGGGGGAATAGCAGAACAAAAGTTTACTGGAATCCTAGGGCGTAAGGACACTCGGACTTTCTGAAAATGTATCTGACCCCAAATGCACCCAGATTCGGGCAAAAAAAACTCCTATTGTAAGAATGCGAGTATGCACTGAGGGATTCCTTATTATATAATTAACTGGCAATCGTGGGATTCCTTTTTTTTTTTTTTTCGAAACACCGTCCCTACCAGTGCCTGACGCATTTACAGCCAATTAGTGAAATTTGAAATGAATTTCCCTTTTCTAAATGGGCTCATCATCCCACTGATCCCCCCAACTGGGTCCCATAGGTCCCAGCAATTATGATAATGATGATAATGTCCTGAGCGCAACCAATCAATCATTGGGGTGGATAGATTCCCTTCCCCCTTCCCCCCCCCTCCCCCCCCCC
>BFEA01000647.1:106253-118061 GCA_003427395.1 Chara braunii
AACGCCACCCCCCTCTCCCACCCCCCAAAAAAAAAAAAGAAGGGGAACTCTTAACCCGTAGCCTGCTGCAAAGGCACAAACGACCTTGCCAAGGTACTAATAACACAAAAAGCCTTGAAAAAGGCCATACTGGCACTTGAACTTTTTTGACTGAGCTCTGAATGGGGTCCTAATTGTTGTCAGATTCGTCCACGAAAGTCCTGGTGTAATTATGCCCAAAAGGAAAGCAAGTGGGGTACAGGACCTCCTTGGTGGCTAAATGGTACCATACTCGTGTGACTTTTGACAAACAGGTCATCGGTTCAAATCCTGATGGAATCAGATGTGGATATAATACTGTATGGGCCAACCCCAGTTCTTTTAAAGGGCGCAGGGCACGAAGAAGAAAGAAAAAGAAAAAGAAACAGAGATGAACAAATCAACATGATCAGCGAGGGTCAAGCAAGGAAGAGAATTTGGAATGGATCAACCTTTTTCTCGATTTATGCGTGTCATCCTTTTCGCGTAGGGGCCATGCTAATCTGCTTTCTTCTTTATCATTCAAATTTTAACGGATGTCCCAAAGGAACTGTTGAAAGAGCTCAGTTGGTACACCCAATGAACTGTTAAACCACCAGTACTTGGGCACTGTGCGCCGCGCCGGCCGCCCAAATATTGAAGCAGCGCGGGCTGTCGATTCGATTTATCGACGGCCTGCCGGCCGTGGAAATCACGTAGCGTTAACGCTAAGGCGTCGTCCAAGTACTGGTGGTTTAAAATACAGACCCAAGTTCGAATCCAACTGCCATCAGAGATGAACAGACTAGAAGTAATTCTGAATTACCCACCACTGATCAGTTTTTTTCAAGAGAGGAGTGAATGAAAGCAGAGGCAGAGCAGCGGTACATCCTTCCAGAAGGGAAGTAATCACTGCTGCCGTCTCTAAGGATCTCTCGGCCACAACGGAGAGAGGTGTAAGGTGGGTTTCTGATGTAAGGGACGCTGGACCCGGTTTCCAACTTTATAATAAAAAGTCGACTTGAAAAGAGAAAAAAAAAAAAACATTTTCTTGGGCTAGGGAAGGGGGGGGCTGCTACGGGGTTCCCCGTAATACTATAATGACAATAAAAAGCTTGAAAGGCCGTCCTGTCCAGATTTGGACCATTTCTCGATTTATGCGTGTCATCCTTGAAAGCGCAGGGGCCATTTGGTAATTTACCCTTCTCTGTATCGTTCCAATTTTAACGGATGTCCCGAAGGACGTCCTGTCCAGATTTGACAGGTAATTGAATTGGTTGGGCTTAAATGAATTAGCTTTTTTTTTTCAGAAAAAAAAAAGAAAAAAAAAGAACGAAGCACATCATGAGCTTACGGGAAAAAAGAAAAGAGGAAAGAGAACTGCAAGGAACATGAGTATGGATGAAGCACAGAAATCCAGAATGCAAAATCACACTGAAGTCCAAGTATTCAAAGCCAAAGCAGATAGCACATGGAACCGAGTAACCATCCMATTGAGAATGATACAGAAGAATCGTGARTCAATGTCCATGCCCAACAGGGCAACACCAACAGCATAACCCAAATGTAGCTCTCTCTTGTGAATGGCGCCAGGCGCCCTATCTACTCTACAGCCTATCCTACAACTACAGCAATGAACAGCAACCAGACAACTTGACTACCAGCGAGTGATGATGTCAACACCAATGCCGTATTCCACCATCACCAGGTACGTGTCATCTTCCCCACACTCTCCCTTGTTACCCACACAGCACCCTTCACCTCCGAAGTACCACGTTCACCCTCACCTCCCCTGCACCCTCTTGCGGCCCAGGCTATGGCCGCCAGTGCCCTCAGTGCAGGCAGCGCCCTACCGCCTAGCGCTGGCCTGCTTGCTCTTAGCGCAGCACTGCCTTGCACAGCGCAGCACACATGCATCCGCGCAGCGTGCCCGCATGTGCCAGCATTGGCCAAGATCCTTGCTGCCTCGCCCTGCTTGCCTATATGCCAATGCAGCATGTGGGCGGCCTCCCTTCAGCCTGCGACCGGGACCCAGAGGCTGAAGCCTACCCGATACAGTTGGGCCCCGGAGCAATGCAGTTGCGCCTCTCTTCTCAAGGCCTGCGGCCAGATTTAGATAGTGGGCCGATTTTCCCTTTGGCATTTCGGCCTCTCTACCCAGCATGCATTGTCGGCCCCACGTTCGAGTGCCCAGGGCCTAACTAACTCAGAGGCCCTGGGCATTTCAGCATTTGCTGAAATCCGAGACTCGGTGTACTCCAACCAACTGGCGTGCTGCAATTGTATAGACCCCACTTTGTGAAATGTTGGCCGAGAGGGCTCTTGTTGATTTGCTGGCCCGCCTGCAGTTAGGGCGGGCACTAGGCTTGCTGGGGCCTTAGCCCAGAACATGTACATCATGGCAAGGCCCGTACTTGAGGGCTCAATCGTCACAGAACCCGCCGGCCCACGTGGGTGAATGTTACACCTGTGAACTGTTGATAAACGGGAAAAAAAAAAAAAAAAAAAAGATAAACTGAGCTATGTTCGAATCCCGATGCAATCGGATGATTCCAACTATTCTGTAATTCTGAATTTACCTGGGGAAGCAGGTCAGTCCATTGCCATCGCCCCTTTTTCGTAAAGAAAAAGAAAGATGAAAGAAACAACCATAAAAGCAAAGGTAGAAGAAGAGAGAAGCATACATTGGGACGCGTGATTAAAAAAAATACTCTGAATTTACGTGGGGAAGAAGGGCGTCACCCTTTTCCAACAAAGAAACAGAAAGCGAAAAGAAATTGGCAGGGGTTGGTAGTAACTCTGGATGAATACAGGACATGATCAAGTAGTGCTGACCGCTGGTTCTTTTCTGTGTTTTTTTTTTTTTCCTCTCAAAACCGGGAACTGGGCCCGGTGTCCCTTATATTACAAAGCCAGGAAACGAGCCTGGCGTCCCTTACAAAGGTCTGTCAGTCCAGTTTCAGGGCGAGACATCACCGGTCAAGCCCAAAAACTAGACTGTGGCCATCATGATGTTATGCTCAATCAGCAGAAAAAGGAAAACCAGAAGATAGAAAAAAGAGCAGCATTAAGCTACAGGTATGATCCAGACCCAAAACAGACTAAAATGAAAATTTAACAGAACTAACAAATGCTATCAAATGCCTAAGAACTATTAAAGGCATACCATTGGCGTAAGGTTTTCTTTTCATGGTTGGTGGAATTGGGGTCACTAAATTAGGGTTGTCACGACGGTTGTGATTAGAGTTTCTTGGTGATGAACTTAAGACTTTGCTGATAATTTTCGTTGATTTGTGGGGTGAAATCTAGTGGTGCCCTCGATGTGCTTGGCCGGTGATGCGCTGCCCGCTGAGGGGCCCACCTAATTTCGTAAGGGACGCCAGCCCTGCTTCCGAGTATAAAAAAAAAAAAAAAAAATGTTGCTTGTTAAAAAAAAAAAAAAAAAAAAAAAAAAAAAAAAGATAAAAGAAAAGGTAAAAGAAGAGTGAAATCCAGCCGCGTAGCTCAGTTGGTAAGGAACACAAGTGGCACTCACGAGGGCTTGGGTTCAATTCCCATTGGCCTCCTGTATCTTCCTGGGCAAGCTTGGCACCCGCCACGTGGAGATAGGCAGTTGGTCCCCCCGAATGGCATTGAGCAGAGACTGCTGATGTTCATAGGGGGAGGGGACTGGAGGGGAGGCACCGCAACTGCCCATCGAGGAAGAAGCTCGTTCCTGATGCTACCGGCTGACCTCTGGCCGGTAATGCCTACCTGCTGGTGAGTGCAGCTCCCCCCGGCTGACCTCTGGCCGGTATTGCCTACCTGCTGGTGAGTGCAGCTCCCACAAGCTCACTCGTTGGAGGCTTGAGCACGGATGTGGCTGCTACGGGGTTCCCCGTAATACTATAATGACAATAAATCAATGTGTGCCTCGTAACCGGCCTCTACAACACCCTGGACTTAAAAAAAAAAAAAAAAGAAAAGGCCGTCCTGTTCAGATTTGGCAGGTAATTGAATTGGTTGGGCTTAAAAAAAAGCATACATAAAAAAAAAAAAAAAAAAAAAAACATACATTGGGCCCTTCAGCCTGTGGGCTGAGTTTGCTATGACAATCCTGTTCCATAAAGTGCAGCTAAAAAAAAAAAAAAAAAAAAAAAAAGTGCAGCCGATTCCTGTTTCTCTTTTCAACCCTGGTTTCTGCTTCGGTTGCATGTCTTCTTCTTTTTTTTTTTTCTTTTTTTTTTAAATAACTTTGCGTTTTAAAACCGGGAAACGGGCCCAGCGTCGGTCGCATTTCTTATCGCTGTCCATGCAGCTTCCTTGGCCATAGGGGGTCGCCACACGACTCACCACATGCACAAAAAACAAAATATATGGCAGTGTATCTTCCCATGTTCTTTTTTTTTTTTTTTAACAAACAACCCGGTAGATTGCTAGGGGTGCTGATAAGAGCAGACACCACTAGCATTCCCCGGGAGGCTCCATCTATTGGTGGGGAGCAGCACCTGCTGGAAAGCGGGTCCAGTGTCCCTGAACATTTAGTCTGCTTGTTTTACCAAAATGAATTTGTGATGATAGCCTGGAGAAGGCGTCGTCAGCGAAAGGGAAATTTGGCAGGCAGCACTACACAGCACTCTGAGCTGCTTGCCTACCTGACGGCCTACGTCTGACTTAACCTTTGACATTCCATACATTGTCTCTTGACTTCATATCCCTGAAGTTGTTGTCTGCCTACATGATGGCTCTCGGTGGGAGCTAGTATCCTCTGGACTCTTATATGTCGTCCGGATTGCTGGAAGCTGATCCCATTAGCTAATGGTGTTCTGTTTGTCGTCACTCACCCAGCATATCACTTGTTGTCTCAGACTTTGATGGTAGCCCTACCACTATGTTTCCTACCAATGCATGTAGGCAAACAGACCTACCCGTTCCCCAAACCCCACCCTTGGAACTTGATACCTTGAGGTGTGATCTGTGTCATTCATGTGGATTGTGCTATGCTGGGACGACCTTCCTGTGTGTCTGGACATTGCACTAAGTGAGGTCATACAGTAACTGCTTATTTGATTGAGCAAACTAGTGACTGGACAAACTGATGAGTCGTTTATTTGGGGGTGACCAAACAGCGGCTGACGCAATATTTCCTCCCATCTAGCTGATGTGGTCCCCTTTCCCTCCAGAGTTTCAGCATTGTTTGCCATAGCGGGTCTATCCGGAGGTCTTGTCTGGCCCTGCCTGTTGGCGAGTCGTGTGTGGCCGCATTCGGTGTTGAAGGGATAGTCCAATGGTTATTCGTTAACCATTGGAGTGGGTGAATCGCATGGTCGGGGTGGGAGGGGGGTGCCAGGCAACCCAACTGTATCAACGCGACGGGGGCCCATGGGATGTTATTGCCTAAAAGAAGGCGGATGAGGAATTTGAAGACCAGAGCTTTTATCTCTTCTTCTGGGTCGATAATACCCAGCCCCCCTTTGGATCTGGGTTGCACCAAGATGTCCCAGGCGACTCGTTTTATCGCCCGGGTGTCATCGTGGTTATTTTTCCAAAGATAGGCGGTTGTCAATTGCTTTGGATAATTGTTTTCGGTTGAGTGGCCAAAAGGCGACCTTGTACCATAAAGATGCGAAGATGGCATTATTGATAGCCAACACTCTGCCTACTAATGAGGTGGGCTTGGCATCCCAATTAGCCAGCTTCGTAGTAGCGAGCTCGAGCAGGGCATCCCCATGGTCGGGCGGCGGGCCCAATGCTGTGATGTTTATTCCTAGCACCTGGATCGCTGTTTCTTTGGACTTCCAGGCCACCTGGGGGTCAGAGGGCCCTCTAGCGGAAGATTCATTCTCATTTTGCTCATTTTTTGGTGAGTGGTGGGAGTGAGGCCCATATTCTGGAGAGAGGGTGAATGGAAGGCCAAAAATTCGGTGTTTTTCGGCGCATAGCCACATATCACACACAAAAAGAAATCAAGAAAAAAAAAGCAGAAAATCAAGGCAATATGGCAGTTTGGGTGAAAAATTCTGCGAAAATTACACCACCTAATAACCACGTGATATTCTGATGGTTGTTCATAGGTGCGATGCATCTGGCCTTCGATCTCATTGAAAGAACTGTAGTTCAGATCCTATTGAATCCAGCCCTTGGGTCTTGCTCCGCTGTTCAACATTGTACATGTGTCTGGACTGTTTTCTGCACTGTGTACATTCAGATTGATCCGACGATTGAAATGTATCCTAACTATTTTCAGTCCCCGATTCATTTAGGAGGTGGTGCAGTGGAGCAAGGCCTATTTTGTTCCGATGCGGCAGTTAACCCACCACGTTAACAGGGGCGCGACCTACCAGAAGGAAAAGGCTGTGCTGCCAGGCAAAAACAAAATAAAAATTGTAAAATATTGAAATTCAATTTCTTCTTCTTATTATTATTCTTGTTATTATTCTTATTATTCTTATTATTATTTTTTTTAAAGTAAGCTACATTCTTCTCTCAATTTCGCCTCACACTACCTACCTACCGCTACTCCTAATTATAGTCGTACGAGGAACCCCGTAGCAGCCACCACTCTGTCCACGAGAGAACACAGAAGCTGCACTCGACCTGAAGGTGGGCAATACCGGCCAGGGGACAGATGTCCACGAGAGAACACAGAAGCTGCACCCGACCTGAAGGTGGGCAATACCGGCCAGGGGACAGCCTGTAGCATCGGGGACCATGCCAACAGGACCAATCCCTGTGCCTCCCCTCAGGTGGTGGTCCCCTCCCCTACAAACATCAGCAGACTCTGCTCAATGCCGATTGGGGGATCCAGTGGTCTATCTCTAGGTGGCAGGTGCCAAGCATGCCCAGGAAGGTACATGAGGCCAATGGGGATTGAACCCAAGACCCCCTGAGTGCCACTTGTGTGCCTTACCAACTGTGCTAGGCCGCCTGGGACGATTCAGAAAAAAGAAGTAAAGGTCTGATTCTTTTAAGCCCAGCCAATTCAATAACCTGTCGAATCTGGACAGGACGGCCTTTCAGGCCTTTTTTATTGTCATTATAGTATTACGGGGAACCCCGTAGCACAGGTGCGATACCTGCTACAGAAGGTGGGCTATACCAGCCAGGGGTCAGCCGGTAGCATCAGGACCGAGCTTCTTCGATGGGCCAGTCACTGTGCCTCCCCTCCGGTCCCCTCTCCCCTTTGAACATCACCAGTCTCTGGTGTATGAATGCCACTCGGGGGGGCCAACGACATATGTCTAGGTGGTGGTCGGCGAGCTTGCCCAGGAAGGTACGAAAGGCCAATGGGAAATTGAACCCGAGACTTCTTGAATGTCACTTGCATGCCTTACCAACTGAGCTAGGTTGCTGGGACAACTCAGTTTTGTTTAGCGCTCAGCAGAAATCCAGTCGGGAAAAAAAGAGGATCACAGGGGCTGGTGGTTTAATCCGCCAGTGCAATGCCCCAGCCTTGCAGACAAAAGCAACTGGTCGCCACATCGCTGTAGCAATGGCTCGGTGTAGCGGACCACAATGGCTGGCGGTGCCAACCAAAAGAAAGAAAGAAAGAAAGAAAGAAAGAAAGAAAGAAAGAAAGAAAGAAAATGCACCGCTGGCGGCTGAAAAAAAAGCTTGGTGTGCAGAAAGGCGCCTCCAGGCCCGGGTATTTCCATGTCTTTTTCGTGTACTAAGTATACGGAATGCTGAGAAGAGTTCAGTAGGTGAGGCAAGCCTATTTGTGTGGGAAGGTCAGGTCTGGAGGCCAAGCTCTGCCTCAGACTACACCTTCTAGCACTGTCACACCTTGGCCGCTGGGCCCCACAAAATCTGAAGTTAGAGGAAAAGGACCAAGCAAAAAAGCAGGCTTGAGTTGCTTGACAAAATAGGTTTGGACTCTGGAGAGAGTGGGGATTTAGTGGGCCATCCTTTTTTTCTCTCCCCCTCCCCCCCCCTCCTCCCCCCTCCTTTCGAAAGCACTCAGCATCAACGGTGAGACTCCTATCCATTCTGGGAAGCAGCAGCCCGGTTCCTATTCCGCGTCACGAAAGCACACACACACTCCTTCCCAGGCATGAGTTGTCGAAGCAACACAGTCTCTTTCCCATCATGGCTGGAATGCCCCAGCAAACAGCATTACTTCTTCTTCTTCTTCTTCTTCTTTTTCCCGATTTTTGTTTTATCAGCATTGACTATTTTCCAATCGGAGGGATCGACAATCAGCCACCCCTCCCCCGAACAATCACAGCTCAAACCTACCCACGAGCAGCATCGATTGTTCCCCAACCTGGGAGGTGTGGTGGGCCATCCTGCCGTGCTGCGTGGTGGACTCCAAGACTGTCAGATCAGCTGTTCTGTGGCAAGTATGGTTTACTGGCATGCCAGAAATGATCTGGTTATCAGAAATGTGCGACCTTCATCCCTTGAGACATGTGTGACTGAAAGAAAAAGAAGTGACTGATGTCAACCCCTCTTTGACGGAGGTAATGCCCTGGTCGATAACCACATCCCCAGGATTTGCGGCGATGCAGTCGTAGACGGCTGCTTTCTGTCGGTGGAGGAGCTGCACGTGCCAGAAAGCGGGTCCACGAACGATAGTCAAACGCAGAGTTGAGCTGGAGACCGGGTCCACGAACGAGAGTAAGCACAGAGTCGAGCTGGAAACCGGGCCCAGCGTCTCTACGACAGTGCTGACTGGCCTTAGGGTAGGCAATTAGGAAGAAAGGGAGAAAAGCAAAGGAGGAGGGGGGGGGGGGGGGGGGGGAACGGAGACTGGTGGGAAGGGGGGAGGATGGAGAGAATTACCCACAAGGGCAAATCTGTGAGAGGATTTCTGAGATCCCTTCGAAGGCGCGGTGACAACGCTTTGCAGGGGTCACAGTCAGCGGTGTCTTCGAGTTAGTTTCCACTATCTCCTGGCCACCGACAATGATAAGCCAGGCCGCATCCTGTCATCTCCAAATCTCGGCCGCAATGGGACCGGCCTGCCAGGAGATAGTGTTCCAGTGTTGTCACACCGTTAGAGATGCCGGAATGCCGCAATCATAGGAACAGATATGGGAGAGGAGACCCTCCTGCTCCATGTCCGATCATGACACTTAGGGGCTGATCCGACTACTACTCTTTTTGGGGAGAACCAAAAAGAACCGTGTTGTTCAGTCCCGGGCCGGTCGGACCGAAGGAGCGAAATTGCATCCCACTTGCCCGGTTGGGGCGGGACTTTTTCAAAGTCCGCGGCGGGTATTCGTGGGCGGGGAATGCAGGGCCAAAAAAAATAAAAAATAAATGCCTTCTGTTTAGATGCAGGGACGGTGCTGGCTTCTTCTGATTTTGGGAAGTTCTATTTTGCCGCGGGTCGCGGAAAACCTGCCACGTACACATTTGTTTTCACTACCTTTGTTTTCACTACCTCCCGAAATCTATTGGAAGACCTGCAAACTCGGAAAGTAGTCGGATCCCGTGAAACCCAGTAGACCAGGCTCCGTAGTAGAAGTCAGATCACCTCCTTAAACCGCTGGCCCTGGCCAACTTCAACAGTTTCATGGCTCACTCCTAAAATTTTGGAGGTGTACCAACGGGCCTAGTTCAGTTGGTACACCCCTGAAGGGCCTGAACTATTGAAATACAGACTCAAGTTCGAATCCAGCTACCTTCAGATGAAGAGAATAGAACCATTCTGAAAAAAAAAAAAAAAAAAAAAGGAGGCTCGGGGCTACTGGACCGCAATGGTTTGCAACACCAGCCAAAAAGAAAAAACATGCGCTGCTGGCGGTTGGGAAAGCTTGGCGCACAGTGTGTGGTCCCCCCCAGCCCAGGTGCCCACTGACTCATCTATTTCCCAGATCCATTGTTAATTTGTTATGGATCAATTGGGAGAGAGCAGATGGTCGTACTGGAGGGAGATCCCACTAGCCATGTATTTGGAGAATTTCGGACCAGGTGCAGACGGTGTGTGACGATCAGCCATCGTGGATTGGGCCGTAAATCAGCAGCATCCCGTTTCGCGAATAACACGCGCGAAAATGACGGTTGTTTTTGCCCTCTCATTGGGCTTCTTTTTTTTTTTTTTTTTGTGTGTGTGGTTGTCGTCTTGCGACGGAACGTGCTAAGATTTGTCCTTTTTTTTTTTCGCACTCAAATATTTTATAGCACGTTTGATTCATGGTGAAGGCAAGGGTGACTGGCTTCATCTCTGGAATGTGATTGTGGCTTGGGAGTTTTTTTTTTTGGGAGGGTTTGATCCCCTCACCTACAGCAAATACAACAGTTTAAAAAAAAAAAAAAAAAAAAAAAAAAAAAACAGCATGGAAATACCGAGGCAATTGGGTTTTGTATGACTCTTACATTGTCAGCGAGAAGGACCAGAGTGCGCTTCCGCCCATTTCAAGGAAGGCGCAGACTACTGTGAATGAATGTGGTCCGTGTGCCCACTCACATGCAGTCGTCTTGACTGCCATGACCATGGTCAGTGAATCATACCCTGACATCTGACACGCGGCCTGGAAGAGACACGGTGGGTGGGAAGAGCACTTTCATTTCTTTTTTTTTTGCATTTTTCCCGTCATTTCTATTGTCATGAAATGGTTTTTCCTTTTCATTTTCCCTATTTCACGCTGCCGCCCACCCGTCCCACACCTGTCACACTGATCCAAATACATATGGCTAGTGGGATCTCCCTCCTGGGCTCATCATGACTGAAATAAGTTCAAATAACCATCCTCAATGTCTTTTTTTTTTTTTCTTTTTTTTTTTGTTGGGTTCAACCCTTCAATTATAAGAAATTAACCGGAGGCCTGGGAACTCACAATTCAACCCGGAGTTATCCTGGCAGCTTCAGCCAGTTTAGCTTACGAGCATTGCTCGGGGACAATACGACAAAAGGCCAGGAAAAATCTAGGAACAGAATAATGCCTAACTTAGGCCGCTGTCCTGAAATCCTAGCCTGAGGAACAAAAACAAACGTCACAGACCTGAAGAATCTAACAAACCAAAAGAAGGCATCACAAAGCTCCAATACTAGCCCTAAAATTCTATCTAAAGCTATACCCTCGACCTACCCCAACACCAAGATACACGAAACTGCCTAAAGCGGCACGACGGACCTCTAGGACTGACAAAACCCCCATTGCTCCCTACATCCTTCAAAACCGACTGCCTTCCTCCTACGGAAATTGAACCGAGCAACCAGGTATAGAAGAGCATCTACGACCAGAACCAATCTGCAAAAACCATTTTGCCACCTACCAAATTTACCAACTTACCTCCAATTCCCCAGGTTTCTCCAAACCACAGCAGCAAACCACCAGCTCCTTTCCTTTTCCAGTCTGCCTGAATTAGACGACGGAGGGAAGATTTGAACATTGTTCTGATTTCCTTATTAGACATTTCTCTCCCCTCAAATACCCGCAATTTTCTTTCTTTCCAGATGAGCTCACAGCCAACCGCTCCGGCAGCTTGAGCGACGTAGCCCCAGCCTTTGTCCAAATCCAAACTATCTGGAATTCCACCCAACAAAACCCACTCCCGATCCCACAGTAATACTTTCCCAGAACACTCATCCCAAAAGGCACTCCACCACTTCCATATTCAATTTGAAGCCGGACAGTCAAACCAGATGTGTGGGGTAGACTCAAATGCCCAGTTACACCTTTTACAGGTCAAGTCCACATCCATACCTCTCTGTGTTAAACAGACTGCCGACGGTGTAGCCAGCAGGGTAGGCAACCACAGATTAACTGCCAGCCTGAGGCTGGGAGTCTGGCATAGCTGAGACCAACATTTAGAGACTGCCTTCTCTTTTTTTTTTTTTTTTTTTTTTTTTTTTTTTTTTTTTTTTTTTTTTTTTTTTTTTTT
>BFEA01000647.1:143684-158713 GCA_003427395.1 Chara braunii
CTCGCTCATGTGTGTGTGTGTGTGGGCGAGGGTGGGGGGTTGTGCTTCCTCTTGTGTATGATGTTGTGCAGGTTCCAGATTCTCTTTTTGCACAAGTACCAGGAGGGTGTGGAAATCATGAGGGGGTATTTCTGTGGAAGATCAAAAGCTAAGGGCACCGGGAAACAATTTGCTCCCGAGAGCCACCAGCTTGCCATCATTTTTTATTGCAACAGGATTTCTTTCATCTGACCGAGCCTAGGGTAAAAGTGATTCAAACCTCAAGAGGCGCAGTCACTTGCTATGCACAGTCGCTCACTCACGGCTTGCAGGGGCTCGATCGACGATCAGGCTTCCATTCATTGAATACTATCCAAAGGCGCATTCTTTACTAGAGCAAGAGACAAGCACTGGAATAAGCAGCATGGGTGCTATGTTCTTCATCTTTATGAAGCATGAACGTGGTCACAAGAAAGGGAAAAGGGTGCCAGGAAGACACAAGCGGTTTCCGCATGAACATTGCATTAAACCAACCAGTACTTCCTAAAGTCGTGCCCGTATACAAGCCATGGTTTTAGGAAATGTATGGGCCGCTACAGGAGCGCCCAAATTCATCCGACTAGAAACGTTTCTACTCAAATGTTTTTCCACGCCCGATAGCTGGCTTCCAAGAGTGTTACCATATGTAGGGTATGCCCACAATGTGGCTTTTCTGGACTGAAATCATGGCCAGATTCTGCCACAAAGTACTAAAATAGTAGCATGAGTATGCCCTGAGACGCTTATCAGTGTGAGTTTAAGCTATGACACAACTGACTGCAGGAAGCTGAAACAACATTGGGATTTTTGTGATGATCTTTGTGATGGACATGGGTGTTTTCTTTTTTCTTTTTTTTCTGCGAACAGCCTCGGAGGCAGCTTGAGGTGCTGGTAGGAGCAGTCACCTCAAGCCGGTCCAGGGTAGGCTCCATCTATTGGTGGGGAGCAGCACCCGCTGGGAAATGGGCCCAGCGTCCCTATTACAGAAATCACAGAAATTATACATTGTTAGCGTAATGGGGGCACGTCTTTCCCGCCACTAGACAAAACCGCCTGAAGCGGGCATACTGTCCCTGGCGTGTACTCCTTCGTATATGGTGTGGTGTAATCCGTGGCTGCATTTTGCAATTGTGTGATGAATTCTAATCTGCTGCAGGCACGTGCCCATTGAAATCCAGGCAGCAGTGGTGCAGGACCTGGCCCAAAAGTATAACATAGTCGACTTCATTGAACCACTCCCCCCCTATCTAGCTCAACGGGACGACTACCTTATGATGGCGATCGATCTACCCAAAGATCACATCTTTTGCATCGACGACGTAATCCCCTTCTGCATAGGGGGTCGGAGTAAAAAATCCACACTGCCCATAAAACACGGCCATGGTGCTTCAAATGTCAAGCTTATGGCCACTTAGCAGCGGAGCCGGACTTCCCCCACCGAGAGATGGTTAACGGGGGGGCAAATATTCACCGTTTTCGCCGGCAATTTCGGTGCAAAATTCGTCAAAATTTTCAAAAACAAACGATATGGGTCCATAGTGCAAACATCAAAAAAAGAAACAGGCCAAAGAAAACGAAAAAATTAATAAAAAAATTCTATAAAGCCCTAACACAAAAACACTGTCGGAGTTAAAATGAAGCATCCAACGAATTCACCAAAATGCCATTTTTTTCATTATTGATCCAAACATGTCAAAATTGGACATATGATGTACCCTAAATGGTTAACCATATGTGCCCCCACCATCCGGGGAAGAAGGTCAAATCCACGTGACGCCTTCTGCAGGACCTCATCAAAAGAACGCTTTGGCGAACGGTCGATCTGGTCCACAAAGGCTGGGTCTATATTGACGAAGAGAAGCAGGGGGCAGGAGTAAGGGGATGGGAGTTGGAAGGAAAGGAGATAGCAAACCGAGAAACCAAACCCCCGGTTAGTTGGATCCCCCCTCAATCAGTGGAGACACATGGACGAGCCCCCCAAACTCCCATCCCCACCCCTACAAAACCAACAGGCCCAACAGGGACAGCGGACGAAGACTCTGGAGCCTCACCCACAGGACTACGGACACAGCGAGCCTGTGGCGACAGGTATCACAAAAAAAGGAAAAAAAAAACCTGCATCAGAAAGGAGACACGTCCAAACAGGAGGATGGAAGATCAAAACAGAAGATCATCTCAACTCAGAATGACACCACAATCCAGAATCCGTCTACAAACCCGTTTTCAGTCCTCGGAATGGACCATGCAGCGGTAGAAAGGACAGAACAGGGGTCCCAAGTAGCTCAACCCAGGGATGGAGGGGGTTTAAAGAGGAGGGAACAGGAGAAGCACAGATCAAGGAAGGGGAGCAAATGACAAGAGTAAGCCAACAGACAGAGGCCCCCCAAGGGGGAGAACCAAAAGAGGGAGGGCAAACAAAAGGTGGGAAGGAAGACACATCGGCAGAAAATAGGGACCCAGGACCCCCCCCCCCCACCTAAATTCCCATGGTCAACCTTGTCGTTCACCGAGGGGAAGGAGCTTTTGGGCCCGGCCTTCGGACCCCAACCTATGGAAGTCGATGCCCCCCCCCCATACCGGAGCTGGAGATGTCGGACGCAGAAACAGACCAGCGAGACTTCCCCCTGGCCCAAGGAGACACAGAGACTAAAATCAGGGCCCTGGCGGACTGGCTCCTAGATCATCGGCGTCCACAATACCAGCACCAACCTACGACGTGTTGAGACGATGCATACATGCACCTGTTCGCCATGTTGGACAGTAGTGAAACTCTGAAGCGGGCCCTGGAACAAGGGCTCCCCAGATGCACCAGCTGGCAGACGACCATGCACCGGGTGTGGGACATAGTGCAGGGACAACTCCTCCGCCCGCCTCACCAAAATAAGCAGGAACACCCAGGCCGCGAACCAGAACAGGATAAGGCAACCCCCCCCGAAAGCACCCCCGGACGAGGAAAAAGAAGATCAGGAGCTATCCCATAGGTCTAAACTGAGACATCTAGTGGAAAAAGGATGCCACGAAGCAGCCCTGACAAAAGGCAGTAAAGTCCTAGTAATCCCAGTCCGGAAAAAGGGGGGGAAATAGGAAATGGGACTGTCGCCGACGGATAACAACGACTACACCCCCAGTTTTGGGGCGGTAACCCTCCACGGATGGCGACAGGACGACCCCGGGGGGTTCAAAAGGAAAGAGGTCAGGGCCTTTGTGGCGGACCATTACGAGCCAAGGGCCACAACATCCTTGATTGCATCAGGGGACCCTAATAAAGTGGCGGACTGGGATGTGTTTGTCCTCTTTGAGGAGCACAACGAAGCGTGGCTCATCTGGCTCGGCCATAACACCCTCTTAGAATTGCAGAGCCATAAGGTGACGTCGAGCCATATATGGTATGGAGACGATTTGATCGTCTGCCTGTGCAAGATTATCCGCAAAGGCATCTTCAATGGAGCAGTGATATGGGACCAGCAACCCTGGCAGAGATTTTGACCCTGTTCTTCCAAAATCACAAAAGAACAGCCATACGAAAAAAAACAACCTTTATCTAATCAACCACGCCAACAGCAAACGGGGCAGACAACAATGGAATGATAGACTGAGTGCGCTGTACGGTAGGAACTGAGCATGGAAAAAACCTTTGAACAACGGATTTGGATCTTAGATCCATTAAGCGAATGGAATGACATCCACCTGCCATAAAAAAACTCAAGCAATATAGGACCTTTTGCGAGGGGGGGAGGGAGGTCCTGGGCAGATGTGGTATGTGTTCAAGAGACACACTCAATGGACACGCCAAACCACCTTAGGACCCGCAAACTCGCGTGGCCCTGGGGTCTGGTCGAGCGGGGGTGGCAATATGGGTCCCTCCAGACTCGAGCGGGGGTGGCAATAAGGCTGGAAGTGAACCAATGGGAGACAGATAAAGAGGAAGGTAGGTGGGTGTCCATATTGGGTATGTTAAAATCAGAGGTGGTGCACATTATGTGCATATATGCACCTAACTCAGTGCAGGAGTGCAGGACCTTCCTGGAAAAAAATACAAGCAAAACACATTCCAACATCCTCTTGATCCTGGCTGGAGATTTCAATGCTGCTCCAGACAGGCGGCTCGATCGTTGGAGGGTCCCCCCATCCACAGTGGGGAATGCGGAGGATGATGAACGGATGCTAAAAAATGTATGTGACACTCGTTCACTTTTTGATTCCTTTAGGCGGTTGTATCCTATGGAACGCGTCTTCTCTTGCATAAGAAACAACAACCCAACTAGGTTATCAAAATCCCGAATAGACCCGATTCCCTTGACAGACATACTGAAAGGGGTTTTGACTATGACGGCAATCCTTCCACTAAGCCCCTTCCCAAGTCTTGATCACAAGATATGCATGATCGCACTGACTTTCCGCAAGAAACCCGATCGTGGGCCCGACTACTATAAATTGAATAGATCCCTGCGGCATCTAAAATCCTTCCAACAATACCTAAGGCATGCCTGGGAATTTTGGAGGGATTGACGCCCAGAACTACATCACATGGTTCAATAATGGTCTAATTTTTCTCGCCAAAAAAAACACATGACCCAATTTTTTGGAACTAGAGAAACAAGAACTTCCGTATGAACAGGATCCCCTCGATCAGGAGGTGAACAATCGTATCAAAAATTTAAAAGAACAACTGCTGAGACAAGCTTAATACCGCTGGCAAGGCGTGAGAAAACGAGCCAAACTCTCAAAGTATAGAACAGAGGGAGCAATGGACACACACTTGTTCGGCATCCCACAAGTGAAAGAGAAGCGAACCACCATCGAAGCCCTATACGACCCGGAAGCGGACGAGGCGTCGCCCGCTCTGACAACGGCAAGGTGCATCAAATAGTCCGGGGCTTTTACAAAGATTTATTTGCGACACACATCCCGATCATAGTAAAGGAGACTCGTCACCAAATGATAGAGGATTTTTTCAATTTTTTTGACACATATGGACAAGTCTCTCTCCCGTGGTAAACGAGTGTCTTTAAGCCTCCCTTAGTAAACAAGAGATCTGGACGACCCTCATGCAAATGGAGGAGGACAAGACACCCGAAGTAGATGGTTTTCCCAAAGAATTTTGGGAAACAATATGGGACACCTTGACTAAAAAACTAATGGATTTTATTCCGTTGTATGAGACTCAGGGGACATGAGTGAGATGGTAGGTAAGGGAGCATTTTCTTTACTTTATAAAAAAAGGCGACAAAATGAACATACGTAACTATAGGCCGATTACCTTACTCACGGTAACCTCCAAACTGTTGGCTCAAGCATTGGCCAACAGAATGATCATTGTCATGGGGGACATCATATACCCCACACAGACAGGCTTCATGCAAAATAGGAACGCCCAGGAAAATATGTTACTAGTACATGAGGTCCTCCAACTAACCAGTCAATCGCACCAAAACGTCGCACTAGTGTTCATAGACTTTGAGAAGGCATACAATTATGTGGATTGGGTCTTTTTTGACAGATTCCTTCAGAAAATGAATTTTGGGTCAGTGTTCAGGTGATGGGTACGCATCCTACACCATAATGCCACCACAAGCGTCCACACCAATGACTCACTGGTCCCCCCGTAAAATTAGAACGCTCGGTGCGCCAGGGGGACCCGATAGCCCCCTTCCTTTTCCTAATCATCATGAAAGCCTTGTCGGCAAACCTTTGTACTCACAAAGACATCTCCAGAATCAATATATCCCATAATCCAGAAAAAGCGATCCCAGTATACTCCCTGTTCGCTGATGACCTCATGATTATGGTGGATGCCACGACCGAGAACATTTAGGAGATCCAGCGCCTGATGGAAACGGTTCTCTCAGGTCTCCGACATGGCAGTACATTGGGGAAACAAAACGTAGGGGTGGTGGATCCACTCTCAAGATGGGCAGCCCCCAGAAACCCCGCATATTTCATGGCTCCCTCTGGAGGCCCTGCTCAGAATTTTAGGAGTCTTGATGATGGCAGCAGGTTGTCCGCCAACAAAAGACGAATGAATCATCTTTTCAGACCTAACCAAATTGACAAACTGGGGAAAGAAGTCCACCTCCCTCCTAGGCAGGGCAGTGGTAATTAATAACGTGTTTTTTTAATCACTATGGTACAAGTCCCTCGTCTAACCCTTAAGCAAACAGGCGGTACGAGCATTAAAAGCTAAGGTGAAAGTCATTTTATGGTGAGGAGACATCGACCTGCAAAATGTCATCGGCAGGGTGGCCTGAGACTCGGCCATCCAACCAAAGAATCCTGGAGGTCTGGGAATAATAGACCCGACAACACAAACCCACACCCTGCGACTTCAATGGATTAAAAAATTGATCTTCGTCATGGACTGTGCCTGACAACCTCTGGCCCTAAAGCACTTGGCATGCCTAGCTCCCCCGCCCCTCCCAGAGTGCACCCTCTGACGTGGTTGAAGGATTGCTATTGGATGGAAAACACCCGAACAGGGGAGGGAGCCCGAACGCGGCCATGGACCAATTTTGAGAACTTGGTGATGACCCCCCCCCCCCCCCCCCCCCCCGGAAAGGCAGTTCCCTTTTTTTTTTTTTTTTTTTTTTTTGCGGGCACAATCTACCCTTTTCTTTTTCTTTTTTTTTATGTACAAAACAATTTATGAACCAATTGAGGTACCGGGGCCATTTACCCGGTTTCAACTTTGAGAGTATCCTCCAAGATCATGAACAAGTTACTGGACTTCGGGATAGATGATGAGAAGACTACGAATCATTTTTTATGATCGCTAAACACCTCCTGAAATCCAGCGCAATTTTTTGAACACTCGAGTATGTAAGGGATTTCCAACAGATCATAACAAAGCTCATTAAAACTGACTTATTCTCTGACAAACTCATCCAGACCTCACGCCCCCTATCTGCTAGGTTACAGAGCAACACAACTCACTCCAGCTCCAACCAGTGTCGTCCTGTGTCAGCAACCCCCAACTGTCCCTTAGGATGCCCCCGCATAGCATCCCCAGATCTCTCTACAAGGCCTCGTGCCCTCACCTTCGGCAAGTTACAGGGCATCACCCCGGCTCCCACCAGCGTCGTTCTGGCATTGAACAACCACGGATCATGAACATAACAATCTAATTCCAGTGCAGCTTCGTACAAACCACCAGCAGATCCTCAGAGTCCCGAGTTATTCTTCAAACTACCAGAAATAACAAGGGTGCTTGTTTTGAAAACTCCAGAACGAATTAGGAAAAGTCCCACCAAACACAAACAAAGGATATAGAAATCCCCCCCTGTCACCCTCGTCCCCCCTGCCTCACCGCTGCCTCCACAAGAAAGGACCGCCCCTGATCATGGACACTCCTCATCAGCCCCAACTTGGGACAAACTCGTTTCCCCCCCTACTTCCATAAAGGCATCGAGTTCCCACCCAAAGTATGTCTCTGCCGACCTCTTGCCCTTGTCTGTCACCGCTGGGATATGATGCTGACCCATGCATCTCCCCCAAATAATAGAGCATCCCCCAAAATTTGCCCCGTTTCCCTTCAGGGCTATCACTTCCCTCCTTGTGAAGCCCTTGCAGAGTAGAGCTCTCCCCCCCAGAACCAACCCACAACCCCACCAGAAATAATTTGTTTATGCTTAAGAGGAGAATCGGAATTCCGAACATTTCTGTGGATTTCCCCACCCCCCCTCTCCTCCATCTCCCCCTGTCCCTCCGCTGCCTCCACCGAAAAGGACTGCCCTGATCACAAACTCTCCTTATCGGCCCTAACTTGGGACATACCTGCTTCCTCCCCCAACTTCCACTAAGGCATCCAGTTCCACCTAAAGTATGCCTCAGCCAACCCCTCACCCCTATCTGCCTCCGCTGGGATATAATGCCAACCCATACATCTCTCCCAACCCCAGAATAGGGCATCCCCCAAAAATCTGGCCCCACTCCCTCCAGTGCATTTCACCCCCCACCTTGTAAAGCCCCTGCAAAATAGAGCTCTCCTGCTTAAATCCCCAACCCCCCACCCATGCAAAAATAATTCATTAGTGCGCCCAAAGGGGAATAAAAAATTAATCGTGGAGAAAAGAAAAAACAAGGAATTTAGGAAATAGGATTCCTAAGATATGAGTGGAAAAATCAAAAATTTATGATAATTATGATGGAGAAAAGGTAGATGAGAGCACCAATGGATCGGCACCTCTCCCCACAACAGCGAGAACAGCTGGAGGAAACCCTGTCTAAAAACGAAATATGGACAACACTCCTCCAAATGAAAGAGGAAAAAACCCCCGGCATAGACGGATTCCCCAAGGAATTCCGGGAAACCATGTGGCCAGATTTGAGCTCGGACCTATGGGAGTATTATCACGAGGTGTGGAATGTCGGGGAAATGGGAGAAATTGTGGGTAAGGGGGTGCTATCGCTGTTATACAATAAAGACGACAAAATGAACATTAGGAATTATAGACCTATCACTCTACTCACAGTAGTTTATAAAATGGTTGTCAAAGCGCTGGCGCAACGTATGGCATCTGTCCTGGAAGATGTCATACACCCGGCTCAGACAGGGTTCATGTCCGGAAGGAACATACAAGAAAATATCTTACTAGTTAATGAGGTGGTCCAACTAGCCCAACGGAATAAAGCAAACGCGGCCATTATATTCATTGACTTCGAAAAAGCATACGACCACGTTGACTGGGAATTTCTGGATAAATGTTTGGAACGAATGAACTTTGGACCAGTCTTTCGACGTTGGGTTAGGATCCTTCATCATAACGCCACCACCTGTGTGTAGGTCAACGGGTCGATAGCGCCCCCCTTCGAGCTTCAGAGGTCTGTAAGACAAGGGGATCCCATTGCACCCTATCTTTTTTTGGTAATAATGAAAGCACTCTCGGCCAACCTCAGGCATAACAAGAACCTCTCTCGCATTAAGATCACGAACATCCCGGAGGAGGCTGTACTAATCTGTTCACTTTTTGTTGATGACCTCACCATAATGTTGGAAGCGACAAATCGTAACATGAAATAAATCCAAATTCTCATGAGCCGGTTCTGTCGGCTCTCTGATATAGCAGTAAATTGGGGGCAGAAGACGGTAGGATGGTGGATGCACCAGCAAGGAGGAAGGCCTCCAGAAAACCCGCGAATCACATGACTCCCCCTGGAAGACCCCTTGAGATTTTTGGGAGCCCTCATTACAGCAAAAGGGAAGCCGGCGACCAACGATGACTGGCTGACAGGACCAGCAAACGCCAAACTAAAACAATGGAATAAAAAGGACACATCGTTATTCGGGCGGACCCTGGTCATTAATAATGTGGTTTTGGCCACACTTTGGTACAAATTGATCATATGGCCCATGAGCGACGGGGGGCTTAGGTCACTAAAACAACAACTAGCAGCTTTCCTTTGGAGAGGGGACAGTAATACCCCCCACGCAATTAGTCGAGTAGCTTGGGACGCAGTGATCCAGCCCAAGACCAGAGGAGGACTAGGAATTGTGGACCCGGTCACTCAATCCCAGACCCTTACACTTCGCTGGCTTCAGCACATTATCTTCTCTCCGTCCTGCCCCTGGGCCCCTTGGCTCTGGCGCAAATCGCTGCTCTAGCACCAAAGGCCCCCCCGGAGACTGACCCCCTGGTATGGCTACAAGACAGATACTGGAGGCTTCCAAGGAAAGATAAGAATGAGAACCCCGCGAGCACACATTGGTTGCGCT
The DNA here is from genome assembly GCA_003427395.1 of Chara braunii. Classification (NCBI taxonomy): domain Eukaryota; kingdom Viridiplantae; phylum Streptophyta; class Charophyceae; order Charales; family Characeae; genus Chara; species Chara braunii. Next base: position 153,412 of record BFEA01000647.1, read on the forward strand.
TACTTCGCACATGGAGGAAGCTCCCGCCGCCCGACCGACCCAATCCGGATCGATGGGAGGAAATCTTCAGACAACCACTGTTTGGGAATCGACTGATTACGGATGCCTTGGGCCAGGTAAGATGCAGCTCATATGCCCCATGGAAAGGTTGGGTTAAACACGGTGTTAGTAGGGTAGGGGATCTGTGGGATATAGAGGCAAGATGTTAGAAGAGTACAGAAAGGATGCGGGCATGGCTACGCTACTGCCATCTCACGGAATCGGCGCTAAACGAACTCATTGAAAGTTTCCCTCTCCAATGGTATAGCATCCTTTGAAAAGGGCCTCAATTGAGAGAAGGAGACTGGGTTTGCCTGCCCGATCACAAGGAGGAGATAAGACAAATACACATTGCAGACCCAACATAGGCCCTAATTGAGATTTTCTCCGTCCAAAAGGATGGCACTCTACGGGGCAGCCAGTATCTTTTTATCTGGAAGGACAGAACAAACATATACCGGATCAGAGTTCTGGACAATCGCAGTGGACGATGCGTCTATCGCCCAACAACCCCGATTGAGGATCTCCCCTTTGACCCCGACGAGTGGCATTGGTCCGTGGGAGCCACGACTAGACAAGGGCCGACAAAACAACTAACACTTTACAATCGAAAAACCAAATCAGCCTATCGTTATGCTCCGTCTCAAACGAAGACTGCGGGAGACGGTCGAGGATAGGTGGCATCGACATCTTAACGTGGACCGACACTTGCTCAAACCGATCCGTTGGTTCACTCAATTCAGGAATAGACCCGCTAAGATTTCGGCCCTTCAGTGGAAAATAGCACACCGATGCTTGCCAACAAACAACTGGTTGATAGATCACACCCGTTTGGAGCAGCAAGGTCGGGCGTTACCCTGGTGCCATAGTTGTCTCTTGGGTTACCCGGGGAGGAAAAGGGCCGAAACAATTGAACACATCTTCCTCCAATGCCCGACTTTGGTTTTGCTCTGGAGCGTTTGGGACAGGATCTGGCGACACATTGTCCCCGGTGCAGAATGGCCATGGGAGTGGACGGCTATATTACTAGGTCATTACCCCCTGATTCGGGGAGACACATTCGAGGAGAACATGTTTCAATTGGGCAGGCGGGCGGTCCTATGGGTCATCTGGTGGAAACGTTGCATTTTGGAAATGGAAGGGGCACGGGTTGAAGAAGGAGAAGTCACAGAACAGTTACGCCTATTAGTCCAACATGAAATTGCTGCCCAGTGGAAGGCAGCCAGAGACAAACTTGACCAAATGAATTCCTGGTCTGACATCAACAGGATCATCTCCCGGTCCAGTCAGGATTGGTTGGGAGGGGAAAGAAAAGGATGGGTGGTGGAGGTAAGATGGTTTGAGAATTGCCAGCAGGGAGGAGAGTTGCAAGAAGGACACCGGACGGAGATAGCAAGAGATTATCAGTTGATCTTCCATGAGTGGACAAACCTCGATCCCAGTGAGAGGTTACGCCCGACTCAAGAATTTGCAGACCCCTTTCCCCCCCACCCACTGGCACTGGAAGAGGTCCTCCCCCCATGATCACAGTAACCCAGTCCGGTGAAACCGGCCCGACTCAGTTATCTTCGCCCTAATTTTCTCGGTCCACTTTCTGGCTACTTGATTCTGCCCTCTTCTTCTGTGGTCCCCTACTCCTGTTCCCTTCAGTTCTCTTCTGACCTCTGCCTCCTTCTGTTCTTTCTCTGTTTGTCTATCCCTGTTTATCCTTGTTCATCTCGATACCTCTGTCTACTCTGTCCCTTCCAATACAAGTCCAGTCTAATGGTTAGTAGAGGGACAACAGCAGATGGATACACTGCAGGATTGGTTGGAATAAACATCACCGATACGGGATGCTGGACCCAGTTGCCAACATTGGCGATGTACTGTCTGTTTCAACTTTTTCTGTTACAAGTTCAGTCCAATGGTCAGCAGAGGGACCGCAGCAGATGGATACACTGCAGGACTGGTTGGATGAACAACACTGATATGGGATGCTGAACCCGGTTTCCAGCATTGGCAATGTACTGTCTGTCTCAACCTTTTCTGATAGTTCCAAACATAAAGTGGCGCCAGATTTGTTGGATGAACAGCACAAATATGAGACGTTGGACCCGGTTTCCAGCATTGGCAATGTACTGTCTATCCCAACTTTTTCTGATAGTTTCAAATATAAAGAGGCGCCAGAAGGAGAGTAGGAGGATGGCAGGGGCTGGTTGGTTGGAGGAGGCTCCACTGGTGCCCCCCAGTGGTTCCCCCCCAATATCCGAGCCTGCTGCAAGATAGGTATGGTAGAGTGGATTGGATGGGAGGCTGGACCCAGTTTCCAGCGCAAAGGCATCACTTTTAAGAGGTACAACTTATAAAGATGTATTTAAGGGACGCTGGACCCGATTTCCAGCAGGTGTTGCTCTCCACCAATAGATGGAGCGGCCCACGAGGCAAGCCTCAATCCCGGTGGTTCTCTTACCACCACCAGGATAGAGGCCTGCATAAGGGTCTTTCCCCAAAAAAAAAAAAAAAAAAAAAAAAAAAAAAAAAAAAGTAGATGAGATTTTTTTAATGTGAATTTTGCTGATGACGATGATTAGCACCTTGAAGATGATGATGATGAGGATGATGGTGACGACCAACTCACCTGCTGATGTGAAAGGCAAACAATGGCTTGAAGAGCAACATCTAATGATGACAAACTGGTGATGATGATGATGATGATGATGATAGTGATGAGAATGAAGATAGAATGATGATGCTGATCATACTAAAGAGCAGCACCAACAACCCTTATGATTACAAACTGATGATGATGATGATGATGATGATGATGATGATGATCTCAGTGATGATGATGATGATGATGATGACCCACAACGCCCAGTGATAACAATAGGATGATGATGGTGCTGATGACGAGCACCTTTGATGATAACCTAATGATGATGATGATAATGATGATGATGATAGGGATGAGTGGCACCCTATGATGGTAATACAACGATGAGTGACGAGCAGCACCCCTGATAAATGGCTCCTTGATAATGATGATGATACTAGTGCGGAACAGAAGTGAAGACGTATGCCTTGATGATGATGGCGAGCAGTACCTTGATGATGATGATGGTGATGACGAGCAGCACCCTGATGATGATGACGAACCATTACCGTGATGATGATGTTGAACCACGCCCTGTTGATGATGATGATGATGATGACGAGCAGCACCCTGATGATGATGATGAACCATTACTGTGATGATGGTGTCGAACCGCACCCTGTTGATGATGGTATTGGTGGTGATCAATGACCCGTTGCTGATGACGAGCAGTGCCCTGATTGTACTGACACATCTACTTCCTTATAATTGCAGTCGCCATTGCACTCGCACTTCAGTTTACCAAGGGTTGACTCCACTGCACTCCACAGGCGTCGACATAGCCAACGCCTCTTAGGCCATATGCCACGTCCAAAAACGCAACGACAATGGAGTGAAACGTGGAACTCCCAGAAGAAGAAAAACGGGAGTTAGTCCAGCCGCCACATCAGCTTGTGACGTGGCTTGGACAAACGCCCTCGGTCATCTGCGCATCCATAAAGCGCCCGTGTGTCTTTACCATGGCCCACTTGTGCGATGTCGCAACCCGGGGCGGAGCACAGTGCTCCCGGCAGCGTCTCGCCCTGCCCTCGCTACCATATGGTTAGGTGTTTGTTTGTCGAGCCGAGAGTTCCGGAAAGGCAGCACCCAGACCGTTGGGAGGAAGTTTTTCGTCAACGCCTTTTTGGGAACTGCTGGCTCACAAATAGGCAAGGCTAAGTGATGAACAACTCAGCATCTCCGTGGAAAGGATGGGTGAAACACGGGGTAATCTGAATAGGAGATATATGAAACAAGGAGCGGAAAAACTGGAAGACGGCAGAAGAACTACGTTCCACGCTAAAACACTGTCACCACGTTGCACAAAATTTGGACAAACTCATAGAGAGGATACCACTCTCATGGTATAGGACGCCGATAAAAGACCCTTCACTGAAGGAAGGGGACTAGGTCGGGCCCAGAGGAGACCCTGGGCACCTAGGGAGAATACATTTGACAAGGTCCCAAGACGCTCTGGTAGAAAGATACATACTAAGTCGATCAGAATCCTTGCAGGGAAATCGGGATCCCTTTATATGGATGGACAGGTACGAGTCCAGGGCGAGGGAGAGGAAGCCCGGACCTTTCAGTCGTCTACGGGAATACAATAGTTGCCTTTAGACCCAGAGGAGTGTGAGTGGAAACCCGCAGGGCAAAGGGCAGGCCCCAACAAGAAGATCAGTCTCCACAAATTGACTGTCAAATCCACGTACAAAATGCTCAGACCTAAGAGACGTTGAGAGATGTGATAAATGACAGATGGGCAAAACACCTTAATGTGGACCGCTCTCTTCACACACCAATCCCCTAATTTCAAGAACGGAAAGCAAAACCAGCAAAAATCACCTTATTACAGTGACAGATTGCCCACTGCTGCCTCCCCACTATGAACTGGTTGACCATACAAATATGGAGCAGAATGGGCAGGCCCTACCCTGGTGTCCACGATGCTTGCAAGCCTTTCCGACAAGCAAGAGGGCAAAAACCATCGAGCATGTGTTCATGCAATGCCCCACGACGAAACTGACATGGCGCTGGTGGGATAGGTTATGGAGAAAGATGGTTCGTGACCCGCCATGGTCGTGGTCATGGAGGGCCATTCTCAGAGGTTTCTGGCCACAGTCCCAGAACGCATTTGACTTTGTAAAGAACATGTTCAAATTGGGACGGAGAGCAATCCTATGGGGACTTTGGTGGCAACGGTGTCTCCTGGCTATAGAAGGGGTGAGGGTAGAAGGACCAGAAATAACCAAACAGATCCAACAACAAATAAATATGGAGATAATGAGAAGATGGCAGGTATTGAAACCCCAACTGAATCTCTTTCAGACAAATACAGATATCAAGCGAGCACTTTCTTCCTTCTGCAAAGCCTGGTTAGGAGGGGACAGGGGAGGATGGATAGCGAAAGTGGAATGGGGGGGGGATAAGGATGAAGGGCAACCACGGGAGATCGCTTGATCTTCAACGGCGGGATGACTATAGAACCCACTTTCCCAATGCGTCCCCCGTCCGACTTCTTGGACCTCTTCCCTCCACACCCGCTCGCCTTGGTTGAGGCAAGGATGGTCTGAGTTTTTTTTTTCCTTCTTCTTTTCTTTCTTTTTCCCTTTCTTTTTCTTTTTTCTTTTCTTTCTTTGTATTTTTTTT
>BFEA01000647.1:158812-169102 GCA_003427395.1 Chara braunii
TTTAAAAGGAGTTAAGATCACGCCTTTCTGAGTCAAAAATCGTACTTCTGTAATGGTTACATTTCTCATTTTTGCCTGGTAGAGAGATCTGGGGGTGCTTTGGGGGGGCATTCCATGGGACAACCAAGGGTTGCTGCTGGGACGACGCTGGCCGGAGCTGGGGTGAGTTGTGTTGCCCTGTAACCCAGCAGGATGGGGGGTGTGAGGCCTGGAAAGCTCGGCAGGGAGTAGGACAGTGTTGGAGATCCTTGGAAGTTTTTTGTTAGGGATTTTGCAGGATTTGGGGCTTTTGTAGGACTTCTGCAGTCTATTCCCGTACCTTTTTCGAGTAACGGGTAGGAAAGGGATCGAGATGAGAGAAAGAAAGGTATCACGCGTCCTGCTAGTGAAGGGGCTAGCTGGTAGGACAAAAATAAGGCATAGCAGCAGTAGAGATGGTGGCTTTGCTGCAGTAAGTCTTGCCGGAGTGAGGTAAAGAGGACTGTTGGTGGATTGCTGAGTCTTTTTCTGGATTTTGTTTAACTCCGAAGTTCCTTACAAAAAAGATCCTAGCCGAAGCCAGGTAATGGCCCTGGTATTTCAAACCAAAAACGTAGCTCTAATTAGATTTTTTTTCTGAATGTACTCGTGATGGGATGCTGGGCCCGGTTCCCAGTTGGTGCCAATCAGTAAGGAAATGGTTGGTTCAACGAGGGAGTGGCACAACTGAGGGAAAGAGTGAAAAAGTTCTCCATCCAACATGCGAGAGACCGCAAAGCGTGCTTAGAAAGCCCCATGAGAGAATTAGAAGAATGGGACGAGGAACTCATGAAGGACCCGCTGCACTGCCCTTCGTACGAAAAACTGCAAGCAGCCCGCGACCACCTTCAGGCATACATTGATCAGCAAGCGCAGGCGTGGAGAGTGCAAGCTAAAATTAAAAAGCAGCACACGGATGAGACGATGGCAAAGAACTTTTTTGCAAAGGCCAAAGCGAGGTCCAGAGCAGCCACAATTCCCAGACTAAACCACCCACTGGATAATCACGCTTTGCCAACAACCAATGCATACGCAATTACGGACTATGCCGCCAAATATTATAGCAACTTATTCACATCTGAAACGCCCGCCAAGCACCCAGACCAAGTACATCAAGCAAGGCAAGCTCTTCTTCAGGTTGTCCACTCGTCCTTAACACAACAACAAAAAGCCATCTTGGACAAGCCCATAACCCCAGAGGAGCTCTAAGACGCCCTACAAGGCATGGACGACGAGAAGACGCCTGGAATTGACTCCTTCCCGAAAGAGTTTTAGGTATGCTTATGGGATCTACTCAAAGATGATCTCAAGGAATTTTTAGACGCGGTGCCAAAAGAAGGTTGCTTCGGAGGCATGATTGGCCAAGGGGTAACCACCCTTCTATATAAGAAAGGGGATAAAGAAAACATAAGGAATTATAGACCTATCACTCTGCTTCCGGTCCCCTACTAGATGGTGGCTAAGGTCCTCACCAATAGATTGTTGCCCTTCATGAATATGCTGATTCACCCGGACCAAACAGGGTTCATGCCCAATCGAAACATTCAGGACAATATCCTGTTGGTCAATGAGACCATCAAATATGCCCGCCAGCGAAGGGTCCAAGCAGTGTTCCTTTTTATAGACTTCGAAAAGGCATACGACCATGTGGATTGAGACTTCTTAGATATGTGCCTGCTCAAAATGAACTTCGGTCCCGCCTTCTGCCAATGGGTACATCTCATGCACAGATCGACCACACCTAATATAATGCTGAATGAACACCTCTCACCGCCGATTCGCCTTCAAAGATCGGTACGCCAAGGAGACCCCATTGCGCCTCTGTTGTTTGTCATTGTTATGGAGACCCTTACATCGATGATCAGAACACACCCCGGTATCAGTAAAGTGCCTATTACAGACCTACCCCACCATCTCATTCCGGTGACATCACTCTTTGCGGACGACCTTACAGTATTAATACAAGTTGACTCAGACAGCATCCAAGCCCTCGCCCAAATTATCCATCTTTTTTCACTTGCAGCAGATATGATGGTTAACTGGGGCTCCAAGACTGAGGGTTGGTGGCTCCACCCCCAAGGACAACCTCCACCACCCCAGCCTTGTGTGGCTTGGGCCCGCAAAGAAGATGCCATCAGGATACTGGGGGTGCGACTGACAGCAATGGGCCCCCCACCAGAACATGGGGACACTCTAGTCAATATGGCTATAGACCGCCTAGCTAACTGGGAGGGCCTGCACACATCACTCGTGGGAAGGGCCCTAGCAATCGATAGCGCCATTCTGGCAGCCATCTGGTATAAACTGGCAGTCTGGCCATTGACTAAACAGCAACATACCAGGCTGAGGAAAGCCCTTACGATGTACTTGTGGAAAAATAGTGCTAAAGCTTAGGGTTGTCTCAATAGGGTGAAGTGGGACATTCTTACACAGCCTAGGTCTAAAGGGGGATTGGGAATCCTGGATCCAGAAAAACAGGCCGAGACCCTCATCTTCAAAGTCCTCGTCCGACTACTCATAGGAAACGACATCCCCTAGGAGCCGCTGGCCCGCCTGCAATTAGCCAACCTTACTCCACAAAACGAAGTATCGGGAAAGGTCCACCCGTATCAATGGCTGACTAACAGCCACTAGTCCATCCCCACGCCCCCTAAAAAACTGCGTCCACCGCACCTGGCTGACCAGGCATATGCCACAAAGCAAGACATAACGACAGATCCACTCTGGCCCTATATGATTAAACTCTGGAGACGGAGGGGTCCCCAACAAAAACGCCCCCCTAATGGGTGGCATGACATATGGAGGCAACCCCTCTTTGGAAATCCACACATCCTGCAACAATCAGGCCACCCTTTCTCTCTGACAAACAACTCCCCCTGGCTTACCTGGGCTAAAAAAGGGGTTTATACGGTGGGAGATCTATGGGACCCGGCGAGAGGGGAATGGGCTACCCCTCCCCAGCTGCAGCGCAAGCTTAAACATGTCAAAAACGTGGAAGAAAAGGTTAGTTTACTCAAAGAGGCTCTCCCCATTGCCTGGCTCCTTATCCTAAGGGAGGGACCGACAGTCCGAAAGGACGACTGGGTTGACAGATATTCTGACTCTCAGACCCACCTAGTCCTATTTAAGGTAAAGGACAATAACCATGGTATCTGCGAACTGGAAGCCTATGATCCTTTGCTGCCCGGGGCCAGATTCACAAAACTGATGAGGAACGATAGTCTAGACACTACAGGTGCATGGGGGGGTCTGATGCAGGTAAGGGTGGTGGGGGACCAAGAGAATGGCTATTACGCATATGAGTCCACTGTCCCTGTGGCTAACCTTCCCTTTGACTTGGCAGAATGGGAGTGGCCGGGCTCCAAAATGAGGCATATATGGAATTACGCAGTAAAAGATGGATACCGAGCATCACGACAGTCTCTGCCGATCAACCAAACCATTGCAAACAGATGGGCGCATGACTCGCCGCTGGACCACAAACTGTTACAGTCTTTCGACTGGACCACYTATGCAARGATCATKCCCACAAACCATAGATCCTTGCAGTGGCAGATCYTGCACYGCTGTCTCCCCACCCCAGACTGGATAGTGTCYAGGACTAACCTGGWACAGCAAGGCAAGYTSTCCCCCATYTGTGCTTAYTGTCCTCACACACCTGCCAGGGCAACCCTCGAACACTGTCTTCTGGCGTGCCCAATGGTAACTCAACTATGGCAATGGTGGGATGCGGCCTTCCACTCCCTTACTGGCTACCACATACCCTGGGATATCGGCCTTCTGCTCCTAGGGAAAAACAGACATCTACTGGCTCGCTGGTCACCATTCGCAACCAACCTCTTCTCCTACATGAGACTGCACCTTCTGATGCTAGCCTGGAGAGCCAGGTGCTCATTTGAAAGAAAGGAGCATCAATTTGGTCTGATGCAGGCGCAACAAGCAGTGGAAGAGCACATCAGAGCCGAAACCCAGGCTGCATGGAAGACCATGAAGCGTGATCTTTCGGAAGAGAAGGACCCTCCTACCAGGGACGCCATCTGAGACTCCTACGTCCTCACTTGGCAAGACCCTGGCAAACTGTTCTCGGAACTTGATGCCGCCCTGGATATCATGTGGAAATCTTGGAGGAAAACGGAACCAAGTTGGCAGAGGAAACCCTTTACCGACTTTCAAGTCCCATACCTCCTACCTAATTTTGTGCTGCTGCCTCCCCCTCAGCCACCTGCCCAATAATCCCCCTCCCCAGCCTACCCAGCCATCCCCGCTACACCCACCCTGCCCCGCTGTCTGTACCTGCCCTCCATATCATTTTATCGGGAGCTCAGTGGATCCTGATGCCTCGGGTTGACAGGACGACTCTAATGTGAATGGCGAATCGTCAGGCAACGGGAAGTTAAAAACAGAAGCGACAGCTGCATTGGTACGATACTTCAGGCTTCGCTGCATCAGGCCAGGGGGACTTGCCTGCAACAGACTAGGGAGGAGATGGGCAGTAGACGACGTAAGCAGCTCTGTTAATAAGAAAACTGGTATTGTCTTGCAGCTTGCCCTCCAGCAAACAGGCAGTGGGAGATCCGCAGCCAGCACCTACTATCCTCAATACCCCATTTGGAAACTGGGCGGTGTCTAAGGGCCTGGGTTGATATGATGATTCAATGAGACTGGCGGATCGACTGGCGACGGGAGGAAAGAATAATGGGACACACACCGCCAGTGATATGGACGAGCTATGAACAAATGGTCTGCTCCTCTTGGTAGATCTGCTTCAAACCAGGAAGGGGAGTCTGTGCTACACTGCCAGGCAACTTGCAGGTGTTGGGGGAAGGAGGAGGTTGGACGAGGAGGAGGGAAGAAATAAGGAGGAATCCCCGAGGAGCCAGGCTCAAACGGGGTGGTGGCAGACGCCTTCCCAACATGGCCTTAGGTTGATCCAGGGGCGATGCGATGTACTCCCAGTTATATGCTCAGCCAGCCAATCTGTTAGGGGGAAAAGGCAATAAACAATGTTCAGGGTCCATACATAGTACTAATCAAATAGGGGGGCTGCAGAAACAAGGGCTGTGCTATTAGACAATGGGGAGGGTGATACTAGCAGCTCCATGGGATTTGGAGCCCCAGGATGTGTCAGTTACATTCACAGCCCCAGGAAACAAAAAAAGTCTGTCCTTTATGCTTCATGATGTATCTAAGGGACGCTGGACCCGGTTTCCAGCAGGTGCCGCTCCCCACCAATAGATGGAGCAGCCCGACAGGTAAGCCCTCAATTCTGACGGTTCTCTTACCACAGCCAGGATAGAGGGATATCGTAAGGGCTTTAAAAAAAAAAAGAAAGGAAATGGTTGTATCTATGGGACGCTGGACCCGGTTTCCAGCAGGTGCTGCTCCCCACCAATAGATGGAGCTTGTCTTTTTCAAAAAAAAAAAAATAAAAAAAAATTAAAAAAAAATACATTTCTCATTTTCCTCATGCTCTGAGCTTTCCCGGTCTCCGGCGCCCCTCCGGAGACTGGGCACCACTCTAGAGGCGCGTACGATAATACAACAATGGTGGAACAGGACAGTTGATGTAGCTCAGTGGTTAGAGCACCGGTTGGAAATGCGCATTGTGGTATGAGGTTCAGAGATGAGCCACGGGTACCCAAACCCACACCCACCCTCACCCACCCCAACCACGAGGCATTGGGTCAGGTGTGGGTCTTGATAAGCTGGCATGGGTAGGATGAGGGTGGGTCAAGGCAAGCAATCCTGGGTGGGTGACGGGCGCGTCAATGTTAGGCTAGGGTCACCCGAATGGGTGGGTGACAAGCGGGTGAATGCTAGGCCTGGGTCACTCGACCCACAGACCCAGGACAACCCATAAGAACCCTCCCCCCGACCCCCCACCCCCCACCCCTCCTTATACATATTTCCCAGCTGCGGTCCATCTGTGGACTTCAAAGGTTGGAGGCCCAAGAAACGGAAAGTCTCCACCCTGGGGCCCCTGGGAAAAAAAGTTATCGTCCTTGAAAAAAAGAGTCGCGCTAGTGGCAACTAAAAAATTGGGGTCCTCCTTAAAAAAATGTGTCACGCTCTACTGGTGGCAGCTGGACCACGGCCCAGACAACGGGATGTTCGCTCCCATTAAAACAACGGGGATCGGACCTAACCACAGCAAGTGGCAAACCTTAGGTTCACTACCCAATTTCAAACTTGTGGAGTGATTCAAATTTCTGCAGGCAGAGATGTTTCAAAGTTTTGCGTCGTTGTCCAAGGATGTCATGTTGCTATGGTGCGTGCAAATGTTCAAAGGGACTAAGACAATGGGGAATGGGCGGGTGCGGGTGGAAAATAATTAGGTACCGGGTGCGGGCGGGTAATTTTGTTCTCGCGGGTGTGGGTGGGTCAGGGTGAAGGTTTTTTATGGGTGACGGGCAGGTTGGGTGTGGGCGGAAATTTTCAAAAAAACACTCGGGTGGGTTGGGTTGCCTTGAGATTTTTTGGTATTGTTTTTTTGAGGGCGGGCGGTGCTTAAAAAATTATGGGCGGGTTGGGTGAAGTGCCAATTCCAAAAAAAACTGTTCATCTCTGATGAGGTTGCGGGTTCAAAAAAAAAAAAAACTCGATTGCATCCTTGCGCATGGACACCGGCAGGGCGTTAGTTTGGCACACGGCTGGACACACACCCCCTTGGGCTGACGCAGGTAAGCTATTACAGACACTGCCTGCGCACCACCCAAGGGTTAGTCCGGGTTGCTATATGTCGGCTTCTACCTACGCGGGTTACTGGAGGACATTGACTACTGGTTTCCCTGTTGATCTCCCCCATCATCTGCCCCCCCATCATCTCTCTCATACACGGTTGGCTATCCTAGTTTCATACAACACATCCTAGGTTCGAGTCTGGCATAGTTGTCATACACATATATACTCACAGTGTCACACGGTTCTTGCTNCATACAACACATCCTAGGTTCGAGTCTGGCATAGTTGTCATACACATATATACTCACAGTGTCACACGGTTCTTGCTACCTATACGCCTACACACTGCTTACACATACATACATGTGTTACGACATATATAGACACATCTGCATACTAGTGCTAGGACATATCTGCATACTAGTACAATGGGGTGGGGGAGACCGATTCCTGTCATGGGCTCGTCATGGGTTCAGGCCAGGCTACGAGGAGTCTACTTGGCTGTGATTCGGTTCGTCAATATGGACTAATAGTGATACCCACTGTGCCTGACGTCCGAAGTCCACGAGTAACAAGGCTTGCGCGATTAGGCTTCCACTGCGGCTGGGTAGAGGTAGGACTGTCCAGTCCTGGTGCCTATAGCTACTGTTCGGTCTATGTCGCCCTTTGATAGGGTGATTGTCCTGAGTGCTTGTATCACTGAGGTAGGATAGTAGGTGTAGGAGGTGCGTTAGGAGAATTGAAGTGAGGTAGGGTTGAGAGGCAGTCCTTGCATCGCACATCAGGGTACCCACTAGCTGGTTGAGCTGGAGTAATACCAGGAAGGTGTCCCCTCCGATATTAGGGCGTCGTTCGACACACCTCGGGGACATGATTTCAAGGATTTCGTCTTCGTTCCACCTGTCCTCGGAGCCGATTTTCGAAACCGAAATGTGAAAACACTCCGAGGACAAATCCTCGGGCTCCAAGGATTTTCCAGTCAAATCGTCCTCGGCTCCAAGGGACCTCGCGAGGTCTCTCGGAGTCCGAGGATCCGCGATAATCGGGGTGTCAGCGGCGAGTCGAAAAGGGAAATTGGTGGTCGGAGGTGGTCCAGTGCTGGTCCTCCGTGTTGAAGACGGACATCGCGAGGCGCCAACGTCCAAAACATCCACGAACGGCCTCGTCTTTTTACCGTTGTCGGGGATTGGCGGTACGTCCCTGTCGGTTCGTCGGGCGGCCCCACTGCGGTGCCGTGCCGGGCATCGAACGATTTCGGGCGGGTCGTGCAAGTGTCGTAGCGTTACCGTGGGCTGCCCAACGGTCGGAAACACGAATTTCTTTAAGCGTGGCGTGTATGGTGGCTGCAGCAATTTCGTACGTTGTCGTCTTCCCTCGTGCAACGTGTGTCTCCGGTCGCCGCGATCGCGACAGCCAAGTGCGTCCCCTCTGCTTCATGGCTGACCTGTGCCACAGATTGCCTTTGTTGCTGCTTGCCGCTGTACTGCTGCTTGCCGTTGTCGTCTTTCATATCTGCATCCTCGATCGCGTCCCTGGGAGGAATCACAGGCGGCGAACGACGAAAGCGACCGGGAAGATGGAGAAGGTGCAGACGAAGAGGACGATGTCCGTAGGGGCTGGCGGGTCGTCACATCAGCGTTGCAGCTCTGCGGAAGGCGGCAGGCGCCCGTACGACCCGACGCTGTACAGCCACCTGCCGTCCCACGAGATTCCATTGCCTCCGAGTGACGACGACAGCGACGAGCCCCGATCATCAACGGCTCCTCTGGGCAGCGGTTTGACGCAGGATTGGATGGGGAGCCAGCTGTACAGACAGCCCTCGACGCCGACGTACACTGATCTGCTGGAGGGGCGGACCCCGTTTGGTTATGACGGAGGGCTCGTAGATCTCAGCTTCGGTTTGAGGTCTGGGAGTGGCCAGGACGTCACGCACACCGTTCTCGTGAACCCGGGTTCTGCCAGCAACCACACAGCGCCTTCGGTGGGACCGTGTGGCCTTCCTGACACCCGCGGCCGGGGTTCTGGTCAGTCGGGCGACGAACGTGGACTCATTTCGCGAGGGCGGGCGGCAGTGGGCACAGCAGGTGTTCGCGCGGAGGGGACGAGGACAGGTGGATCGACAACGGCAGGCGGCGCAGTCCACCGAGAAGGGGATGACGGTGACGGCTACGCTGCGGAGGTCGCGCGGCGAGAGGTTTGGGATGATTACCGGCGACAATCGCATCAATCTAGCACGTCCGCCATAACGAGAGGGGTGGCGAAGATCAATGTACGGGCGGACGACACACCCGGCGATTGCGACGGTGCGGGTGGTGAAGATTTATCGGCAGGCGACGGAGGCAATGACAACGACGACAACGACGGCGGGGAGATGGAGATTCGTCTGCTGGGGAAGAAACGGGGAGGGCCGAGGGCGACGAGCAAGTCCAGCGAGCCGCGCGCGGGGCGGAGAGGCAAGAAGACTGCGGGAGATGCATCGGCATGCGACGGAGCGAAAAGCAGGGATTTTTGGACCGTGGAACACATGATTGCTCTTGTCAGAGCTAAAAGAGACCAGGATTTGCATCTTGCTGGCCTCGGCCACAACATGGGAAGGATGAAGACGGAGACATGGAAGTGGGCCGACATCGAGAGCACGCTCGTGCAGATGGGGGTAACGACTAGAAAGGCCGACGATTGCGGGAAAAAGTGGGACAACATGTACATGCAGTTCAAAATTGTGCACAAGTTCATGGGAGAATCGGGGAAGCCTGATTTCTTCACACTGGCGCCGCGGGAGAGAAAGGAGCGGGGGCTCGATTTTTGGATGGACGAGCGTGTGTATTCGGAGATGATGGCCATGTCCAAGGGCGATCACACTATACACCCCACGAATTTGGCGGACACGGGTGCGGCGGGAGGTGTTCAACTACCAGGCCGGACTGGAGGTCGGAACGAATCAGGCGGTAGTGACGGATGCGGGGATGGGCGGGACGACGATCAGGGATCGACGTGGAATTTAAGTTTCAGCGGCGGTGCTGAGGGCGGGTGCGGCAAAAGGAAGAATGTGAGACAACAGACCTTCGACACGATTGCGGATGTCATGAAGGACCACGGGAGTCTGATGGCGACGACTGTGGACAGTGCGAGCAAGAGGCAGTGCTCAATTCTGACTAGGCAATGCGACATTCTCGAGCGAGAGCTAGAAGTGCAGAAGGAACACTACGTGAAGGCCGACCAGGCGAACCTGTTGATGTGCAACACCCTTATAGAGATTGCTAAAGCGATCCGTGAACGATCATGAAGTCGATGGGCCGCACATGTCCAACGTCCACGCGAATGCCTCGTGTGTGCTTCTGGATCGTCGGCGTTGCCCCCATATTGTGTGCTGCTGTGCGATGGTGGGAGAAACTAGTTTACAGAGGACGGCTTGTTTCTGCATGCGGTTTCCATAGCAAGAGTCGACTTTTTTTATTAGTTTGAAGGGTGTTGATTGCTGTCGTGCCCGTCGGCACGTCAGTCGGTTTCAAATGACGACGCCCGATTATTGTTCAATGCCTGTTGACGTGACGCGTTGCAGCCACACGTGGATTGGGATCCATTAGCGTTTTC
>BFEA01000647.1:172495-182569 GCA_003427395.1 Chara braunii
ATCGTTTAATTGCTTCGGATTATGTCAGATGCAACCATATCACAACCCTCATCATGAGATAAGCAAAAACGAGGACAAAATCGCTATCGGGGCCATATTCCTATCCCATCTACAACTGCCTCAGGTGTGGGCAAAGATTTGACACAAACAAAAGGCAAGGACAGGGATTCTCAACAAAACGATGTATAGACAGGCATAACGTCCACACATCCACACATTCCTACATCCATACATTCGATAATCACACGCATAATGCCATAGCGAAAACAACTGTGAGCAAAAACCGAAGCCCAAATCTCAGAAAGCCGAAACGAAAATAAGAACGGGCAAACCGCCCGGAGCCGTAATCAAAATGTATGTACACAGATAAAGAGGGGGAAGAGACAAAGAAACAGCAAATCCGCGTTTATCGATCTCAACTCTCTCCTTCTCTCTCTCTCTTTCTCCGATGCGGACAGTCCGTCGTCAAGCACCCACCCACGAAGTTGTTACCCCGCTTAGTCCTCCCGCACCCGTCGGATTCACCCGTGCCCATAGTCCGTCGTGGCCCACGTCAATCCCGCGCGTTCGGCACCAACCCGTCGGGTTGCCCAACTCCTACTCTACTCACCTCTTACTTTGCTCGTGTGCCGACCCTTCCTGATCGCGCAACCCCGAGCTTCCAACAACGGGTTAAGAGAGTTGACTAATCGTGCATCCGAAATTTATAGCGTGCACGCATGCGCGAAGAACACGGAATTACCAGGACTTAGAGTGAGGATTAGAGAGGGAGCGCCTGCGTTCTGCATGATCGGGCGTGGTGTGGGGGACGTGACCCTTCTCCACGCATCGATCCGAGCATGCAAGCCGCGACTTACAAAATTTCAGCAAAAGAAAGAGAGGGAGGGCGGGGGAGACGAAGTCCAAGAAAAGAGATACAGTTACAATGGCGCCCGCCCAAAATTACAGTTACACATACGATTAAGGGCGCCCACTAATCAGAGTACCGTTGCAACCGCATGAAGAAGCGCGAGAACAAAAGGCGCCGCGCGACAGGGAAAATCCTAATTACTGAATTCCTAAATTCCTATCTAATGCGAAAAATCAAAAGCACAAATTCCTGAAGGAAAGTCCAAAATTCCAAGAGCCATCGGGGGGTGGCTTGACAAAATTCGAAGAAAAAAAAAAAGATTCAAAAGAAAATTCAAAAAGAACGAAGCAATTTTTCGCGCGATGTCCGCGCCCAAAAGATCGAAAACCGAACCAAAAGAAACGACGTCAACATTTATTAATGCGCGTGCGGTGGCGCGCCAGACATCCATCCGACCAACCATTCTACCGGCCGTCCCAGGACACACCCAGCCCCGAAGAAGCGACGAAAAAGACGAAGAAACAAGGGTACTGATGCAATTTTCCACCGTTCCCGATTTCCCGTAATTGGCCCAATCTTCCCAGCTTAGGACCCCTCGTTGCAACCGCGCAGAAACTCGAGCGTTACAGAAAGTGGTTCGTCACATATGTGACGCCCAGGGGGTTCCAGAATTTAGCCAGCTCCTGCTTGCTTGTTGACACGTGTCGATTTCTCTAATCGATCGACACGTGGAGCAATTCTCTGTATCCCACTTACCGTTCGATTGTGTGTGGACGTCATCCAACGTGGCAATTCTGCTCTTCTACTAGTTCCTCAGATTGGGCTCTCGACGATCCAAGGACGGGATCTTTCTCGTGCCGTCGCCGCGACACGTGCCATCAACCATGCATCAGTGTAACAGGGGGGGTAGATCCTAGACCTTAGACGTTCTCGGGGAATGGCAGCCGGATCATCGAGGGTGGAGGTGGCGGATGGTTCAAGGGGAGAGGGGGCGGGAGAGGCGAAATTAGGAAGGGTAGTGTAGTGGAAGGAGCGATGGATGAGGGGGAAACGAGGGACCTCATGAAGATGACGAAAAGCGGCAATATAATCGGGGTAGATGGTGGAGAGGGTCCGTCGCAGGGCAGCACGAAAATCTTCATAATTTTCGTAGGCGGGAATGGTCCCTGACACAATACAATATACTTCTACGTGGTTATATTCCCGCCAGTCTGCGCTAAACAGGAGCACATGAAGGAGAAAGGAATCAACCACAGAGCGAGTAGTGACGTGTGGATAGACGGAGACTAGAAGGCGGGTAGCGTAGAGATGGTAGAAAAGGTGATGGGCGAACGGACACCATCCATCGGGGAACGGGGGTCCAAGGGGGAGGCGGGTGAGCATGAGGTAGTCACGGGGTCGGTGAGAGAACGACCAGGGACGAAGCCCGAACGCCGAGATCTTGATGAAAACGAAGGGAGGATCGGGACAGGGAGCCGGAGGGAGCTGGCGATTCACTTCTTCTTCTTCTTCGACTCCGTGATCCCTCTGCCGTGGTTCCATCGTCTTCCTCTTCTGGCGGCTCTGGATCACGCCACGGGTCTACGATCGATGGATCGACAAAGGATACGTCTGTTGCGGGTCTCTTTCCCTCCACGGTTTCCTGGCACTTCCGTTTCCTCCGCTCTCGCGCTCGTTCTCGCGCCACGTTGCGCACTTCAGCCTCGAATCCTTCGCACTCCGATCCTGATAGCCCGCTTCCTTCTTCTTCTTCTTCTGGTTCCACCCCCTCGTCCTGCGCCTGCGGCTGGTTTGATTCGTCGGCTATCCCTGCCTCTCTTTCCGGTACGTAGTCCGGATCGTCCCTTTCCTCACTCGATGGCTCTTCTTCTTCCTCTTCTTCGTTTGCTCCCCTTATCTCCTCGTCCTACGCCACGTTTTGCCTCGCAATCGGGTCCCAAAACGTGAGATCGGTAACGTCGATCTCCAAGTAGAGCGCCTGGGAGGGATAGAGACAATTATCCTCGTCGATTTCCGTGCACGTGGACCACACAAGGTTCGGCTCGATCGTTCGAGACAACACGTGGGTGCCAGGCTGCTTGTCACTGTGCGACAAGATGTCCAGGGGCAGATCGTCCGCCAGCTGAGCCAAAAACACCAGCAACTCGCCCGTGATCAAGGTGAGATTGCCCTCCTCCACCTTCCCGAACAGGAATCCCAGCAGGTCGCCCTGCTCCGCTGTCCTCCAGGCTTGGATGATCAGAAACTCCACGCTATCTTCTGGGTGCTCCTGCCCTTCTCCGAATGGGGCCGCCTCTGACCAGCGGAACTCTATCTCCAGTAGGCAGAAAGCGAGCTCGATATAGTTCTCCCACCACGCGTCCCACTTCTCCTCACTCAGTAGCGGCGCACTATTCTCCTTAACACGGTAGGAGAGGGTGGGAGCCCGTGCAGACTGCCAAAGGGTGGGGATGCTGGAGGGGAGGCCGAAATAGGAGACGCGACGAAGACTCATTGGGGCGGCTCGAAGGGACGAAGCTCCGGAAGCACGATTGCGGGCGATCTTCGAGACGAGCGGAGCTGGAGGTCCATGTCAAGCGCTGGTACGATGGTATCTCCTCGTCGAGCGAGAAGATCCGTCCACGCCGTCCTTACCTCCCCCCAAGTGCGCAACGTTCAATAGATGTCGGAGTGATTCGCCGACGGAATCGCTGTGATATCCCCCGTAAAGATGACAATGACAGCGATATGGCTAATCCCGGGAGGGGATAGCCGTCGAAAGGCCGAGATCTCGGCCAGAACGCACGTAGTTGCTTCTTCCGCGAATTGGAACTCTGCCGCCGCGTAGATCGCTGACGTACTGAAGAAAGCCGCAAACCAGAGGAGATCTGAGCAGAGATGGGGCCGCTGCACCTGCCGTATAACACTGATTCGCCCCCGCGGAGTAAGAAGCCGCGCGCTGATCACTTGTTTTGTCGCAAAGCTCATGGCGATGGTGTCGGGGTGAGAGAGAGAGAACAGGAGGGAGACGGAAAGATAGGAGAGAGATCGTCGTCGCCTTCCCTATCGGAGGAGGACGAATCGAATGGAGGGGAAGATGGAGAGGGAGGAAGGGGACGGAGGTAGGATACGTGGCGGATGATTAGTCGGGCTGATCGGCTGCCGGAGACCTCGGGCGCAAGTCGCACGGTGTTCGCACCGTTCGGTCCGAGTTCGATCACGTGAAATCGCCCGAAGAATCGTGGCGCTAGCTTACCTTGGCGAGCACATTTCCTCACTTGCACGATGTCCCCTAATTTGTACTGGGGCCGCGAACCCGCATTCCCATTTCAGGCCTCGTAACTTCGGACCTGTTGGCCTTGGGCTAGTTCGGTCATTTTCTGTCGTTTTCGGGCCAGTCTTGGCAGTGACCGTTCCATTAGCTCTAGGTGCCGTTTGGCCTTGTCTCGAGCCATAGCCCTGGTGGGCCGTCCGTTCAATGTAGACTCATCCGGGAGGCTTGGTATTGAAACGCAAGCGACACTATTGGTCCTTAATTGAAAGGGGCTTAGCCCCGTCGATTCATGGGGTGTCCTGCGATGGACCGCCAGGATGTGATCGACGATATCGGGCGAGGGTCTCGGATCCCGTGCCCCGATGTTTCGTCGCAACGCTGTTTTTATCATCCGGTTAGCGTTTTCGACCAGCCCATTGGATTGGGACATGTAGGGTGCAGTGTTCCGTATGGCAACGCCATGTATAACCAGATTCTTTAACACTTCTCCTCTGAATTCAGCCCCGTTATCGGTCAGGATCTCTTCCGTATACTGATGCATCCCGAGGAAACGGTTGACATATCGCGCGATTTTCGTGGCTTGCCGCGTGCGACAAGGATACGCTTCGATCCATTTCGAGAAATGGTCGACAAATACCAATAGGATTGAATATTCGCAGCTATTAGGGCAAGGGGGCACCACTATGTCGGTAGTGTCCATGCTCACTCTTTGAAATGGTCGTTCAACAACCGTGGGCACTATCGATCTTGGCGGTTAAATTGGCGTCTTGTCAGCGGCGCAGACCTGACAGTTGGCGACAATGTATTTCACATCGTCGTGGATATTGGACCAATACCACTCATTTTTGTCGATAGTGGACTCCGTGATTCGTACGGCAAAATGAGCCGCAGTTTCCTCGTGGGCTGTCTTAACTCAGTCATACCGCATGAACGGATGCAGCACTACCATCCAAATCCCATTGCCGTCCGTTTTCCATTTTTCTAATCTACCCTCTATCCATCGATAATCCCGAGCCCTTTCGTTGGCCCTCCTCCGATCTTCCTTGGTGAAATCTTGGAGGGGGTTACCTACTAGGGTGGCAATTAAGGCAATATCTGTCCATACTTCGGCCCTTCTAAACTTCCGGGTCTTTTCCAATCCTTCTGACGTGGCATCCAAAAAGTGAGCCTCGGTCGGTATCTTGTCGGTCCGACACAAGGGGCACAACCACGGTTTACTATCGTTTCGGTATTGGATGAACGAGCCATGGGCTCGTGCGACGCACTATCGACAATCTATCCAATCGACATACCCTTCCCTATTAGGACACGTGGAGACCGAGTATACGCGGGAGATGACTTCGCAAAAATAGCAAAATTTGTCAGGCAGGGAGAGGAGAGACGAAGAGGAAGGGGGGGAGAGAGGGGTAGTGGGGTTACCTCCGTCACCCATCGCCACCAATTCGCTTCTTGCCACGTGGGAGAACTGCCACTTGTCCGTACTTCGACTCGTTAGTCAGGTCTGGCTCTTTCCACGGTGTAATTTCCTCGCCCTTTGGTACCTTGGCAGGTCGATGCAGACGTGTCAGCCCGTCCTCGTTGTCGTGTCGCTCTGTCTTTTGATGGACGATATCAAAGTCGTATTCTTGTAGTCGCACCGCCCAACGGCCAATCATGCCCGTGTAGTTGGTGAGTTTCATCAGCAACAACAGAGGTTCGTGATCCGTTACGAGGCGAAACTTCTGTCCGTAGAGATACGGATGGAAGTGTTGGATTCCCCAAACTACCGCATAGCATTCGCCTTGAGGTGCGGAGTCGTTTCTTCGTTCGTCTGGTACGGTTCGAGATGCGTACTCGATGACGTGTTCGCGACCATCGTTCCCCTTCTGTGCTAAAATAGTTGAAATAGCTTCCGGTTGCCAGTCCGTGATGAGAATGAACTGCTTCGAGGGGTCCGGCCGAATCAAAATAGGGGTTGTTGCCAGAGCGTCTTTGAGGGTTGCAAAGGCCTGCTGGCACTCCGCGTCCCAATTGAGAGGCTGGTCCTTCCGTAACAGATTCGTTAGCGGTCGTGCAATCGCGACAAAGTCTTTGATGAAACGTCGATAGCACGACGCCAACCCCAAGAAGGCTCGAACCTGCGTCAGTGACGTGGGAACCGGGGCTTCCTTCACCGCCGCAACTTTTCTCGAGTCCGGCCTCAATCCTCCACGTGTCACGACGTAGCCTAAGAACGAAATTTTCGAGAGGAAAAATTCGTTTTTCTCGATCGCAATCTTGAACCCAGCATCTCTCAGTGCGCCCAGTGTCCATTCAATATGTTGCGCGTGCCCATGATAAGTCTTCGAATAGACCAGGATGTCGTCCATGTACATGATCACGCAAAAGTTAATCATCCCTTGCGTCAGCCGTGTCTTGTTGACGAAATTCTGGAACGTCATGTTCATTGCTCGCTGAAACCTGGCAGGCGCATTGCAAATTCCCATTGGACACCGAACCCACTGCCACGTACCTTCAAACAACACAAAGGCCGTTTTCGATCGATCTTCTCCCCTTACCAGAATATGATGGAAGCCATGCCGAATATCAAACTTGCTGAAATAATTAGCGCACCCAATTGCATCCAACAGATCATCAATCCGGGGGAGGGGATACACATCTTTAATCGTGATCTCATTCAGCTTGCGGTAATCAATGCAAATGCGAATCGCTCCGTTTTTCTTCGGCACTAACACTACGGGAAAGGACCAGGGTCCGGTAGCGGGTTCAATCCAACCACTGGCTTCGAATTCCCAAATTCATTCGAGAGCCTTTTTGCGTTCAAGCAAGGAATAGCGATAAGGTTTGCAATGAATTGGGGAGTGATTTCCTGTCTGAATTTCATGTTGGATTACTAACGACAACCCGATGTCAGTGTCCGACACACTAATGGCTCCTTGGTATTTCGTTAGAATATCCGCAATTACCCGGTGGATTTCATCCAGCACATATTGTGGAACGTGTAGTTCGAAAAGTTGGTCCCGGATACGAACGTCAATCTGTTTCGTATTCGCCTGTTTTGTTAAATTAGGTGGAGGCGCCGAGATGAATGAATGATCCGATCGCTAGGAGAACACCGTGGCCATCATCTGAGCATCTTCTTCCCGGATTGCCACGTGTCCTTCCAGGGTAATCCCGTCACAAACATTCTGCCATGGCACTTCCTTAGTTGCGATCTTTATCCCCAGTTCGTTTGTTTCTACTTTAAAGCGCCCAGGGGGTTCCAGAGAGCTTGCTTCCGCCCCCAAGTGTAACAATCTCACTTCTTTGGCCGAGGTTAGTAAGGACTTGCGTAGATCCGTAATATCACAGTAATGCTTTTTGTCGCTGTACCGGGCGAGGAGAGGGGCGATTCCTTCGTACAGAGTTTGAGGGGGCTCCAAAGAATCGACCATCCTCGAAATCTGTACGAGGGGCTCGCCTAAGATCATCGCCTTGGTCCTTTGAATTTTTCGGCTGGTCAGTTGCATCGTTCTTGCTATCGTTTTGGGYGGTGGGTAACAAACACGTTGTCGTGCCAATTTCAAGATCTYCGGATCATCCTCGYCACCGYTTTCCGCATCTTCAGTTGATGAYTTTCCTTCTGCGGGTTCGTCCCAGGAGATCATGCGGAGAGTCCCTGCCATCATCGGTGAAACTCGCGGAACCACGTTAGTAGTAGTGCGAAGGGTCAATCGCATGGGCAYAGCGTAGGGTTTTCCTCCTGTATTTCGGAGGACGATCGCTCGTCGTTCGAAATCCAGGTTTGCTCGTAACGCCACAAGAGCGGGAAGTCCAAAAAAAATTAACATCTAGTACTATGACATCCCCAAGCTCGTGTACTTTTCCTAATCGGAAGGCGACATTGGTCATCCTCCCCACAGTTTTAATCTTTTCCTCATCTGTCGAGACGAGCTGATCTTTCTCGGTGAGCATGATCAGATCATTTTTCCTGCCTGCCCTTTCGACCACTCTCAGTGAAATAGCCAACACAGCTGCTCCCGAGTCTATAATTGCGTTGTAAGGAATTCCCCAAATTTCTATATCGCACTCTGCAGATTTCCACGGAATGGGTTTAATCCGTAGGAAATGATCGTCTTTTTGAATTAATCCTATCCGTATCGGATCCGGAGTGTCTGTTGGGTTTTCTTCCGGCGCGGGGCCTTTGGCTTTTACGTTYGGTGCTCRGGCGAGAGTGAATCGYTTTCAATTCGCTTTACARTGCTGTAACATTCGCTCATTGGCTTGCTCGGAGATCGAGAGTAGGTGACCGATCGGAAGGGGAATCCGATGGTCCAAAGCTCGGATGATKTTTAATACATCGATCTCTCCTGTGACGAAGGTARGTCCTCCCGACTCCATTTCTCCTAAGAACGGTCGCCATTCCGCCACCTCTTTCGATTTGGGCGTTGGTCTGATTGTTCCGATCATTCCTAGCCCAGGATATCCCAACGATACATAATGATCTAGCGGAATTAGCTCGGCGGCCTCTTCCGTGGTGGCCAAAGCACTTCCCCCACCCTCTACTTCTTCCATCAAGGCTCTTACTCGTCCAGGTCCGTTGGCGATGGGGGCCGCAGCCATAGGTGCGACTCCGATCCGCTATTGTGGGGGTCCGTGGGGGCAATCACGGGCTAGATATCCGGGCTGATGACAAGCGTAGCAAACATTCAGATTGTTTGCAGCTCCTCCGAGAGCAGGGGCAGGGGCTAATCCTTGTTGCATCGGAGGGGCACGCATCGCAATAGGTCGCATGTTCCTCATCATGGCTTCCAGCCGAGCATTGTGCTCTCGCTGTTCCTTTTTGCTTTCTTGGATCAAACTAATCAAAGTTTTGGTTAGTTCGAAAGTGGCCGTCGATTCATTTGATCGTACAGGAGCCTCTACCGGCGGTGGGGGTAATGCCCTGACGGGCGGGGGCATCATAGGAGCACAGGTGCTTGCAGTCTTACTTAGGATTACTCGTTTGGGGCCTATTTGTTCCATATAGGTGAAAGGTCGTGATACGAACCCCATGTTTTCAAATATGTTTTGTAAAGCAGCCAGCTCTGCTCTTGCTCGAGCGAGCTCAGTCGAATCTTCATCTCTAGGGTAATCTTCTCCTTCCAGGAAGTTCGCCGCGAACTTCCGTTCCATTTCTTCCGCAGCAGCCATAATTTGTTGTAGCGTATGGGTGATGGGGGAAAACTGGTTTCGCAACTTAGCCCTTATTGTTCGACTGCGGAGTCCGTCAATGAACAAATCTCTCCCCACTTGCTCACCTCGCTCAGTTTTTACAAACATTCGGTAGAACCGGTTTCGATATTCTGCGACGGATTCGAGAGGTTTTTGCACTCGGTCCTTGATCATGTACAGCGCTTGCTCAGGGTGGACATAATCGAATCGATTCATGAAATCCCGTTCGAAGGTCGGGAGATCCACCCATATATAGGTACTATACCAATGATGAGCGCCTCCTCCCATTCGAGCCGGAATGTTGATCTGTGCCTCGTGATCATCGTACTGTTGTGCTCTAAGAGTGGGCAACCATGCTCCTGCGAGATGGTGCACCGGATCAAATAGATAGAGATCAGGTGGAGACATGGGAGCTCGTGCACGTCGGGCAGGTTGATTAGGTGGATTAACAGTTTGTTGCAGAACCGGATTTTGCACGTTGGCAGCCATATTGGCTGCTCGTCGGTTAGCCGATCTGCTTCTAGTGTTGATAGGGTCGCGTCTAGGCGTGTTCCAAGGGCGAGGTCGCCCACGGTTAGCCAGGTCGCCTAATTAACGTGCTATCAATCCTAAGGCCCTAGCCACGTGTCAGGCTCTGATACCAACCTCACGCCCAGCGCGACTTCCTGATCGGAATGGGGTATGGGCCTGAAAGTGCGAAAAGGGGTGTGCCAAGGATTTTTGGGAAAAGTGGGGGAGTCTTAAGGGTAGGAATGCAATTAGGCGAGCGTGCGCAAGGGACTCACGGTCCGATGGGGCC
>BFEA01000647.1:183184-208217 GCA_003427395.1 Chara braunii
TCAGTGGCGCCTCAGCGTGCTCGTACGGGATGATGGTTCCGCCGTGATTCCTTTCTGGGGGAGCGAGTCGTCGCACGGGAATGCGTGTAAGGGCGTGACTCGGATCGCGTTTACACGTGTTCTCGCGTGGCATCTCGCCGAGCTAGACCTCGGATCGTTTAATTGCTTCGGATTATGTCAGATGCAACCATATCACAACCCTCATCACGAGATAAGCGAAAAAGAGGACAAAATCGCTATCGGGGTCATATTCCTATCCCATCTACAACTGCCTCAGGTGTGGGCAAAGATTCGACACAAACAAAAGGCAAGGACAGGGATTCTCAACAAAACGATATATAGACAGGCATAACATCCACACATCCACACATTCCTACATCCATACATTCGATAATCATACGCATAATGCCATAGCGAAGACAAGTGTGAGCAAAACCGAAGCCCAAATCTCAGAAAGCCGAAACGAAAATAAGAACGGGCAAACCGCCCGGAGCCGTAATCAAAATGTATGTACACAGATGAAGAGGAGGAAGAGACAAAGAAACAGCAAATTCCCGTTCATCGATCTCAACTCTCTCCTCCTCTCTCTCTCTCTCTCCAATGCAGATAGTCCGTCGTCACGCACCCACCCACGAAGTTGTTACCCCGCTTAGTCCTCCCGCACCCGTCGGATTCGCCCGTGCCCACAGTCCGTCGTGGCCCACGTCAATCCCGCGCGTTCGGCACCAGCCCATTGGGTCGCCCAACTCCTACTCTACTCACCTCTTACTTTGCTCGTGTGCCAACCCTTCCTGATCGCGCAACCCCGAGCTTCCAACAACGGGTTAAGAGAGCTGACTAATCGCGCATCCAAAATTTATAGCGTGCACGCATGCGCGAAGAACTCAGAATTACCAGGACTTAGAGGGAGGATTAGAGAGGGAGCGCCTGCGTTCTGCATGATCGGGCACGGCGTGGGGGACGTGACCCTTCTCCACGCATCGATCCGAGCATGCAAGCCGCTGTCGGACCAAATACCCTTACAAGGGTATTTGGCCATGCTTTTGCATTCGATACGGTGACGAAATCGGCTACCATGATGGAGCCAGTCTGGAACAGAAAGGGTGTGCACGCTTGAGCGTGACACTCGAAACGAATTCCTCGGCCATTGAGGCCGGGGATAAAACGGTGAGAAAATTTCGAGAGTGTGCGCACGTTGTCATAACGCGCGCAGTGATGGTTAAAGATTAGTAGTAATACCCTCAGACCGAAAAGGCCGAGGGGTTGACCAGGTTAGTATTGTGTCGAGTAGATCTACAACACACACACAGAGACTTAATCGTCAGTACATTAGTCATAATAAATTAGTATACGCCCGACCATACGACCGGAGCAATTAGAACGGTGTGATCATCGGCTTGCCGTAGCACCCAGATTGTTAGCACATGCTCGACGGGGTACCTTCCGTCCTTACTCGTATACCGCAAGTGAGGGTGAGACCCTCGCTCAACCTCCCATTTGAAGTGGGACGCATCCCTCCTGGGCAGAAAAATTTCTAGTCGCTCGACCACGCGAGCAAGTCGGTGCCTCCTCCCTTCAGGAGGGAAACATCATTACGGACCCTGATATCATTTGTACAGGCATTAGACTCAGGCCACTTGGACTGGTACCTACCTACCTACCGCTACCGGGCCTCTAAAAGTGCCAACTTTTGTCTTCTTCTGATCGGCCTTGAATATAGCACACCCGCCTCTACTTGGTGTGGTATTGGCCTACCTGTGACTTGAGTACATTCCCCGTTGTGCTAAGTGTGCGGGCCCACCCCGCTACTTGGTAATTTTCTTGGTCGTAACCATCAATGTCACGACTAACTGGTAAGTACCGGCCTCGGGCCTTCCGATTAAGTGGCCTTGCGGGTCACACACACACTCAAAACGACAAGCACTCACACAACCACGCGGATCAACAAGCGTACACAAACTCAGACTTAGGAAAAATGGGCTCAGGCCACTGGTCGGACTGAGCCCCGATACTGTTTATGCACTGAGCTGCTCCCTTTCTATTCGAGGTGGGAGCTAACTCAGTAGGTTGACGCGCAGGATTGTTAAGCATAGGGTACAGGTATCGAGTCCGCCTTGCTATTGAGGCTAGCTCCTTTTTTTTAAGGAGCTCCTCGACGTTTTTTTTCACGGCTCGCGCCGGGGCTCGATCCTGTGCACTAGATATTAGAAGTTAGTAGTTAGTTGGGTTATGTTGAGCTGTGAGCACGACAAGGGGCTCGAGCAGTGAACCAGTTAGTTCGTACTTAGTTATTTTTCCTTTTATTAATCTTGTTTTATTGTTATAGTTAGATTCTTTTTTATTGTTATTTCTTTTATTTTTTTTTATTTTTTTTATTTTGCCTGTTACGACTTCGAGCCCCATATGGTAGATTCGAACAGACGAATCTGTACCATAATCGCGGCCGGGTTCGGTATCAAAGGCAGGCACTGCCTGTGTGCCGCAACTGGAGGCGTGGCCAAGCCCGCAGAGTCAAAGACGACTCGATGGGAAACTCACGCACAGGCAGCGGGGGCACGGTGCGATCGCAGGCCTTTGAGCGAGATCGATCGGACTCTGTCATGCATGCGAGCGGGACGCGGTACTGGCAAGTGCACGGAAGACAAAGGAGATGGAGCGCGGGCAGAAGTGGCCGCGCGCGCAAAAGTAAGTGGCAGAGGAAAGAGAATAGAAGGAGGAAGAAGAAGTAGAAGGAAGGAGGGAGAAGAAGTAGAAAGAAGAAGGAGAAGAAGAAGAAGAAGAAGAAGAAAAAAAAAAAGTGAGAGATGGGAAGAAGGTTAGTCCCGGTGGGGGTAGATTGTTGCAATTATCGATCTTGAGTGAAGGGATGCCTAGTAAGCGCGCATCATCAGCCCGCGCTGATTACATCCCGGCCCTCCGCGCACGTATCCGTTGCTCCTACCGATTGAATGGGCCGGTGAAGTGTCTGGATTGCGGTGATCTCGGCGGATTGGCGCCAGGGATGCTATGAAAGGTTATTGAACCTTATCACGAAGAAGAAGAATAGAAGAAGAAGAAGAAGGAGGAGGAGGAGGAGGAGGAGAGAAGAAGTAGGAGGAGAAGGGGGAAAATACTTACCTGATCAAGCACGACGGCGACGACGCTGACGACGACGACGACGGAGCAAGAGATTGACAATCGGTAAGTCTTCGATATCGCAGCTTGCTCCCCGACACTATCAACGATGAAAGCGAGCAAAATAAATAAACAAAATAAATAAACAAAATAAATAAACAAAATACATAAATAAAATAAATAAATAAGTGAATGAACCTACCGCTAGAAATGGAAAAGGTGCATTCATCACTATTATATGTGTGTGTGTGTGTGTGTGTATGTGTGTGTGTATGAAAGAGAGAGTTCTCCTTCTCCCTCTTCATAGTCCACCATCTCTTCTTCACCCTCTCCCTACTTGACTTCTCAGTATCTGCGGACTACGTAAGAGAGAGGGGAGAGAATGGGAGAGGAGGAGAGAGAGTGAGGGAGAGAGAGAGGGCTAAATCACCAACACACGCCACGCCGCACGCTACTCGGATCCATAGAATGAGCAATCAAAAGTGGCAGTGTATATTTCCACGTTTCAGCGGAAGATTCATTCCGTTTTTGCTCATCCTATCGATGGAATGTGTGTGAGTGTGTGTGTGCGTGTGTGTGTGTGTGTGTGTGTGTGTGTGTGAATGAGAGAGGAAGAGGGAGACTATAAGTCTCCAACCTTGGTCAGCGGCGAAGTCTCCAACCTGCGCGTTTCACCGTGCGCTACCTGGATCGATAGAACGAGCAAATCAGGAAGTGGCAGTGTATATTTTCCCGTTTCAGCAGAAGATTCATTCTGTTTTTGCTCGTCCTATCGATGGAATGTGAGTGTGTGAGACGTTCATGGTTCGACCACGGGGAGAAAGAGAGTGTGTATGAGTGCGAGTGAGAGAGAGAGAGGGAGAGATTGGGTGAGATACGCATCGCCAAACAGCTAAGTCTCTGACTCGCGCTTCGCCGCACGCAGCTTCGATCGATAGAATGAGCAAATCAAAAAGTGGCAGTGTATATTGCCACGTTTCAGCGAAAGATTTATCCCGTTTTGGTGTGTGTGTGTGTGTGTGTGTGTAATGGTGGAGTCCGGAGGCACTTACGTGTAGCGCCATCACTCCGGCTTCGTCTTCGAGGTACCCGCAACACACCTGAGCATCCCAGGTTGTACCTGGCTCGAAACAAGAGAGAGAGAGAGTGAGAGAGAGAGAGAGTGTGAAGACACTTACCTGTTGGCCGCTAGTCCCGATAGCAGCGATCAGGCAATCGACCCGAACGCAATGCACCACCCCACCGGATGGTTGTATCAGACGGGAGAAAATAGTTAGTATACAAACGCTATCTCTTATATTATAATTATTATTATTATTATTATTATTATTATTATTATTATTATTATTATTATTATTACTATTAATATTACTCCTATTAGTATCATGTTTGAACCCCAGAGGAGGAGAAGACGATGCATGCACGATGGAGATGGTGACGAGGTAAGAGCGCGGCAAGCAGAGGAACAATGCGTAGGGGGATAGCAAGAATGGGGGCGCTAGCGAGAAGGAGGAGTATTGCGAGAGAAACAGAGAGAGGCACTAAGGGGTGCGTGTGAGCGTTGGAATGTCGTGCCGGAAAGAGAAGAATACTGCGTAAGAGTTAGGAAGCAACAACACCGTGCGGGGAGATGGACAATAGAGCATGCAGGAACAACACAAGTGAAAGAATGGGGAGTGGGAGATGACAGGGACGACGAAGGAGTGGATGGAGAGTAAGAAGGAGAGGTAGGGAGAAGACTAAAAGAAAGGAGGAAGACACAAGAAAGAGAGGGAAAAGGTGAGAGAGAAACTTACCTGGTCAAAGCACCGACTGTCGACCCCGAAGGCAGAATTCCCTCGTTTTGACTGAACCGGATCGGAGAGATAGCTTGTATATATTCATTACCTAAGTTATTATTATTTTGATTATTATTATTATCATTATTACTCTTATTATTATTATTATTATTATTATTATTATTATTATTATTATTATTATTATTATTATTATGGTAATCTACAAATAAGGAAAATGTGTGTGAGTATATGAGTGTGTATGTGCGTGAGTGCTGGAAAGAGGGCGATTTGGTGGTCTTCAGGGAAGGAGGCGAAGTGTGGGGTTATCAGGGACTGACTGAGGGCGGCAAGATACGTACCTAATGCGTGAAGAGAGGTTAGCTATGGTGTTGACATCATGTACATTGGTCTTCAAGAGTCGAAGCAAGCTTGTTGCGGAACAAAGTCGTAGGTAGGATAGTCGAAGTGGAGTAGGCTAGGCGTCGGGGGCCGGACAGAGAAGAGCGATTTGGGATACTGTGCTGGTGTGGCTTGAGCGATTGAACATTAGCTCATTGCTTCATTATATTGCTCTACTTTGGATAGATTCTCGGGGCATATGTACTCTCTGCTTGGACACGACTACTTGGGCATCTGTGTGAATTCACAACTTGGTTTTTGTATATCATTCACACTTATATTCCTTGTAATTATTATTATTATTATTATTATTATTATTATTATTATTATTATTATTATTATTATTATTATTATTATTATTATTATTATTATTATGTGCAGGGTAATCCGGGTGCAAGTGACATCTGTGTATTGGGGATCGAGGTTGTGAGAGATACGAGATACATACCTGGTGCTTGACACGTGCGGCATTGTCCGAGATCTGCTCGTACTCCGGGGAGCTGTTGATGTCCTCTTTCGGCTACGTAGTATAGGCTAGATAGGATCTGCCACGTGTAGTCTGGGCACCGAGCGCCGGATAGGATACCAGCAATGGTTCTTCGTTGATGATGATGAGACCGTTTCAACATTGTCAAATATGAGCCTTTCCTGTGCTTATTTCGCGAAACTCGTGATGTAATCCTTCTGATTGGTTCGAGGTCACGACAATCTGGTCTGTGTCTATGATGTTGTTTGATTACTGAAGTTAGCTATTATTTATTTCTTTGCATTATTATTATTATTATTATTATTATTATTATTATTTATTATTATTATTATTATTATTATTATTATTGTTATTATCGCAGCCATCGGTGGCCCGGGTCCGGTCACATTGGTATGGTGCAGCTGAGATCTGGATCTCGCTATTGCTCATTTTCGTGTAATGACTATCAGTCATAGTGGCCGATTAGTAGTGGGGTAGGAAAGGACCCACCATCGGTAATCCGGACAACAAGCAGGGTAGGATACAAACAACAGATCTGGAATAATGGTGATGATGATGTGAGGGCACTTACCGTGTATAGGCGATAGTCTCCATCGTCAAGTACTTCGGACTGCCGTTGGTGTCAACAGTTGCATTGTCTTTCTGTAGTCTGTAGTAGCTGTGTAGGAGTAGGTTGGGCGCTGAGCGCCAAGTGTGAGCGTGAAGGAACTGGACTCTTGTGTTGAGAGGAGAGAGAATGCTCTCCGTGGACATTGGGTTTCATTGCTACAAACCTCCGTTGGTGTATTATTGGTGCAATGTTGCTCTCTGGACACGGTGGGACTAACTGGCTTTCAATATAATAGTGTAATCTGAAAATTGTCATCTGGCGGTTGCTTATTCTCGTTGCATTATTATTATTATTATTATTATTATTATTATTATCATTATTATTATTATTATTATTATTATTATTATTATTATTATTGTCAGATGTCTATGTTGGGGATCGAGGTTGTGAGGGAAGCAAAAGACTTACTTGCTGCTGATACGTGCGGCATTGGCTGACATCTGCTCGAATTCGGGGAATTGTTGACATCATCAGTGACATTGTAGATAGGCTAGAAAGGATCTGCCATTTGTAGTCTAGGCGCAACGCGCCAGATAGGATATCGTCGTTAGTTTTGTGATGGTGATAATAATGATGATGTTCGGGCACTTACCTTGTATTGGCGATAGTCTCCATGGCCGACATCTTCAAGTACTTCGGGCGGCCGCTGCTGTCAAAAGTTGCATTGTCTTTTTGTAGTCTGTAGTAGTTGTGTAGGGGTAGGCTGGGCGCTGAGCACCTAGTAGGGGAGTGAAGGGACTAGACTCTTGTGTTGATATGGAGAGAGTAATACTCTCCTCTCATTGGTGTTATACCGGTGCAATGCTGCTTTCTGAACACTATGATGCACCCTGGTTATCGATGAGAATTGGGCAATCTGAATATTGTCATCTTGCTATTCCTCATTTCCTTGCCTTATTATCATTATCATTATCTTTATTATTATTATTATTTTTGATTGCAATCAATCTCATTCTCTGTCTCACTTACATGCATGTAAACAGCAGCACGGCAAACTGGCGACGTGCGCCCACTCGGAACTCAGAGATACCGCATCCGGACAGGAGTACACTTCCGATTGGCCAGGGTGACTCAGCGCCCAAACACCTAGCTGATGACATACACCGGATCATCCTGGATGTCGTACACTCTGCACTCTCAGGGCGCAGACAAGCGTTGCACAAGCCGCTGTAACAGTGCTTTCGCATGGCTCCCGTAGGAATGGATGAATGGTCGGGCGCTGCCTCTTGATTATACTTCTGCAGGTCATTTGTCAGGCCCATTTCCCTGGCCCGAAGTGCACACAACCCCGGGTACTTGCTGAACCAGACTGGGACTGGTTGATCCTACCGCTGACTGACTGTGGACTCACTACTATCCTACCGGGGTCATACTGTGACTTCACTACAGTCTAGTCCAACAATAGACTCGCCGCTTAACTGCTTGCCCACTTGCCGACCGTCTAGAAAGCCACAGCTAAAGACTTCTGGACTTCACTGAGACTTCTATACTACAGGTCTACTGTTCGAACCCCTACAGACCTACGGTCCTACGATAGCCTACCAACTGTTACAAATAAACGGGTCACGGATTCAAGTCGAAGGGTCGACACAGATACTGTACACATGTGGGATGTCGACATCGATCCTGTGTTAATAACAATGAGACAATACCAGCATTGTCAAGTATGAACTTTTAATATGCTCCTATCTGGTGAGACTAGTAGTGCCACTCTGTCGCCTATGTAGGATGTTGTTGATGTCTGAAGTTCACTACCGGTAACCTTCATCAGATTATTCTATTATTATTATTATTATTATTATTATTATTGTTATCATTGTCAATTGCCCCCTTCTCGCCTTACATACATAAGAACCTGGCTGCAAACACCAAAAACACAAAGCTTAGAGGTATGGCTGATGAGAACACAGATTGGTTACCAGCTCACACCCAAAGTCTATGGCGCAACAACGCCCAACAACATCTTTTTTCGCGCACACGAGGTCACACAAGACATCCCGTGCGTATCATGCTACCAGAAAAGAAAGAAGAGAGACCTACAGACTAACTGCCAAACAGGCAGACAGGGACATCGTGACACAGTCACCCACAAGTCCTACAGAGAAAGCACGAGTCTCACACAGTCATACTTAATAACGCAGTCACACGCACACTTTGTCACTCACGCACAAAGTGACGCGGTTGTACATACACGGGTGCACGGTCACACAGGCGCTGTGACGTGGGCTGTGACATGCATGCACGGTCACACAGGCGCTGTGGCGCCCGTTGTGACAAGCATACACAGTCACACAGCACACGGTAACACACAGACACAGTCACACTGTGTTGCGCATACAAACATAACAAAGACACCGTCACACTGTGACACGCGTACAGACACAGTGAAAACATAGTCACACACATGTAGACGTTGTGACAGACACGCAGACGTTGTGACAAACATGCAGACGTTGTGACAGACACACGGACGTTGTGACAAACAACACAGACAAGCTAACACTCGCATGAATGCGGGGAAAATACAGTTACGATGACGCCCAAAGCATGGACACGCCAAGGTATACAGGAAGGGACGGTAACGCACCTGGTCTTGGTGATGGTCATCCAGGGTTGACATCTTCTATACTACTTTCGGCTGCTGACGTCAGCAAGTGCGTTGTCAACTCATAGGCTGATAGGAGCTCTGTCATCACAGCATGGGCGTCAAGTACCAGATAGGAGGGTAGGCTTAGGGGCATACGATGGTGAAGGCAAGAGTATGCTTTCGTTAAACACTCGGATCAGTGTTTTGCTCTCCTTGGTAATATCGTTGCATAACTACTTTCCGGACAACATAGGACTCCTTGGCTTTTAAAGAGGATCTCACCTCATGCCAATCAATCCGATTGCTTTATCCCTGGCCTTATGCTGTTGACATTATATTTATTATCATCACTATTATTATTATTATTATTATTATTATTATTATTATTATTATTATTATTATTATAATATTTATTATTATTACTATTATTATTATTATTATTTTATTATTTAAGCAAAGGAAGGTCTGAAGAGTCCGCAAGAGGAACCTTTACCACAGCAGGTTCCAAGGTAGGTCTTAGACAATACTGCATGTCAAAGTGAAATAAAAGGACCTCACCCCAGGATTCCTAAAAGAGCTCGGTGCTCTTTTGGGCACTTGCAACGAGAGGTTGGGGTCATCATGAAGTGGCACATCCGAGCATGGCAATGAGTTGCGTGGGTCATGACAGTGGGTTGCCGGTGACAGTGGCGGAACATACGGAACAGTAAGCGAGAGTGTAGATGTGTGTGTACACGGGTATGAATGTGGGGTATCTAAGGCAGATCTTAGTTGGATGAGAATGTGTTGTGTGTATGTGCAAACGATTTGGTGAGGTGCAGCGAACTGGAAGATACCCTGTTAAGGGCGGTGTGCCACAACCACGACCAAAAGAAAACTGAATCTGATTATATTCCTGGTCAGGTTCATACCTATGAAGTTCATGGATACCGGGTGCCAAATCAAATTACTGTTATTTTATCCTTTCCAGTAATTACTTGATTTACTGTTATTATTACTATTGTTATTGCTATTATTATCTTATTTTTATTATTATTATGATTTTTAATTTTATTATTATTATAATTATTATTATTATTATTATTATTTTATGTCTTTATTCTGATTGTTATCATTAGGCATCATACAGAGCCAGAGAAGGTGAGTATGGGGCATTGGAGAAGAGGGAGACGCTATCATGGAGCCCACCTCCTCATCCTCCTCCATACTTGTCTTTGTGCGGTCCTCTCAGGTACCTGCCTCCTCGACTATTGATTAGGGTCTGATCCCCGTTGAGTTAACCCTGACCTCAGCTAACCCTAAGAGTGAGCAATCGATTGCATGAGTTGTATATGACCAATGACAGGGCGATTGCGGAAGCTCTGCCGGAGCTGAGGCGGAACTCTAGAGACAGGGAACAGTGAGGTATGTGTACTTCAACATAAACCCTAAACCCTAAACCCTAAATCTAGAACCTTTTAGGTTGCTACCTATGACTATGTTAGTAACAAGGGTACATCGATCCCGCTATGTGGGTATTCTTTGGGGATGTGGATGCAAAGGGGATCGATTTCTCATATTTTTCTCTCTATACGCCGCCTAATGATAATGGGTTTCATTTGGTTCAGCTTGTTGTGGTTGAATGCAACGATGATGATCCATGTCATTTATTTCTTGTCATACCCCTGATCCAAGCATAATTCCCCAAACTAACAACGATTCTGGGCTCGAATGTCATTGAGAGAAATGACTTGCGTCATTGATAAGACTTGTGTAAAGGTAAGAATAGCAGGGAAAGCCTGCCTTAACTCCAAATGAGCCTTACGCTTGGTCAGTAGTAAGCAAGGACCCTTGGACACCCGCCTTATTGAGGGCTAGTCACTGATAAGAGTAGCAGGGGAATCCTGTCTTATCAGTGACTAGTCTGATAAGAGTTGTGAGGTTTCAAGGACACCTGCCTTATCAATGATTAAACCTAACATTCTTTCCAGTGGTAAGAGTAAGCAAGGACCCTTGGACACCCGCCTTATTGAGGACTAGCCACTGATAAGAGTAGCAGGGGAATCCTGTCTTATCAATGACTAGTCTAATATAAGAGTTGTGAGGTTTCAAGGACACCTGCCTTATCAATAAACATCATAGGAATTAGTGAGTGATAAGAGTAGCAAGGATCCTTGGACACCCGCCTTATTGAGGGCTAGTCAGTGATAAGAGTAGCAGGGGAATTCTGTCTTATCAGTGACTAGTCCGATATAAGAAGTAGTGAGGTTTCAGAGATACCTGCCTTTGACTAGCCCTAGGATAAGCCTACCGCTAAATGTGCTTGGCACACAGGGGCCAAGGCCCACTGAGTTGCCTTTGTCAAACAAAGCTCCAATAAAAGATGGAGATGTCCTGAATGGTCTGTCATACCACCGTTAACTTTCTCCACAATCTACATTTGTTCAGTCCTAACTAACTATCTCTGATTCTACTGAGAAAGGATAAGTGAAATCTTGCCTTAGGGAGAGACTATCCATTTATTTGATTCCTTCCATGAGATTCATTTCCACAGGTTGGATTGATGATGTGTTCATGTGTGATGGGAGAAGGAAGGAAACTCAGACAGGATAATCCCAAAAAGGGGATAGGAATGAGATAGTGAAGGGGATAGGATAGAAGTCAGACAAAGGGTACAGAATCTATAAGGAACTTTCTAGATCTCAGTTAGGAAGAGAGATGTTAAGATTCTCTTGGACTGTGTTGTTTTTACAGGTTTCAACACTTCGGAGAACTTACGGGGAATCCGTAAGAGCATCAATTCTGTTATCTTTGGATAACAGGTCGGTAGAACTTCGACTCAACTTCCACCATGGCTTGACACCCACACCTAAGACAAGACCTAAGAAAGGAACAGATAAATCTTCCCCCTGTATCTATGCCTAAATTGTCCAAATCACACTCTGACGTCTTCGAAAATGTGTGGGGCTGGGTTAAAATGGAGTCAGGGTTGGGAAGGAATGTTGTTTTCAAGGTTTTGGGGCGTGAGTGACTTGCTATGAATGGAATAAAGGTTGACGCTTCTAGCGCATTTTGTGTCTGCATTTGTATGTGTGTATGTGGTTTTCTTGTATTTGCACAGGTGTTGGACACTTGTGCTGTCTTCTGATTTTGGGATCATTTGGGATATTCGGACAACAGAACACAACAATTGTGAAAGTGAGGTCCACCGCTCATTCAGCTTCCCTGATATTACATACATACTTATATATATATATATATATCTGTGAGTGAGATCGTAGGCTGGTCAGTACCTAGGAAGTCATTTGTCTGGGACTTCTTTTGAGAAGAATGAGAGATTACTAAGGGCTTGACGCTGGCATTTTCATAAGGTCAACAGAAGAAACATAGAGTCATTGTCATAATTAGTTAAGCGTGGAAGACTGTCCGAGAAATCGACCTGATCAGATAGTCGGTCCGGAGAGTTAGCACCTCGGGGCTCGACATACGGGTCAGTCTTAAGGCGTTCTACCTCGCGTATGCCTATGCTACGGCAATCGAGAAAACGCTCTCGGCTGGCCTACCTCTGCGATTGCATGTAAAAGCCTTCGTATATGGGTCAGTAGCTCAGCAGGGATACGCCCACGTAAGGGATGGTGACAATTCCCGCAAGTGGAGGTAATGTTGTACCTTGCGAGATCCGTAACCTGTCGTAGCGAGTCGCGAGAGGTATAGCACGCGCGCACGGTCGGAGTTGGTATTTCGTAAAGTGACAAAAAAAAAACTCCTTCGTGACATGACCGTGAGGTCTGACACAAAACTACTTTGCGTCTAGGGTGTGGGATCGCCGCGCGTGACACCGAGGCTTACAAAATTTCATCAAAATAAAGAGAGGGAGGGCGGGAGAGACGAAGTGCAAGAAGAGAGATACAGTTACAATGGCGCCCGCCCAAAATTACAGTTACACATACGATTAAGGGCACCCACTAATCAGAGTATCGTTGCAGCCGCATAAAGAAGCGCGAGAACAAAAGGCGCCGCGCGGAAGGAAAAATCCTAATTACTTAATTCCTAAATTCCTATCTAATGCGAAAAAGCAAAAGCACAAATTCCAAAAGGAAAGTCCCAAATTCCGAGAGTCATCGGGGGGCAGCTCGACAAAATTCGAAGAAAAAAAAAAAGATTCAAAAGAAAATTGAAAAAGAACGAAGCAATTTTTCGCGCGATGTATGCGCCCAAAAGATCGAAAACCGAACCAAATGAAACGACATCAACATCTTTTATTAATGTGCGCGCGGTGGCGCACCAGACATCCATCCGACCAACCATTCTACCGGCCGTCCCAAAACACACCCATCCCTAAAGAAGCGACGAAAAAGACGAAGAAGCAAGGGTACTGATGCAATTTTCCACCGTTCCCGATTTCCCGTAATTGGCCCAATCTTCCCTGCTTAGGACCCCTCATCGCAACCGCGCAGAAACTCGCGCGTTACAAAAAGTGGTTCGTCACATATGTGACGCCCAGGGGGTTCCAGAATTTAGCAAGCTCTTGCTTGCTTGTTGACATGTGTCGATTTCTCTAATTGATCGACACGCGGAGCAATTCTTTGTATGTCACTTACCGTTCGATTGCGTGTGAACGTCATCCAACGTGGCTATTCTGCTCTTCTACTGGTTTCTCAGATTGGGCTCTCGACGATCCAAGGGCGGGATCTTTCTCGTGTCGTCGCCGCGACACGTGCCATCAACCATGCGTCAGTGTAACACGAGGGGTAGATCCTAGACCTTAGACGTTCCCAGGGAACGGCAGCCGGATCATCGAGGGTGGAGGTGGCGGATGGTTCAGGGGGAGAGGGGGCATGAAGCGGTTGATGGCGGGAGAGGCGAAATTAGGAAGGGTAGTGTAGTGGAAGGAGCGATCGATGCGGGGGAAACGAGGGACCTCATGAAGATGATGAAAAGCGGCAATATAATCGGGGTAGATGGTCGAGAGGGTCCATCGCAGGGCAGCGAAAAAATCTTCATAATTTTCGCAGGCGGGAATAGTCCCTCACACAATACAATATACTTCTACGTGGTTATATTCCCGCCATTCAACGCTAAACAGGAGCACGTGAAGGAGAAAGGAATCAACCACAGAGCGAGTAGTGACATGTGGATAGACGGAGACTAGAAGGCGGGTAGCGTAGAGATGGTAGAAAAGGTGATGGGGGAACGGACACCATTCATCGGGGAACGGGGGTCTAAAAGGGAGGCCGGTGAGCATGAGGTAGTCACGGGGTCGGCGAGAGAATGACTGGGGATGAAGCCCGAACGCCGAGATCTTGGTGTAGACGAAGGGAGGATCGGGACGGGGAGCCGGAGGGAGCCGGCGATTCACTTCTTCTTCTTCTTCGGCTCCGTGATCCCTCTGCCGTGGTTCCATCGTCTCCCTCTTCTAGCGGCATTGGATCACGCCACGGGTCTCCGATCGACGGATCGACAGAGGATACATCTGTTAAGGGTCGCTTTCCCTCCGCGGTTTCCTGGCGCTTCCGTTTCCTCCGCTCTCGCGCTCGTTCTCGCGCTGCGTCGCGCACTTCAGCCTCGAATCCTTCGCACTATCCTGATAGCCCGCTTCCTTCTTCTTCTTCTTCTGGTTTCACCCCCTCGTCCTGCGCCTACGGCTGGTTTGATTTGTCGGCTATCCCTGCCTCTCTTTCCGGTACGTAGTCCGGATCGTCCCTTTCCTCACTCGATGACTCTTCTTCTTCCTCTTCTTCGTCTGCTCCCCTTATCTCCTCGTCCTGCGCCACGTTTTGCCTCACAATCGGGTCCCAAAACGTGAGATCGGTAACGTCGATCTCCAAGTAGAGCGCCTGGGAGGGATAGAGACAATAATCCTCGTCGATTTCCGTGCACATGGACCACACAAGGTGCGGCTCGATCGTTCGATCATTTTCTGTCGTTTTCGGGCCAGTCTGGGCAGTGACCGTTCCATTAGCTCTAGGTGTCGTTTGGCCTTGTCCCGAGCCGTAGCCCTGGTGGGCCGTCGGTTCAATGTAGACTCATCCGGGAGGCTTGGTATTGAAACGCAAGCGACACTATTGGTCCTTAATTGAAAGGGGCTTAGCCCCGTCGATTCGTGGGGTGTCCCGCGATGGACCGCCAGGATGTGATCGACGATATCGGGCCAGGGTCTCGGATCCCCTGCCCCGATGTTTCGTCGCAACGCTGTTTTTATCATCCGGTTAGCGTTTTCGACCAGCCCATTGGATTGTGACATTAGGGGTGCAGTGTTCCGTATGGCAACGCCATGTATGACCAGATTCTTTAACACTTCTCCTATGAATTCGGCCCTGTTATCAGTCAGGATCTCTTCCATATCCTGATGCATCCCGAGGAAACGGTTGACATATCGCGCGATTTCCGTGGCTTGCCGCGTGCGACAAGGATACGCTTCGATCCATTTCGAGAAATGGACGACAAATACCAATAGGATTGAATATTCGCAGCTATTAGGGCCAGGGGGCATCACTATGTCGGTAGTGTTCATGCTCACTCTTTGAAATGGTCGTTCAACAACCGTGGGCACTATTGATCTTGGCGGCTGAATCGGCGCCTTGTCAGCGGTGCAGACCTGACAGTTGGCGACAATGTATTTGACATCGTCGCGAATATAGGACCAATACCACTCATTTTTGTCGATAGTGGACTCCGTGATTCCTACGGCAAAATGAGCCGCAGTTTCCTCGTGGGCTGTCTTAACTCAGTCGTACCGCATGAACGGATGCAGCACTACCATCCAAATCCCACTGCCAACCGTTTTCCGTTTTTCTAATCTACCCTCTATCCATCAATAATCCCGAGCCCTTTCGTTGACCCTCCTCCGATCTTCCTTGGTGAAATCCTGGAGGGGGTTACCTACTAAGGTGGCAATTAAGGCAATATCCGTCCATACTTCGGCCCTTCTAAACTTCCGGGTCTTTTCCAATCCTTCTGACGTGGCATCCAAAAAGCGAGCCTCGGTCGGAATCTTGTCGGTCCGGCACAAGGGGCACAACCATGGTTTACTATCGTTTTGGTATTGGATGCACGAGCCATGGGCTCGTGCGACGCACTATCGACAATCTATCCAATCGACATACCCTTCCCTGTTAGGACACATGGAGACCGAGTATACTTGGGAGACGGCTTCGCAAAAATACCAAAATTTGTTAGGCTGGGAGAGGAGAGACGAAGAGGAAGGGGGGGAGAGAGGGGTAGTGGGGTTACCTCCGTCACCCATCGCCACCAATTCGCTTCTTGCCACGTGGAGAACTGCCACTTATCCGTACTTCGGCTCGTTAGTCAGGTCTGGCTTTTTCCACAGTGTAATTTCCTCGCCCTTTGGTACCTTGGCAGGTCGATGCAGACGTGTCAGCCTGTCCGCGTTGCCGTGTCGCTTTGTCTTTCGATGGACGATATCGAAGTCGTATTCTTGTAGTCGCACCGCCCAATAGCCAATCATGCCCGTGTAGTTGGTGAGTTTCTTCAGCGCCAGCAGAGGCTCGTGATCCGTTACGAGGCAAAACTTCTGTCCGTAGAGATACGGATGGAAGTGCTGGATTCCCCAAACTACCGCATAGCACTCGCCTTGAGGTGCGGAGTCGTTTCTTCGTTCGTCTGGTACGGTTCGAGACGCGTACTCGATGACGTGTTCGCGACCATCGTTCCCCTTCTGTGCTAAAATAGTTGAAATAGCTTCCTGTTGCCAGTCCGTGATGAGAATGAACTGCTTCAAGGGGTTCGGCCGAATCAAAATAGGGGCTGTTGCCAGAGCGTCTTTGAGGGTTGCAAAGGCCTGCTGGCACTCTGTGTCCCAATTGAGAGGCTGGTCCTTCCGTAACAGATTCGTTAGCGGTCGTGCAATCGCGACAAAGTCTTTGATGAAACGCCAATAGTACGACGCCAGCCCCAAGAAGGCTCGAACCTGCGTCAGTGACGTGGGAACCGGGGCTTCCTTCACCGCCGCAACTTTTCTCGAGTCCGGCCTCAATCCTCTGTGTGTCACGACGTAGCCTAAGAACGAAATTTCCGAGAGGAAAAATTCGCTTTTCTCGAGCGCAATCTTGAACCCAGCATCTCTCAGTGCGCCCAGTGTCCATTCAATATGTTGCGCATGCCCGTGATAAGTCTCTGAATAGACCAGGATGTCGTCCATGTACACGATCACGCAGAAGTTAATAATCCCTTGCGTCAGGCGTGTCTTGTTGACGAAATTCTGGAACGTCATGTTCATTGCTCGCTGAAACGTGGCAGGCGCATTGCAAATTCCCATTGGACACCGAACACACTGCCACGTACCCTCAAACAACACAAAGGCCGTTTTCTGTCGATCTTCTTCCCTTACCAGAATATGATGGAAGCCATGCCGAATATCAAACTTGCTGAAATAATTAGCGCACCCAATTGCATCCAACAGATCATCAATCCGGGGGAGGGGAKACACATCTTTRATCGTGATCTCATTCAGCTTGMGGTAATCAATGCAAATGCGAATCGCTCCGTTTTTCTTCGGCACTAACACTACGGGAAAGGACCAGGGTCCGGTAGCGGGTTCAATCCAACCACTGGCTTCGAATTCCCAAATTCATTCGAGAGCCTTTTTGCGTTCAAGCAAGGAATAGCGATAAGGTTTGCAATGAATTGGGGAGTGATTTCCTGTCTGAATTTCATGTTGGATTACTAACGACAACCCGATGTCAGTGTCYGACACACTAATGGCTYCTTGGTATTYCGTTAGAATATCCGCAATTWCCYGGTGGATTTCATCCRGCACATATTGTGGAACRTGTAGTTCGAAAAGTTGGTCCCAGATCCAAACGTCAATCTGTTTCGTATTCGCCTGTTTTGTTAAATYAGGTGGAGGCGCCGAGATGAATGAATGATCCGATCGCTAGGAGAACACCGTGRCCATCATCTGAGCATCTTCTTCYCGGATTGCCACGTGTCCTTCCRGGGTAATCCCGTCACAAACATTCTGCCATGGCACTTCCTTAGTTGCGATCTTTATCCCCAGTTCGTTTGTTTCTACTTTAAAACGCCCAGGGGGTTCCAGAGAGCTTGCTTCCGCCCCCAAACGTAACAATCTCACTTCTTTGGCCGAGGTTAGTAAGGACTTGSGTAGATCCGTAATATCACAGTAATGCTTTTTGTCGCTGTACCGGGCGAGGAGAGGGGCGATTCCTTCGTACARAGTTTGAGGGGGCTCCAAAGAATCGACCATCCTCGAAATCTGTACGAGGGGCTCGCCTAAGATCATCGCCTTGGTCCTTTGAATTTTTCGGCTGGTCAGTTGCATCGTTCTTGCTATCGTTTTGGGYGGTGGGTAACAAACACGTTGTCGTGCCAATTTCAAGATCTYCGGATCATCCTCGYCACCGYTTTCCGCATCTTCAGTTGATGAYTTTCCTTCTGCGGGTTCGTCCCAGGAGATCATGCGGAGAGTCCCTGCCATCATCGGTGAAACTCGCGGAACCACGTTAGTAGTAGTGCGAAGGGTCAATCGCATGGGCAYAGCGTAGGGTTTTCCTCCTGTATTTCGGAGGACGATCGCTCGTCGTTCGAAATCCAGGTTTGCTCGTAACGCCACAAGAGCGGGAAGTCCAAAAAAAATTAACATCTAGTACTATGACATCCCCAAGCTCGTGTACTTTTCCTAATCGGAAGGCGACATTGGTCATCCTCCCCACAGTTTTAATCTTTTCCTCATCTGTCGAGACGAGCTGATCTTTCTCGGTGAGCATGATCAGATCRTTTTTCCTGCCTGCCCTTTCGACCACTCTCAGTGAAATAGCCAACACAGCTGCTCCCGAGTCTATAATTGCGTTGTAAGGAATTCCCCAAATTTCTATATCGCACTCTGCAGATTTCCACGGAATGGGTTTAATCCGTAGGAAATGATCGTCTTTTTGAATTAATCCTATCCGTATCGGATCCGGAGTGTCTGTTGGGTTTTCTTCCGGCGCGGGGCCTTTGGCTTTTACGTTYGGTGCTCRGGCGAGAGTGAATCGYTTTCAATTCGCTTTACARTGCTGTAACATTCGCTCATTGGCTTGCTCGGAGATCGAGAGTAGGTGACCGATCGGAAGGGGAATCCGATGGTCCAAAGCTCGGATGATKTTTAATACATCGATCTCTCCTGTGACGAAGGTARGTCCTCCCGACTCCATTTCTCCTAAGAACGGTCGCCATTCCGCCACCTCTTTCGATTYGGGCGYTGGTCTGATTGTTCCGATCATTCCTAGCCCAGGATATCCCARCGATACATAATGATCTAGCGGAATTAGCTYGGCGGCCTCTTCCGTGGTGG
This sequence comes from Chara braunii, assembly GCA_003427395.1. NCBI lineage: Eukaryota > Viridiplantae > Streptophyta > Charophyceae > Charales > Characeae > Chara > Chara braunii. Next base: position 202,451 of record BFEA01000647.1, read on the forward strand.
CCAAAGCACTTCCCCCACCCTCTACTTCTTCCATCAAGGCTCTTACTCGTCCAGGTCCGTTGGCGATGGGGGCCGCAGCCATAGGTGCGACTCCGATCCGCTATTGTGGGGGTCCGTGGGGGCAATCACGGGATAGATATCCGGGCTGATGACAGGCATAGCAAACATTCAGATTGTTCGCAGCTCCTCCGAGAGCAGGGGCAGGAGCTAATCCTTGTTGCATCGGAGGGGCACACACCGCAATAGGTCGCATATTCCTCATCTTGGCTTCCAGTCGAGCATTGTGCTCTCGTTGTTCCTTTTTGCTTTCTTGGATCAAACTAATCAAAGTTTTGGTTAGTTCGAAAGTGGCCGCCGATTCGTTTGATCGTACAGGAGCCTCTACCGGCAGTGGGGGTAATGCCCTGACGGGCGGGGGCATCATAGGAGCAGAGATGCTCGGAGTTTCACTTAGGTTACTCGTTTAGGGCCTATTTGTTCCATATAGGTGACAGGTCCTGATACGAACCCCATGTTTTCAAATTTGTTTTGTAAAGCAGCCAGCTTTGCTCTTGCTCGAACGAGCTCAGTCGAATCTTCATCTCTAGGGTAATTTTCTCCTTCTAGGAAGTTCGCCGCGAACTTCCGTTCCATTTCTTCCGCAGCAGCCATAATTTGTTGTAGCGTATGGGTGATGGGGGAGAACTGCTTTCGCAACTTAGCCCTTATTGTTCGACTGCGGAGTCCGTCAATGAACAGATCTCTCCCTACTTGCTCACCTCGCTCAGTTTTTACGAACATTGGGTAGAACCGGTTTCGATATTCTGCGACGGATTCGAGAGGTTTTTGCACTTGGTCCTTCATCATGTACAGCGCTTGCTCAGGGTGGACATAATCGAATCGATTCATGAAATCCCGTTCGAAGGTCGGGAGATCCACCCCTATATAGGTACTATACCAATGATGAGCGTCTCCTCCCATTCGAGCCGGAATGTTGATCTGTGCCTCGTGATCACCGTCCTGTTGTGCTCTAAGCGTGGCCAACCATGCTCCTGTGAGATGGTGCACCGGATCAAATAGATAGAGATCTGGTTGCGACATGGGAGCTCGTGCACGTGGGGCAGGTTGATTAGGTGGATTAGCATTTTGTTGCAGAACTGGATTTTGCACGTTGGCAGTCATATTGGCTGCTCGTCGGTTAGCCGATCTGCTTCTGGTGACGATAGGGTCGCGTCTAGGCGCGTTCCGAGGGCGAGGTCGCCCACGGTTAGCCAAGTCACCTAATTAACGTGCTATCAATCCTAAGGCCCTAGCCACGTTGTCAGGCGGCCACAAGCAGTGCACCGCCTGAAATCTACGGTTTGGGGACTTAGGCGCAAAGACGAGTCTGAGTTTTGACGGTACTCTGGTTAGACCAGGCAGCGGAAATTAGGTGAGCTCAGGGCGCCCTTGATTTTGGGCGCGCTGAACCTTACGAGTAACCCTCAAAGATGGCAAGATGGGTGGTCGCACTCGGCACATCAACGGACCGTTATTTTCGACCGTTAAGAGGGTTAGACCCGGATTGGCCTGCCGCGGGGAGACATCGCGGGAACTGACTTCGCAGCCACATTTTTTGCGGCATACGACCGGGGCCGAAATGAGGCTCAATTTTTTGTCTATTTTAGTACCATAATTAAAGATGGGGAAAAGGGATTACGACCAGTAGGGGAGAAGGAAAAAACATAATATCCCTTAATTTCTTTATTTTTTTACGGCATTTAATTCGAGGGGGAATACCCCTTTTATTTTATGTTCCCAGCAATGAAATTACAAACATAGAAAAAGATTATAAATGGTAAAAAAGAAAAGAAACAAAAGGAATTCGGCCATTTATTTAAACTTTCTTGGAATTTTATTTTGGGGATCTTACGGTTAATTTACTATTTCCAACAATAGAATTAAGGAAAGGGAAGAATGATGAAAAATGATGAAAGGGACGGGAACCCATGATTATTAGGAGATTGGCCTAATTTCGCGTCGATTACCCGCCATTAGCTCTGACCCCGGATTGAACACTTTCCCCGGATTTTAACAGTTTTCACTACTGCCGATGGTCGAGGTTCCCTGCATCGCTTTCCCTGGTTTGCTTGATTACTAACATTACCGCATTTGGGATGTTCTGAGAGCGGGAGTCGCATGGACAGCATGGGGTGGTGCTACCTTGGGTCGACTATGGTGTTTGGTTCAGTACGGATACGAGGTTTGTTACGGAGTGGCTTCGTACTACGGTGTCTGGCGTGCTTCAGGTGCGGTATGGGCCCGGTGACAGTTGTTTCACTACGGTGGCTTATTTTCAGGTTTGGGACAGGTACAGTGATTTATTCTCAGGGTCGGGGCTACTACGACAGTTATTCCAGGTTTGGAACTTTAGCGGCAGTTTGTTTTCAGGTTCGGAAACGTTGCGACATTGTATATCAGGTTCGGGACAGTTATGGAATTATCATGGCATGGTTGTACGGGTTCGGCATCCTCGTGGCACAGCAGCCCRGTACTGGATTTTGGGTCTGGTCAGGTTCGGTGGCATCGTGGTGTTTCGTTTCAGGTTCGACGCCCTCACGACGATTTATTTCGGGTTCGGGACCTCTGCGGTGATTTATTTTCAGGTCCGGGACCACTGTGACGATTTATTTCAGGTTCGGGACCTCTACGGTGATTCATTTTCAGGTCTAGGACGACTGCGGTAGTTCATTTCAGATTTGAGACGTTGGCGGCAGTTTATTCCAGGTTTGGCGTTATCACGGGTATTTAACCCAGGCTCGGCACCGTCACTGCGGCCATTTATTCCACGTTTGGTGCCACTATGGCGCTTTATTTCAGCTTTGGGACCACTACGCCAGTCTACTGAACTCGGAATGGACATCAGGCAGGCGCGGTCGGGGGTGCCTGGTGCTGCAATTGACCGGGGGCCAGCCCCGAGCGATTTTGGAACAATGACGGACTGTGGCCCTCTTTGAGCGCCCTGCGTGAATACAAGGCCGAGACTTGGACGGAGGGGGATATAGGAGAAGGAGCAAGCATTGTGGGGGATCGCATGCCAGGTGTCCCCGGCGTCTAGCTATTGCGGAGAGCAAGCAAGCTCCGGGAGGAGGACATCTGCTCTCAGACGGTTACACGGGGAGCGAGGAGGGAGCTGAGCGCGAGCAAGGTGTTCCCGCGACAACAAGCACAGGGGAAAAACATCCGCGCTCAGGCAGTTACTCCGCGTGCGTGAGGGGAGGAACGAACGAGCAGAAGATGAAGAGAGAAGAGGAGAGAGCAGGAGGGGACTTGGAGAGACCAGCTCAATAATCAACTGTAGAGTTAATCAATAATCGGTCAGCCAATCAACCTTGTGTATCTTGCTCCGACCTCCAACACGTCTGGGCCAGGCGGAAACTGGTAGCTGCCTGTTTGGGCCACACATTAGGAAAAACCGATTTCACTTAGCGGAAAAATCGCAACTCTCTCTTTGGGAGGTACCTTGCGACACTTTGCTGGGAATTGGAATGTCAATTAAAGAGAAGAGATAAGCCTATCTGATGAGAATCACATTACCTTCGACGACCTCAGCAGCAGCTACAGCAGAAGGCCCGCAGGAATACCATCGTTGTCATCATCATCATCATCCATCGTCATCATCATCATCATCATCATCATCTATTATCATCATCATCATCCGCGAAGGATGCTCTCAACGCTCTGCTTGTACTTGATCATCCTCGGGCGAAAAGAAAAGGGAAGAATCGTTGTTGATGACACTGATTGATCTACGGTGCTGATCAGTTGATGAATTTTGTCATCAACGCGCGAACATCTGGTGGGACGGATTGAAGTCGGAGCGATGATCTCAGCCTATCCTGAGGGTGGTCAGCGTCTCCAGGCGTGACACGTGTCTAACTTTCTATGTCTAATTATTGTATCAGAAGAATCGCCTCAAGAGGCCCGAAAACAGAGGCACAGGGAGTAGAGGATTGACCAGAGGGTCCAGGGGGATCGTGGCAGACAACAGGGACCAGGGCGAACAGCGGCGTGTCCGGAGGTCTCATGTTCATTCGTGAGCTGCCGCTGCTGGCTCGACGGCGGTTACGGGGGAAAGATGACGTCAACAGGACGGAGGTGACGAAGACCCCGACTTGTCGTGAACAGTGAAGTGGCCATGGCTAGAGATGGCGGCCTTCGTGGATGTTAGGCCTGTTCATGTCCACGAGAGCTCGTCCGTGATGGGCGAATGGGAGATGGGAATCGAAAGAGTGATGAGAAAGCCAACGGAATCTCATCCATGTAATCACACGCGAGCACGTCTGTAAAGGAGAAGAGATTTTTCTCCCATAAAAGAGGGAGGCACGCTCGAAACGTGTGCGCGGTGACCGCAGCTCGCATGTGTTAACTGAACAAGCCATTTAAAAAAAAAAAAAAAAAAAAAAAAACTAGCCTGCAGAGGGAAGCGGATACATGCTGCCGTCATTAAATCATTTTGGAGAATGAACTTGCCCGCAAAGGCGGGCAGAAACTTGCAATTTCATCAACTCATTTCGGAGAAAGAATTTGCCCGTAGAAGCGGGCAGGTACCTTCTATTCTCTCCAACTCACTTGGAAGCATGAACTAGCCCGCAGCAGCGGGCAGATATTTGCTGCCCTCATCAATTCATTTCGAGGAATGAGCCTGCCCGCAGAGGCGCGCGAATACTTGTCGTTCCCATCGATTTATTTGAGAGAATGAATCTGCTCGCAGCATCGGGCTGATACTTGCTGTTCTCGTGCCCGTAGAGGCGGGGCAAATACTTGCTGCTATTGGGCACAACCAACCACTCACTCGTTTGCTATTCCGAAGAATGAGCTTCTCCGCTGAAGCGGGCCAAATTCTTCTTGATATTGGACATGACCAGCCCGCTAGATCTACAACTTGCTCTTTGTCCAAACCTTGGAGACTGAATCGTTGATACGGGGGATAATCGGCCGCCCCGAACAGCCTTGAGGGAGAGAGAATTGTCGCCTTCCCACAGGTAAACCCCTTCTCCACCGTACCGTTGTTGTTGATTGATACCGGCCGAACACGAGAGCGAGAGATCGAGAGAGAGAAAGAGAGAAAACTCAGTGAGAGAGAGAGAGAGAGGAAACTGTGAAGCCATGCCAATAAGTGAAAAAGAGAGAGCTCTTGCTGTGTAACTGTCCAGGGACTTAGCTGTAATTGCGGCCAGGTTAGTTCAAATCTGAGCTTCTGCGATCGAGGGCATCTTGGAACATGAGGGAGAGAGATTAGTGAGAGAGAGGGAAATAAGCGAGGGATGAGAGGTAAGTCTGCTGCTTCATTTACCAAAATCATGAATCTGACCGTTGATCTAGTCCAGGTGCATTTAAAACTTCGAACCAGCAATCTGGTTTGTGGATGTGTGAAGTGAAGCGGGCAGACGGGCTATCTTGAGATGCAGTGAAAAAGGTGAGAGAGAAAGTTTGTGGGAGTGAGTGAGAGGCCGAGCTAGAGCAGCCCAGATATTCTGATTATCAATGCAACGCACCTAGCTGTTGCTGCGGCCAGGGTCATTCGAGCATCACCAGTGAGATAGTGAGAAGGAGAGAGTYAGAGAGAGAGCRGGAAAAGTGAGAGAWTGTCAGCCCACAASGGAGAGAGAGTAACCACCGTACTTAAAATTTCATGGATCAGGTTATGAATGAGGTTAGGCTCATGTGAATGAAAACCAGGTCGATTGTGGAGTGGGACTGCGCGGGGAACTGAAGAAATGAGACAGAGATAGAGGGAGAGAGAGTA
>BFEA01000647.1:208573-220362 GCA_003427395.1 Chara braunii
GTGTGTGTGTGTGTGTGTGAGAGAGAGAGAGAGAGAGAGAGAGGGGAGACTGAAAGAGAGGGAATAGAGAGATTGGAACAGAGAGAGCAGGGAGACAGAGAGAGAGCGGACTGAGTGGGAGAGAAAGAGAGCGGACTGAGTGCCAGAGAGAGAGGGGGATCAGGGAATGAGAAGAGCGAGAGACAACAGAGAGAGGAAACGGCGAGAAAGAGCAGCACGAGAGAGGAAGAGGGGGAACAGCAAGTAAGCAGTCGGGACTCATTGCTGTTCGAACCCGCAGCTTTACTGCTTGAGCATCAAAACTCATCACACTGTTAACCCCCTGTTTACCTTGTTGGCTATTGAAAACTCGTTGTTAACTAATCCAGCCGATCAGTTGCAAGAACGAATGAAGTCCATTGCTGTCAGAACGGAGCAAAATGTTGGTTCGTCTTTGTAACTCATTGTTAACAGAACTGGCTGATTTACGGAAAACTAATGAACTTCGTTGAACCAGCTGTTAAATCGCTTCGCCATCGAAGATCATTGCTGTCTGGACCAGTTGATTCACTGTTTGACTAGTGAGATTTATCATTGTCAGAACCTGTTGATCTACCGGTTAACTGAATGAAACTCTTTGCAGTGGGAAGTTATCAAATAAAGAAGAAAGGGAGTAGAAAATCAGGCATCGTGACGAAGCAACTTCTACCCAGATCCCCGCTGCTCGCAAAGGACCTCTGAAGCGAGCGCGGCGAAGTGACAGGCGCCGTGGCTCATGGCTTCCGCGAGCAGCAGCTAGCCCCTCCCCGGGTTTCCTCACAACGTGTCGGGCTCCAATACCAACCTCACGCCCAGCGCAACTTCCTGATCGGAGTGGGGTATGGGCCTGGAAGTGCGAAAAGGGGTGTGCCAAGGATTTTTGGGAAAAGTGGGGGAGTCATAAAGGTTTGAATGCAATTAGGCGAGCGTGCGCAAGGGACTCACGGTCCGATGGGGCCGGGACACGGTGGGCCACGGGTTACGGGAAAATTCCTCTGTGGTGGAGGTGGTCCTGAAAAGTTAGGCCGTCGGGGGCCGCCACGTACCTGGGTTGGGCCTCCGAAATTCCGGAGTCTTCTGCGGGCCGTTGCGTCGGCAGTTCACGCAAAACGTATTGGGCGAATACGGGGTTATGGCCGGCCACGGAACGACACTGAGTTGATAATACGGGAGAAGGAGGCGGAAAGGAGGGAAACTGGTGGTGATCTCAACGAATCCTGGGTGGGTGAAGTAGTATGTGTGGTCAGGGGAAGGGAAATCGAACCACCGAGGGTCACTAATGGTGGCACAGTGGAATTCCCGCGGGCATAACCGATTCTCCGTGTGACAGGGGTATCGTGTCCTTATGAGCTTGTTTCTTATAGAGGTGAAATAATCCGGGTCGTAGGACGAGTCTGAGTTCCAAGATCGCGCCATGGTATCATCGTCGGTGGGATAGCGGGGTTCGGGTTTTCGTCACAGCGTACAAGCACGTGCAGGACAGGCCGATTCAGTGGCGCCTCAGCGTGCTCGTACGGGATGATGGTTCCGCCGTGATTCCTTTCTGGGGGAGCGAGTCGTCGCACGGGAATGCGTGTAAGGGCSCGACTCGGATCGCGTTTACACGTGTTCTCKCGCRRCGTCTCGCCGAGCCAGACCTCGRATCGTTTAATTGCTTCGGATTATGTCAGATGCAACCATATCACAACCCTCATCATGAGATAAGCAAAAACGAGGACAAAATCGCTATCGGGGCCATATTCCTATCCCATCTATAACTGCCTCAGGTGTGGGCAAAGATTCGACACAAACAAAAGGCAAGGACAGGGATTCTCAACAAAACGATATATAGATAGGCATAACGTCCACACATCCACACATTCCTACATCCATACATTCGATAATCATACGCATAATGCCATAGCGAAGACAAGTGTGAGCAAAAACCGAAGCCCAAATCTCAGAAAGCCGAAACGAAAATAAGAACGGGCAAACCGCCCGGAGCCGTAATAAAAATGTATGTACACAGATGAAGAGGGGAAAGAGACAAAGAAACAGCAAATCCGCGTTCATCGATCTCAACTCTCTCCTCCTCTCTCTCTCTCTCTCCGATGCGGACAGTCCGTCGTCACGCACCCACCCACGAAGTTGTTACCCCGCTTAGTCCTCCCGCACCCGTCGGATTCGCCCGTGCCCACAGTCCGTCGTGGCCCACGTCAATCCCGCGCGTTCGGCACCAGCCCGTCGGGTTTCCCAACTCCTACTCTACTCACCTCTTACTTTGCTCGTGTGTCGACCCTTCCTGATCGCGCAACCCCGAGCTTCCAACAACGGGTTAAGAGAGCTGACTAATCGTGCATCCGAAATTTATAGCGTGCACGCATACGCGAAGAACACGGAATTACCAGGACTTAGAGTGAGGCTTAGAGAGGGAGCGCCTGCGTTCTGCATGATCGGGCGTGGCGTGGGGGACGTGACCCTTCTCCACGCATCGATCCGAGCATGCAAGCTGCGGCTTACAAAATTTCAGCAAAAGAAAGAGMGGGAGGGCGGGAGAGACGAAGTGCAAGAAGAGAGATACAGTTACAATGGCGCCCGCCCAAAATTACAGTTACACATATGATTAAGGGCGCCCACTAATCAGAGTACCGTTGCAGCCGCATGAAGAAGTGCGAGAACAAAAGGCGCCGCGCGGCAGAGAAAATCCTAATTACTGAATTTCTAAATTCCTATCTAATGCGAAAAATCAAAAGCACAAATTCCAGAAGGAAAGTCCAAAATTCCGAGAGCCATCGGGAGGTGGCTCGACAAAATTCGAAGAAAAAAAAAAAGATTCAAAAGAAAATTTAAAAAGAACGAAGCAATTTCCCGCACGATGTCCGCGCCCAAAAGATCGAAAACCGAACCAAAAGAAACGACGTCAACATTTATGAATGCGAGGGCGGTGGCGCGCCAGACATCCATCCGACCAACCATTCTATCGGCCGTCCCAGGACACACCCAGCCCCGACGAAGCGACGAAAAAGACGAAGAAGCAAGGGTACTGATGCAATTTTCCACCGTTCCCGATGTCCCATAATTAGCCCTATCTTCCCAGCTTAGGACCCCTCGTTGCAACCGCGCAGAAACTCGCGCGTTACAGAAAGTGGTTCGTCACACCCACGGCCTACTGCTCCAGCTGATCACTGTGCACTCAGTGACTGGCCTCTACAACACCATGGACTTTATAAGAAGGGGGTGGTGGTGGGGGGGGGGGGGATGGCAGATATTCTGCCAAGTTCTCTGTTTTCTGATTCATTCTGTTCCTGAAGGTGATGCTCCCCACCAATAAATGGAGTCTCTCCTCAAGGTGTTAGCGGTGTCTGTTGTTACCAGCACCACTTGCACTAAAGGGTGAGTTTGTTCCCCCCCCCCCAAAAAAAGGTACGAGGTCGCAGGTTCAAAACTCTGTTGCCTCGCACAAGTACACCGGCAAGCGATTTCATAACACATAAGCCATCCACACCCCCCTGTTGGGACGACGCATGGTAAGATTTATACGGACACTGCCTACGCACTGCCCAAGGGGTCTAGGTATATGGTTGTGGTATGGGCGATAGGGCCATAGGGAGGGTTGCTTGAGTGCTAGGTCTTAGGGGTCTGAGGATTAGGGTCTTATCTCGGCCTCACCATGGGCCCGGGGGAGAGGGGGGGGAGGAGGAGGGGGGGCGTAGACTAGGGGGAGGTTTCACCTGTGTGTGGCCACTTGGACCGATACCTCTGTGTGGCCACTTGGACCCTCCAATCTCTCAGTCTGGTCAGTATGTACTAGTTCGTGGGGGTGTCATCGTCGAGTCTGGGTAGGACTGGTACGTTTCCCGTCACTATGGCACCCGTACGAGAGTCCACACAGAACGAGCTTAGACTACGGTAGGGTGCATTTCGGGGGGGATAATCCTACCCACACAGCGGGTGTTAGTATGGGGTAGGTGTTGGGCACTTCTTATCCCACAGGTATCTCACGATGCCTGTGGGAATTGCTTCATCCAGGTTGGTGACCGTAGGAATTCTCATATGGGGGAATTTGTTGGGGCTGCAGATCCTTGGGTAGGAAGGCATCATGCTTAGGATAGGGGAGGGGGGGATATCGCATCTTTTGGTGGGGAGATGGAGCCTCCCCCGGACCAGCTTGAGATGACTGCTCCTACCAGCACCTCAAGCTGTCTCCGATGATGTTTTGAAAAAAAAAAAAAAAAAGGAAGGAAGGCATCATGCTTAGGATAGGGGAGGGGGGGATATCGCATCTTAGTGGAAGAGTGGCTTGCTGCTCATAGAGTCTGGGGGATGAGGCACAGACGGGGGATGACTGCATATGCGTGGACCCCACCAGTGCCCGGTTAGTCCTTAAACCACCAGTACTTGGCCCATACATCGGTCGGGGGATGTTGCCATTAACGCTACGCAAAGTTCGGGCCTCGGGGTACCGGACCTCAATGGCTGGAAGCGCCAGCCAAAAAATTTTGAAGCGGTACCCTTGCGCCTTGGCAAAAATTGGCGTGCAGGGGGATTCCAGGCTCGGCAACGATAGCTGGGCCAAGTACTATCATTATCATTTGTGATGCTCGACATCACCACCATCATCATCCTGTTGTCATTACAGGGCGCTGTGCGTCCGCATCATCATCATCATCATCATCATCATCATCATCATCGTCAATTTGTAATCATAGGGGCTGTTGGTGCTGCTCTTTACTATGATCAGCACCACCATTCAGTCTTCATCCTCACCATCATCATCATCATCATCATCATCAGTTTGTTTTCAAACAGCAGGTGAGTTGGTCGTCACCATCATACTCATCATCATCATTTATAGGGTGTTGTCCATCGGCATCAGCAAAATCCAAAAATCTCATCTACCTTTTCGTGTATTCCATCATGAAATCCTCATTGAGGATAATTGACTGCTTCATTTGATCTCGGGCTAGGGTTTCTGCGGTCATGGTGGGGATTTTTGGGGAATGGGTGGGGGGGCGTTGGGGAGCCTTACTCTACAGGGGCGTTGCAAGGTGGGAGGTGGCTGCTCTGTCGGGAGTGGGGCAGATTTGTGGTTTGTCCTTGTCTGGGGCCGGGGTGGGAGAGTTGGTCGCCTTCAACCCCGGCGGGGGCAGATAGCGAAAAAGGGGAGGGCGAAGGCACCCTCTAGGTGGGAAGTGGCTTCCTTAGCGGAAGGGGGAGGGAGGGGATCTATGCCAGGTTGGGGTCGAGGTGAATTTTCTCGGCGGTGGCAGCGTGGGACAGCGGTGGTGGTGTAGGGGGAATTTTTCTCTGCGTGGTGACTAGTGGAAGCTTCTTGGACCAATTATGTTATTTTCAGCTTTCTGAGGTTCTGAGAGCTAGAGCAGCATCGGGTCTTCTTCTTTATTAGGATCTTCGACCTCAGAGATGGTTGCACCTGGACTGACATCAATAGGGTTGCTCTGTTCTATGCTCTCAACTTGCCAATGCCAGAACGACGCTGGTCGGAGCTGGGGTGTTACCCTGTAACCTGCCACGGCAGGAGCGCGAGGCCTTGTAGAGAGATCTGGGGTTTGTCGAGGGAGGAAGGCAATCCAGTGGCGAATTGGGGGGCCTGCCTTGACACCCTCTGGGGCCGAGGATAGTCTTGGGGGCAAGAAGAGGTCAGTTATGGTTGATGTTGTTTTGGTGGGTACTGTTTTTGAGCAGCAGTGTCCCAGTATAGGGAGGGCTAGGAGCTGCTATCGGATTAGGAAGCCGGAATAGCTGATATAGCATAGTATTCACAATCCTTTATATCTAATAAAGGTGGTGCAGTCAATTTCTTTAGAATTCTCAAAAATAGCATAATCATCTTCATCATCATCATCATTAGTATCATTATCTCATCAATGTTATATTAAGTTTTCTGGTGTCCTGGAATTTTTGGGCAGCATTGAGTTTTCTTCCACAGCCGGGATATAGGATTTCAAGGATGGTCGAACCCGGACCGATATCTGCAGAGTTGTTCTTTTTTGTGCTCCTGTTTTGTCGACGCCAGAACGACGCTGGCCGGAGCTGGGCCGTTGCCCTGTAACCTGCACAGGCAGGAGCGTGAGGCCTTGTAGAGAGATCTGGGGGTTGCCGAGGGGGGAAGGCAATCCACTGGCAAACCGGGGGGGGCTATTCCATGGCGAGGAGAGATCAGGTATGGGGGACATTGGTTAGGTCGGTATTGTCTCTGTTTTACAATGTCCTGGTACAGGGAGGGCTAGAAGTTGTTCTAGGATTAGGAGACCAGAACTGTTGATATAGCATAGCTTATCACAATTAATACAATTTTTTATCATCATCAGCATCATCATCAGTAATATCATCATCATCATCAGGGTCATCATCATCATCAGGATCATCATCATCATAGTCACCACATGAGGGACGCTGAGCCTGGTTCTCAGTAAGTTCGGTTTTGTTTCTCCGGGCAGACTGCGAGGACCCCGGCCTCATTCCGCTTATTGGTAATATCAGCCTTGGGCACTGGGCCCGTTTTTCCAAAAAAAAAAAAAAAAAAAAAAAAAAAAAAAAAAAAAAAAAAAAAAAAAATCGGGCCAAGTACTGGTGGTTTAAGATCAGAGTTAGGGTAGTGTCTGCATGACTTTCGGGTCAATCCAATAAGCATTGGTGCAGATCACGACTTGCGATCCGAGCATTAGCATAGGTCATGGTATCATGGTGCCACCTTGAGGTGACTCCCCCCGGGGGCTGACAATCCGTCTGACCTGCAAATGGACGAGTACTATGGGCACCTCCTGAGGCCTGGCCTCCACCCGCTAGTAGACAAACAGTGAATGGTCAGTGGTTGTGGTTAGAGCACTGGTTGGAAGTGTGCATTGTGGTATTTGGGCGCAGGTTCAAATCTTTCAGCCTGCACTCTTTAGCATAGGCCAACAGTGGGCGGCAACCGACATACTACCATTCGCACACCCCCCTTGGGCTGACACATGGTACTTTTACGAGGGGGAGTGCTTAGCCTTGGGGTGGTCTGACAAGTCTGTGTGTGTGAGTTGTGTGTGGTGTGTGGTCCGATGATCTCTGGGTCATGTCTCATGTACTCACCATGGGTTTGGTAGAGGAGTTAGGTTAGGTAGGTGTCTTTTTTTTTTTATAAAGAAAACTTTGTATGTGGGGAAACCCACTTAACAAGGTGGTAAGAGCAACCCATTAAGTGGACCCCGTCATTGAAGGCTCCATCTATTAGTGGGGAGCTGCACCTGCTGGAAATTGGGTCCAGCGTCCCTATACAATAATGTGATGTCGGCCAACTGGAAATCGGGTCCAGCGTCCCTATACAATGATCCGCAAACATGTCTTATCAAGCATCCCAGAAAGCATGAATATGTTCGTAAGATCTGTATATGCCACCAATCCGGAAGGGAATCGACTACCTCAGCGTGATTGGGAGTTGTGGGCCAGGCAACTCCAGTCGGTGAAGGGGAAATCATATATCTTACTCCCACCATGTGCCTAACCAAGAGAAGAGGATCAAGATGAGTGTACACCGGACAGAGGGGCGGACCGCAGCACAGGCAGGACATAGGGGGAGAGGGAAACCTGCTCAAAATATGCCCCACTATTTGACACCCAGGGCTATGCCACGTGGAAGAAAAGCAGCATCGCATGCGGCGTGTTCACTCCCCAGCACCAGGACGGAAATTTGGCGGTTGCCAGATAATCCCGTGGTTGCGATCTGCCCAGTAACAACCATTGTTTCTGGTAATGGATGCTTTATCGTTATGCTTGTTGTTATCATTCTCGGTGATGCTGTTGGTGTCGTTGGAAACGATGTTGTTGGAAAATTGTCAGGTCTCCCCATGACGTGGATAGCTGTCGCTGAGTCATTTGTACTGGAGGACACCCATGTAAAGTCCTCAAGATCAGGGTGAAGTGATCTGTAGCACCAAGTAGGATGGTGCCTTGTTGGAAGACCGGCGCTTAACACACGCGCGGTGAGACATCGGTGCTAGACCATGTTGCGTCACGAGTTGACACATGTAGTGGCCTGACCCCGGGAAAGGGGTTCCACGTGGGACTTTATAGTCGTCGCGTGGCCTCGTTCTTTTGTCATGATCGGATTGCATTCCCTTATCACTGTTCGTATCTCATTATCCGCTACGTTTGATCGCAATCCTTCCAACATTTTTTTCCCTATTGATTTTGTTTTTGCTTACAATGCAGTGAAAGAATCGTCTTCCGTAGGGTATAATGTCACATCCTTCGCTGCAAAAAACGTAGAGGTCTTTCTTGCATTAAGTCTTTTTTGTTGGAAGGTCAACAACCGTCATAAAATCTTTAACATAATTGTTGCATTGTTGTAGCAATCTATGAAATTTTTCAAGTATCCGTTTAGTTCTTTTGAGTTCGGAAGCAACCGGAAGCGCAGACAAATTTATGAAATCAATTTTTTTATCAATTGCATCATCCAAATGAGAAGGATCATGCAAATACAGTTGTGCAAATTGAGGACGTTCACCTTCACTCACAGTCAACGTATCGAAACAACGATAAATAACACCTTGAGCCCAAAGGTGACCTTGAAATCCTTCAACGATATCGCTTCGTTGCTTTAACCGTGATTACTTGAGGCATAAACTATTATCGATTGCCCTCACATTGTTCCGAAGAAATCGACTATCCGAAGTTTGAGATGTTCTCAACAAAAGAATTTCATGCTATGGAGAACCTTCAGATGACCATTCCCACAAAGAACAAAGTCTTGCCCCTTTTCTGCAACACATCTTAGACCATTTTTTTTCATGATGCCACAACTTGGCACCGCAATGCGTACACGGTTTACGATCGCCAATGTCGAATGGGTTAACCGTGTTAACGTTCCTAAGGATTTCAGCGGTATTCTCAATAGTTGCATGCATTGTTGCAACAAGTGCAAACAAAAATGTATTAAGATCCGAAATCAGTATATCATGTGCTTCATTCATTTCTTCTTCACAACTATGCAGATCACTTATCTTCAATATTGTTCACTTCATCCCAGTTTGTGGAAGATGATATCAACAGAAAAATTCCCACGAGAAATTAAAGTTGAAAAAACATTCCATAAAAAACAAATCCGTCATATTTATAAATTATCATTCCAACGTTCGTCCAATTCTAAAATTTACAGTTTTATTTGATAAGTTTTCATCTAAGTATGAGTTTTCCCTTCTAACAACATCTATTTGTTCAAGTTGGAATGAAAGTATGGACGAGTTTATGAAATGTTTTAATTAAATTTTCATTCTACTGGAACAAATATCTTCTAATTTAGATTGGATTAGTTTATTTATGACTGGAAATCCTTACTTGGAATGACATTCCAATTAAAATATTTCATAAACTCATCCAGACTTTCATTCCATCTCTAGCATGAAGTTCAAATAAGAAGGGATACCCCATTCTTGGAAGGAAAGTTTTCAAGTAAGACGAAATTTTTTTAAATTAGAATGACATTTTTTAAGATGGAATAAAATTTTAAAATTTAGAATGTAATTTTACTATAGAATGATTATTTAATTTTGGAATTTTTTTTTTTTGATGAATGGCAGAAAATAAAGGTAACATGAAAAAAAAAACAAAATAATTAATGGAGACTGCTTGTAAGCCACGACGTTTTAAAAGAAACAAAATTACAAAGTAAAATTAAAGGTACACAAATAAAGATGTGTCGTAAACATAAAATAGCCAACGTGCGGATCATCATTGTACCCCCTTGATGAAACAATCCGACCTTCACTGTACCCTTGCGATGCCTGCCCCACGTCTGTGTTGCAGCTATGGCCGGAACGCTCTCCCCACATATGTGCTTTAGCACCAATTCCATAGTTCACCACAATCTATAATGCATGTCGATAAGGAATTCCCACGGAGATATCTTCTTTGCTCGTGCACCTCCCCCACGACTTTCACCAAAACTGGTTGCCAGCACACGAAGGCGATGAGCAACTTGACGAGCAACACCCAACCCATACTTCAGTCCTACACACACTGCACGCAGGAAAGGCTATAGAGTTGTCACTCGGAACTGCGGCAGTCGCATTGCGGTTCACATGAATGGGGGAAAAAGTCATCCCGTCGGTGCACTAGCTGAGTTGGAGAGGGTGGTCATGGGCGGAACTTGCAATGGGGTTGCTTTTTGCATAGAGGACGGACGTTGGTACCAAACCATAAGCGGCTGCAGGGGTTTTGGCCGGTGCCACACGTCATGCCCAAATGCCTTGACAACACAAGCATGTGGGACGACGACGGGGAGGGTGGGAGAAACCACAGGTCCACAAACCGGGCCTCGCCCATCTGCCAGTCCTATTGATATCCAATCCCTTTCGTCGTTGGCAGTGCAAAGTCCCTGCGTAGTGGGCCCTCTGTGGGCAGAAGTTTCTTTCACGTACCTAATGCCGNCTATGCAGAAAAATAAACTGAACAACTTTTGCCTCAGGGTCACATCGAACTTCTTCACCAAATTTTGAATAAAAAATAAAATATAAACATATTTTTTGTATTTTTAAAATTTTAATTTTTTTTGGCCTGGTCAGGCAAGTGACCCCGGACCACTCTGGTAGCATAGTATATATATATATATATATATATCCTACCCTTGAAGCAGCATTGGTCGTGGGGGGAGGTCGATGGTCCGCTCCATGCCGGACTTGGGGGTGAAGTTTTGTTGCGGGCCGGCGGATGGAGGCGATCGAGGGCGGGCAGAGTGGCGCGCGTACCGAAATGTTAACAGCGCACCAGAAAACAAGAGAGAGCGCCCAAGGGGCGGAGCGGCGGCGGGCGTCGATGCGAGGGAATATCTCAAAGCGCCCTCCGTTGATAAGCGCGCGTCCTTTTTTTTCTTTTCTTTTTTTTTGTATTTGGCGTGTTGTTTCCCACTTTTCGTTTTTCATTTTTTTTTCCCTTTTCGGCTCCTGGTCGGCGTGTCGTTCTGGCAAGTTACATTTTCGTTATTTGTTTTGTCTCCTTGTCGGCGTGTGTCGTTTTGGCGCCAAGCGTCGGCGTCGGTGCTGACAAAAGGAAGCGGGGTGGCGGGTGCGTCGCAGGCAGTGACGCACCTTCACTCTCAGACCCCCACCCCCGCCCCCACAGAGCGGGTGCGTTCCTCCTGTCTCTTATACACATCTAGATGTGTATAAGAGACAGGAATTACACCGCGCGCCGAATTTGCCGAGCTTGTGTCCCGTGACACTTGTCGGGGATTTTTTTTTTTTCTTCCGGATACCAGTAACATTTTCACTTTTGGCTTGTCGGTCTCCAGTACCGACCGAGTCACGGATAAAACTTTGGGCGTATGTGTATGGTCGTAAGGGCCGTGTTTTTTTTATTTTAATGAATTTTTTTTCTTCGGCCCGGTTGTCGGTGTGAGGTCGTGCGTGTCGTTTCGCCGGCGAACGGTAGGCTGGAATCGCATGGCGGCGGTGGTTCATTGTGGGTGGACGGTTGGACGTGCGATGGTCGCCATCACCGTCCACTTTCGTCGCGTTCTGACCTCCCCTTCCTCAGTGTGTGTGCGCACGCGCGCGCGTGTGCGTGTGTGTGTGTGTGTGTGTGTGATGACGACCAATCATCTGGCGGCAGTGCACGTCATCCCCGCTGCCGATTAGCTGCCCAAAAGTTACAAATGGTGGGGTCAATGTTGGGCAGCCAATCGGCAGTGGGGATGACATGATATGCTCGCAAAGGGCAGCCAATGCTGAGCAGGGATGACATGTTGAGCGGCCGACGATTGGTCGTCGACTATCCATATCTACCTCGCCCTCCAA
>BFEA01000647.1:244803-255736 GCA_003427395.1 Chara braunii
TGTGTGTGTGTGTGTGTGTGTGAGAGAGAGAGAGAGAGAGAGAGAGAGAGAGAGAGATTGGATGAGATACGCATCGCCGAACAGGTAAGTCTCCAACCCCTGGGCTGGCCTCACGGTACTTGCATCGATAGATGAGCAAAATTGAATGAATCTTGCGCTAGGACATGGAAATATACCCCTACTACACGTGTGTGTGTGTGTGTGTGTGTGTGTGTGTGAGAGAGAGAGAGAGAGAGAGAGAGAGAGAGAGAGAGAGAGAGAGAGAGAGTTTTCCATCGACGCACCCGTGAACAGGTAAGTCTCCAACCCCTGGGCTGGCCTCACGCTACTTGCATCGACTTCCCTCCCCATCCCAACTTCCGTTCCTATCCCAATTTCTCTCGCTAACCCCACTTCCTCATCCCGACGTCCGTCCCCAGCTCTCCTTCGAACCCAACTTCCCCCCCTCCCCATCCCGACTTCCATCTCGGTCTCGACTTGCTCATCTCTCTTCCGATCCCAACTCCCCTCTTCCGATCCCAACTCCCCTCTTCCGATCCCGACTTCCCTCCTCCGATCCCGTTTTCCTCCCCATCCCGACTTTTCTCCCCCATCCTTCCTCGGATCCCCATTCCCCCCCCCATCCCGATATGTCAAGGCAGAGAGAGAGAGAGAGAGAGAGAGAGAGAGAGAGAGAGAGACCGTTGATTTAGGCAATCTGTGGCAGAGTTTGAACTGGTGATTTGTGTGTGTGTGTGTGTGTGAGAGAGAGAGAGAGAGAGAGAGAGAGAGAGAGAGAGAGAGAGAGAGAGAGAGAGAGAGAGAGAGAGGGAAAGGGAGAGTGATAAGAGAGGGAGGGGGGAACGGAGGAGTAGGAGGCAGAATAGAAGTGTGAAATAGTTGCGATGAAGAATAGGAAGAAGGGGAGCGGGTCTGACTCTGACGTTGGAGTGTCAGAGCAGGAAGGGAGAGGCAGGCAGGTAAGGGATGGAGTGAGGAGGAGGGGAAGGGCAGTCAGTGATGCTGAGCTCCCAATGGCCAATGGAGACGGCGCGAAGGGGGAGTTTGTGGGGCAAAGGACCACGCCGAGTGCAAATGGTGGAGCTGAATCTAGAAGAGGTAAGGGGTCGCTGAGGAGCAGAGGAGAAGGAGTGCCCGCGGGAGCAAGAAAGGTAGACAACCAGTCTGTGGATGATCTTAAGAGGGCCAAGTCCCAGTCTCGTCAGGGAACCGTGTCAGCCGCAGGGCAAACGGCAGGGAAGTGGCGAGATTACATGTTCATGTCCCTTTTGGCGGTTCAGTATGGTCTGCAACCTATTCTTTGTGAACGTTTCACAGAGTAAGAACGCTCCCTTCTCTTCCATAGAGTATGTTTCCCTCCTTTTTGTTTGCCCCCCTCTCTTCAGCCCCCGGTTTTTCGTTTGCCCCTCTTCCTGCCCTTTCCCCCCTGCCCCCGTGCTCCCGCCTCCCTTTTTCGTTGTTGCCCTTCTCTTCACTCCCCCGCGTTGTCGTTTGCCCCTCTTCACCGCCGCCCCCTCTTTTTCGTCTTTCGTCTGCGCCTCTGCGCGCACATCCATTGAACGGAAACGGCACACCCATGAACTGTCCTCTCCATCACGACTTCTCTCCTCCGATCCCGTCTTGCCTCCTCATCTCGACCTTTCTCCCCCATCTCTCCTCGGATCCCCACTTCCCCCCCCATCCCGACTTCCCTCTGTATCCCGATTTACGTGAGTTCGAATTTTCTTTTTTCGGTAAAAGAAGGGCCACGGCCTTGACATATCGGGATGGTCCGCCCCTTTCCGTTTCTCCTCGTGCTCCCCATCCCGACTTCCATCTCGGTCTCGACTTGCTCATCTCTCCTCCGATCCCAACTCCCCTCTTCCGATCCCGACTTCCCTCCTCCGATCCCGTTTTCCTCCCCATCCCGACCTTTCTCCCCCATCCTTCCTCNGGATGAGATACGCATCGCCGAACAGGTAAGTCTCCAACCCCTGGGCTGGCCTCACGGTACTTGCATCGATAGATGAGCAAAATTGAATGAATCTTGCGCTAGGACATGGAAATATACCCCTACTACACGTGTGTGTGTGTGTGTGTGTGTGTGTGTGTGAGAGAGAGAGAGAGAGAGAGAGAGAGAGAGAGAGAGAGAGAGAGAGAGAGTTTTCCATCGACGCACCCGTGAACAGGTAAGTCTCCAACCCCTGGGCTGGCCTCACGCTACTTGCATCGACTTCCCTCCCCATCCCAACTTCCGTTCCTATCCCAATTTCTCTCGCTAACCCCACTTCCTCATCCCGACGTCCGTCCCCAGCTCTCCTTCGAACCCAACTTCCCCCCCTCCCCATCCCGACTTCCATCTCGGTCTCGACTTGCTCATCTCTCCTCCGATCCCCACTCCCCTCTTCCGATCCCGACTTCCCTCCTCCGATCCCGTTTTCCTCCCCATCCCGACCTTTCTCCCGCATCCTTCCTCGGATCCCCAGGAGGGGCGGTAGAAGGAGCGGGAGGGGGAGCGGGAGGGGAAACGGGGAGAGGGTTAACGAACACGCGGGAGCCGGAGGAGGGGGAGGAGATATAGGTGGAGGAGGAGAAGCGGGAGGAGCACGAGGACGAGCGGGAGAAGGAGCGGCAGGAGGAACGGGGGAAAGAGCAGGGGATGCAGCTGGAGAAGGAGAAGCAGCAGGGGGGAGAGCGGGAGAAGGAGGAGGAGGAGGAGAGGGAGGAGCAGCGGGAGAGCGAGCGGGAGCGGGGCTATGGCGGTATCTTTGTCACGCTGTTTGGCGGAGGAGTGCCTTTTTCCACAATCAAACATGAATGCTCTTTTTTTCGATCGCGCGCGTGGTGGTGCGCCCACTTGTTTCAAGTAACTTTTCCTATTTTCAAGTATTTTTTGCCGTGTGGGATCAGCCCCTAAGTGTCTCTACCCGCATTGGCCGAAATCGAACGGCCGAAAAACGAGACAGCAGAAAGCAGAAAAAGACCTAAAGCGGATCTCGCCCGTTGCCCAGAAAGGAAAATGCCGATGCGCGAGCCCAAACTCTGTGTGCATCACTCCACTTCTCAACATTCGACACACACCTGGACTGTATGTGGACCACATTCATTTGGACTGATCGAGCTTTTTGAATGTATTGGGAGCACTGACAGCCCTAGATACATTCAGAATGTTGTGCAGCGGAGCGAGGCCCAGTGCTGAGAGAGGGAGTGCATAGTGGGCTTCGCGTGACGTAGCGTCCTGCGCGCCTCGAGGGGGCTCACACTCGGCGGAAAAGCGCAAGTAGGCGGCTGAGTCCCCATTCACAGTCGGCGGGAACGGAAATAGACGCGCGAACCAGCTGGGTGAGGTGACGTGCAATGTGTCGCACACACACACATACACACACACACACTCACACACACACACACACACATACACACACACACACCCCAGATCCGCAAGGGTCACATCGAGCATTGGCGTAGGAGCTCGAAGAGGATCCCAACGGAGGATAGAAAGTGGTGGAGAAAGACGGGAAGAGGGCGACAGACACAGGACGGGGAGGGAAGAGGATGGGGATAAGCGAAGCGTGGGGGGAAGATCGGGAAGGGGGATGAAGGACACAGAATAAAAGATGGAATCGAACAGATGGGAGCAACTGGAGAAGGAAGAAAGGGCGACAGAGCAAGCGGGTAAAGGAAAAAAGAAAGCGAGCGAGCGAGAGAGAGAGAGAGAGAGAGAGAGAGAGAGAGAGAGAGAGAGAGAGAGAGAGAGAGAGAGAGAGAGAGAGAGTCCATTAAACTTGGAAAGATACAGTGAAGAGTAGCATGGCCCCTGCGCAACTAAAAAATAAACATTAACGGTGTGTGGAAGTGCTCTCTCTCTCTCTCTCTCTGTGCCCGCGCGGCGTGGCGAAGTGGACCCTCCCTCCCTCCATCTCTCAGTGGTGTTTTGCGTGAAGAGGTGGAGAGTTCCATTTGCTCTCGGACCAAAAGCAAAATAGGTGGGTTTGCCCGCCGTGGCGGGGTTCACTCTCTCTCTCTCTCTCTCTCTCTCTCTCTTCCCCCCCTCCGTCTCCACCTGCATTCCTCCTTCCCTCTGTCCATTCGTTTCTTCGTTTAGGGCGGCAACTGCTTCTTTTGTGGGGTCGCTATGTTGCAAGTGGGATAGGATTTGCGTGCTGGCGCCATCCGAAGTAGGCGTGGATTATGCCGTGAATGCGGGGAGGCAGGGGTAGAACCGTAGGAGGAACACTAGGAGGAGGTCATGTGCCATCGAAATCGTGAGGGGTTGGTGTAGCTGGCGAAGGACGAAGGGGAAGGGTGAGGATACGGGATCAGGAGGATGAGAGGGTCGGGATCTGGTCGGTCAGGATGGGATGCGACGGCAGGAATCCGAAGGAGAGTCACCGGGATAGGGTGAAGCGTGCAAGGTAAGTTTGCTGGGGTTAAGGAGATTTGGGAGGGGGGGGAGGAGGGGGGGGTGGAAGACGTCAAGGAGGGTCCTAAAGTTAATGGGAGGAGGCTGTACGTCGAGGACCCAATTTGCGAAGAATGGGACGGGCAATGTGGATTGGGAGGGGTCCGATCAGGATTTGGGGGTTGCGAGGAGGAGGAGGGGGTCAGATTGCCAGCCAATCAGCATGAGGATGTAGGAACCTGTCTCTTATACACATCTAGATGTGTATAAGAGACAGCGTCAAGGAGGGTCCTAAAGTTAATGGGAGGAGGCTGTACGTCGAGGACCCAATTTGCGAAGAATGGGACGGGCAATGTGGATTGGGAGGGGTCCGATCAGGATTTGGGGGTTGCGAGGAGGAGGAGGGGGTCAGATTGCCAGCCAATCAGCATGAGGATGTAGGAACCCTATGAAGTGGAGGGGGAAAGAAGGCCAAAGGCAACAGGGTAAGGAATGCAGGTCGTGTAGGGGGATGTAGTCAAGCTCGGGAAGAAGAGATCGCAAGGCAGGATGAGGGGCTCAGGCGTGGAGGGACGTGAAAAGGCTGTAAGGAAAGGATAGGGCACGATGATAAGGAAAGGCCCGAATCAGGAGAGGGATAGGGTAAATGTGGATATGCATGTGATGGAGAGAGAGCAATCAAGAGAGAAAGAGTGATAGACAAGGGAAGAGAGGAAAGAACATGCCAGATCTGCGAGGGCCACATCGAGTATTAGAGCAGCAGGACTCCGAAGAGGATCCCAACGGAGGAGAGAAAGGCACGGAGAAAGATGGGGAGAGACAGGCGGCAGACAAAACAAGGAGAGAAGAGCATGGGGAACAGCGGATTGCTGGGGGGAAGATCGGGAGGGGGGATGGATGGCTCAGGGAAGAGAAGAGCAAGAGAGAGAGAGAGAGAGAGAGAGAGAGAGAGAGAGAGAGAGAGAGAGAGAGAGAGATGACTTTGATGATTTACTTTGAAGAACTGTTGTTATAATCTCTGGATCTATTGTACCTACCTTTTCTTTCTCATTTTCTTTTTCTCTTTCTTTTTTTTTTTTTTTTTTTGCCCCTATAGTCGCCACCAACCTATCTTTCCCCGAATAGGAATGTCCTATTTGCTTGAAAGCAGGCAAGTTGTCCGTTACACAGTTCAAAACGTTTTAGGGCCTTATGGCAACTTGACGTGGTATTATTTTGAGGGGGAAGATAGGGGCTTGGGGGGGGGCGGTTTTTTTTTTTAAAGGGGGAAAGAGAGGGGGGGGAGGTGTAATTTTTGGGGGAGGAAGAGAGGGGGGAGGGATTGAGCTGTGGGCACTGCCAGTTTGGATATCAGAAAAACTGACGAGCAGCAACAATTTCAAATTCAAATGCACTGATCGTTGTTCTTTTGTGTACCTGGTTTCCTTCTTTTGTGTTTGTTTGATTTTTTATTATTAGTATATTGTATAAATATATAATAATATAAATTGTTATAGAGAAAAAAATTTGCAGAAGACCGTTTCGATTGGCTGCAGTATGTCCAGTATGTCTAAGCGGAGCCAGGAGTCTGCCATGGGAGAAGATGAAATTGGGAGGAGGGTGTTCCCTAAGGTGAGAACAGGGAGAGAGATTGACGATATACATGCTGCACTCATAACTCATTCATTGCAGCACGTATATCGCTTGCTTTCCCCCCCACATCTGATACTCGAAGACTGACGCAATCGGGATACGTGATCTTGAAATCTCTTCTTGTAATCAGATCAGATGACTTGCTTTGCTTGATGACATGACGATTGCTCTGTTCTGTTCCTATTCAATTCATTCTTCCTGTTCTGTTCTTTTTCCTCACTGCACTTTGAGTTCATTACTATGCGACCCAGGAAAAAAAAAAACTGTGTGTGTGGGTGTGGGTGTGTGTGTGGGTGTGGGTGTGTGGGTGTGTGCCGCTGTGTGTGTGTGTGTGTGTGTGTGTGTGTGCAATGCATTTCAGAAAACGAGGTCCCCATCCAAATGTTAGGTGCCCGTTTTTGTTCTGGGCTTTGGAAGTCTGGTTTGTTAGTCGTTTGACTCTCTCTCTCTCTCTCTCCCCCCTCTCTCTTCTCTCTTGTTTCTCTCTTTGTCGCTCTCTCTGTCTCCCTCTCTCGTTTCTGGGCTTTTGTTCTCTGTCCTTGTCACTCTTTCTCTCTTTCTCTGTCGCTCTCCGTTTCCCTCTCTCTGTATGGCTTACGAAGTGCGGTCTGTTTGGTTGTTCGACTCTCTCTCTCTCTCTCTCTCTCTCTCTCTCTCTCTCTCTCTCTCTCTCTCTCTCGGTGTCCTCTCCATATGTCCAGCGTTGTTTCTGAGCCCTTGTCATTGATGAAAGGTAGATAAAGAGTAAATGTAGTTCTATTGCCATCTAACTAACGATTGATCATTTCATCCTCTTAATTGATCCAAGGTGGTTGTCATCGGTCAATGGTACCGTCTTCACCCGAACACAACACAACATCCTTGCGGCTCTCTATTTAATCACACATTTTGTTTGCTATATCCTTGGAAGGATTGCTTGCATACATTCAGGAGGAGGGTGTCTCCTGTACTTTGGGGAAGATGGTTGTTAGATGGCAGCGGAACGGATGAGGTGACAGGCGGGATGGATTGGGCACAGAACACATAGAACCGAAATAACGGGCGGCATGCAAGTTCTGATTGCACTGCTGAGACGGAAGACTAATGACACATTATTTTTGAAATCTGCATATTAAACTGATTCCTTATAACAACAAACAACAGCAAACAACAACAAGGAGCAACAGCAAACAATGACAAACAACAGCACATGGCGACAAACAACAACAAATGACGCCAAACAGCGATGTACATCAATGGCAGATAGCGACAAATGTGGAAGAGTAAAGACACATAATTATCGAAATTTCCATATTGAACTGGTGCCTGTAAACAACAACAAACGACAAGGGGCAACAACAACAAACAACAACAAACAACAACAAACAACAACAAACAACAAGGGGCAACAACAACAAACAACAGCAAACAACAAGGGGCAACAACAACAAACAACAACAAACAACAACAAACAACAGCAAACAACAAGGGGCAACAACAACAAACAACAACAAACAACAGCAAACAACAACAGACAACAGCAAACAACAGCAGGTGGCAACAAACAAGAACAAATGATGACAAACAGTGACAGACAACAAGTACAGATAGCGACAAATAATAAGGACAGATAGCGACAAATAAGAACGACGACAAATGCAACAAATGACAAACAACAGCCAACATTAACAAATAGTATCAGATCTCCTTATCAGTGCTCACTGCTCACCAGGAGCCTGCGCTCCCTCGTCAAAGCGAACAACATTGCCCAACAACTACTACGCACAACAACATAGCCAACAACGAGAGTAAAGAAAACCGCCAACTACAAAAAAGAGGATGAATGCGCATGTTATTTCAGAATTCAGCTGGTGGTTCATTCGCTTCTTGTGATTTCGCTGCCTCTCTCTGTCTAAAACCCATCCCTTCTTCTTCTTCTTCTTCTTCTTCTTCTTCTTCTTCTTCTTCTTCTTCTTCTTCTTTATAAATAAAACCCATTCCTCTCTGTGCTTTGCTGGCCTGTGGTGGTCAGCACTCAGGCAACGATGACTCTATGCAAATCTTCACCAGCGCAAGATTAGACGGAGCATCAAGTGTAGGTGTGGGTGGAGGTGGGGGAGGAGGGGGAGGTGGAGGAGGAGGTGGAGGAGGAGGAGGAGGAGGAGGGAGGCCAACAGGTGGAGATGGATATGAAAGCACCAGTAGGGCTGTGCAAGGATCTATGTCAGAATGGCCGACAGGATCGTCTCGATACAAGGTTGGTAGTGGTGCTGGTGGTGGCAGAGATGCGGGAGGGAGAGATAGGGCAGCAGGTGCTGATGGAAATTCGGCCAGTGGAGGCCGAGCTGGAGCTGGAGCTGGAACGACGGGTGGAAACAATGAGATCACATACGTTGAGCCTGTGCAAACGTGTGGAGCATACTGTTCACGAGAGGAGGCCTTAAAGAAAGAGGTATACTTTTTCCAAACCAATCGCTAACCTTTTACAAATACCGCTTTGACAGATAACCTGACCCAAAGCAGTTTGCTTCCTCAGATGATGGGGAGAGAAAAAGAAAGGAAGCTGCTGCTTTTTTTTTTTTTTTTTTTTTTTTTTTTAAACTACGCTGCATTCTTCTCTCAAATCTTTCATCACCTTCAAATTCTTGCAATTCACCTTCACTACCTACCTACCACTACTCCTAAGGCTTATACAGGGGACCCCTGCGAACATAGCTTTGTTCTCCCCCTCCAGCCATCAGAGGGGATGCATGTTGGCCCCTGCCCCAACCATGGTGGTCAAGGATGGGGTGGGGCCGCCGGTGGGGGGTCCGGCTAACACAATGACCGAGCATTTTGGCAGTAGCTGCACCTCCCTTTTCATCGTCCCCCACCCCCAACCGAATTCTGTAAAGGGGATTTTTTTTTTTTTTTTTTTTTTTTTTCAGGAAAGAGATTTCTCGATCTGGGCGGCCTCAATTTGCTGTTGGCCAATGTGTGCCTGGACCCAGTAGGCCGTATGAAACCCCTGCAGCAGTACAGACAGCCCTTGATTGTGCATCAGATCTGTGGCTGTGGTTGAATCCTGAGAAATCTCTGTGACTCTTCACCTACTTTCCCCGAGGTTTTTTTTTTTTTTTTTTTTTTTTGGACTGACTCCTGATTTTCCTGAAGCCAACTACCTCACGTGGGGTACTGGCAGCCTCATTTGACCCTAGACCGTGTAGTAGCGCGTACCATTTTGAACCTAGGTCTTTTCTAGGACCCCTTTTACTTAAGGCAAGAGATGCGGCTTTTGACCCCTGAATCTCGGCTTGGACCAAAAGTTACGACTCTGGACTATATCTGTGCGGATTTTGAACTGTGT
This sequence comes from Chara braunii, assembly GCA_003427395.1. Classification (NCBI taxonomy): domain Eukaryota; kingdom Viridiplantae; phylum Streptophyta; class Charophyceae; order Charales; family Characeae; genus Chara; species Chara braunii. Next base: position 254,139 of record BFEA01000647.1, read on the forward strand.
TCATTGCATTTACATTAAAAAAAAAAAAAAAGATTGCGCGCAGAAAAAGAGGCGCACTTCTGATGTATTTTTCTTTTCCTGCCAGACATATCTTTCTTTCCTCTGCTGCTTCTGATCTTTCCGTCGTTTTTCCCTTTCTTTTTTTTGTTTTTTCTTTTTTCAACAATCAGTTTTTTTTTATATGAGCAAAAGGAGGCCGGGAATCCCTCCACATCTCAACCCGGAGTACTAAAGGCCAATACCCAGCTTGGGCTTTTGACTCGAAAGCGGGTCCAGTGTCCCATACTTCGGGATTTCCCCAAGCTCGCTTTTCCCTTTCGTTTTACCCTGATTGATTTACTGATACGGCAGTTCGTTTGTACATCCGTTTGTGAATCAGAGCAACATACAGAAAATCATCATGCCCCTTGTGCAAGGATGGACCCGATGCAGAGATTGAGGAATCGTCCGAATGGTCCAGCTGTTAACTGCTGCTGCTCTTAAAACTGGTCTGATGATGAGTACTCCAAGGGATCTGTCGGAGTCCATTTGTTATGAGTTCCCCCCTCATCTTAGGTTATCTTTCTACAATCTTCCAGCGATCTTTCAGCGATCTGTCAGCTCTTTTTCAGCGATCTTTCAGCGATCTTTCAGGGAAAACTATCTTCTAGTGATCTTCTAGCGATCTGTCAGCAGCGATCTTGCAGTGATCTTTCAGCGATCTTTCAGTCTCTATGCTATGATATGTCTCTTACAATCTACTGAGCCCACGTGGCAGCATGGTACACACACATCCAGCTGTTAGTGAATAGACTTGAGTTCGCACCCTGATTGGGGGAGGGGGGGGGAGGGGGGGGAGGTTAAGACTGGATATAATTGGGTCAGGGGCTCCCCCCTTGAAAAAAATCTGGGAAAGGCATTTTTCATCCTGTGCCTTAATCTATAGCCTGTCATAACTGGGTAGCTTGACTTGTTGTTCGATGTTCTGATTACACACCAACCATTGAGTCTGCAGACTCTGCATAAATGGGTAGGTGGACTTGTTGTTCGAAGTTCTTCAAGGACATCATTTTTCTAGGGTTGAATCACACAGACTTCTCTACGAAGGGTGGATTTTGCCAGGGTTTAGTTATGGTATACTTGCTTGCACTACCGTCTTCACCTGAATAGAACGCCCAGTCATTACAGCTGTATTTGGTGCGACTTTCAGTTCAGGTATGGGGATAATTACTGGGCGTTCTATTCGGGTCAAGCCAGTAGGACTTTCCTCAGTGTATTTGACTGCAACTGCAACCTGTTCAGTCAAAATGTCCAAGAGGAATGAGTATACTACTAGTGTACGCTTATAACGAGTACGTGCTGACTTCCAATCTGAGAGGAATCTGAACATTGGGACTTGTCGTCTGCAGGCAAAGTCCAAGGTTCAGAAATCCACGCTCTTTTGTTTTTGTTTTGCTTTTTTTCCCCTTTCTAAAAACAGAAGTTTATGGATACGGCTACACTCCATTGTCAGGAGCATCAATTCCGTTTCCACTGGCCAACCCAACCTCTTAATTTGTGGCTGAAACAGCGCGCACACACACACACACACACACACACACACACACACACACACACAC
>BFEA01000647.1:450138-478253 GCA_003427395.1 Chara braunii
CTCTCTCTCTCTCTCTCTCTCTGTGTGTGTGTGTGTGTGTGTGTGTGTGTGTGTGTGTGTGTGTGTGTGTCGGCGCTCACACACTCACACAGAACCCACACAGCGATTTCTCTCTCTCTCTCTCTCTCTCTCTCTCTCTCTCTGGCGCGCGCGCGCAGTTTCATAATTTCCATCTGGGAATGAATATGGCTGCCTCGCTGCGCTAGGTTCAGTACAACTAGTAACGAGATGAAAGGCAAGAGAGAGAGAGGGGGGGGGGCCGGGAGGGAGGGAGGTTCCAACAGGAAAGAGGATTGAATCAAGCGCCTGATTCTGGCTGTATTCCATTCATGGATGCAGAAAAACAGACGGCCATTTTCTGCACCTCTCCACAAACACATCAGATTCTAGCGTTTAATCCAATCCCGACCTTGCTAGGCAGGACGCGGGTAAAAAGGCTACTTCTTTAAAGCCCAACCAATTCAATTACCTGTAAAATCTGGACAGGACAGCCTTTCATACCTTTTTTTATATTATTGTCATTATTATAATATTACAGGGAACCCCATAGCAGCCACATCCGTGCTCAAAGCCTCCAACAAGGGAACATGCAGGATGTGGCTACAGCAGGTGGGCGATACCACCGGCCAGGGGTCAACTGGTAGAGCATCAGGACCTCCAAGCTTTGCTTCTTCGATGGTCCAGTCGCTGTGCCTCCCCTCCGGTCCCCTCCCCCTGTAAACAATATCAGCAGTGTCTGCTAAATGCCACTCAGGGGGTCCAAGTTCCGTCCAACGGCCTATCTCTACAGTCTTCCACCGAATACAACGCACGGTCATTATACCTGTATTTGAGGCATCTTTCAGTCTAGATACAGCTAGAATGACCGTACGTTGTATTTAGGGGAAGAAGGCAGGTGGCGGGCGCCAAGCTTGCCCAGGAAGGTACATGAGCCCAAATGGGAATTGAACGGAAGACCTCCTGAATGCCACTTGCGTGCTGCTGGATTCCCAAACACAAGACCTCCTGAATGCCACTTGCGTGCCTTACCGACTGAGCTAGGCTGCTGGGTTCCCTATGAGAATCTCAAGGAGCTGCCCTTAGGTAATCCTTAAGGATCCGAATGGTCCGCCTTTCAATAAGGGCATCCCCCCACCACTCTCCAAATGTGCAAAATGAGAATGAACTTTCCGTAGAACATGACCGGATGCACCTGCCACATTTTTGTCTTTTTCACAATTCTAGAGTGGTGTGGCGAGGCCCTAAATTACATGTATACACCATTCAGCCAGATTGGCTGCTTTTCCGCGCACTTTCCAAATTTATCAAGCCTTCAAAAAAAAAAAAAAAAAAAAAAAAACATATGTAGACATCCTTATATATTTTATTGTATATACATATAAAACTCAAGCAGAACTGGTCCGACTCGGTAATCTGTTGGCAGACAGGAAGGGAGAAGCGGATAACAAACGAGGACTGTGACAGACTGTTCCATCTGAGTTTCATCGAGTCATTGGGCCTCGCTCCACTGCTCACAACTTGCACAAAACACAAAAATCATGGCCGTGTATCTTCCCATGTTCTAGCTGAGGATTCACTCCCGTTTTGCACATTTGAAGAGTAGCGGAGCAAGGCCCATTAGCAGGCTGAACCCTATATATATGGCCGGCCCATTAGCAGGCTGAACCCTATATATAGGGCCTCTCTCAGTGACGTATCTTGCGATGTTCTAGCGGAAGATTCATTCTCGTTTTGCACATTTGGTGAGCATTGGAGCCAGGCCCATATTGATCAATAAATATGCCTACTCATGGAAGAGGACAAAACATGAGGGCCTACTCACCAAATGTATATATATATCCAGCTGAACGGTAAACTGACAGGGAGAAGAGGGCAACACATGTATGTTAAAAAAACAAGAAAACTAGGGCACAGTCAGGGTTACAGTTTCTAATTGCATTTCAAACTGCATTTTAGCAGTTTAGGGCCTCCCACACCACTCTCGAAATGTGCAAAATGAGAATGAATTCTCACTAGAACATGGCCAGATGCACCCGCCACATTCTTGTCTTTTTCACATTTCGAGAGTGGTGTGGCGAGCTCCTTAGTCAGGGCCCAAGTTTCAAATGCAGTTGAAACTCGCCCTGGGCTTTTTTAGCAGTTCAGTCAGGCACGTGGCCCCTTTTTTTTTTGTTTTTCGTTTTTTTTTCTTTCCGTTTTTTTTTTTTCCTCCCGTCGCGTGAGGTCTCGGCCACGCCCGAGGGAAAAAAAAAGCATCTGCTTGTGTGGCGGAGCCACGGCCAAGATGTCTCGGCCACACCTGAAGAAGGGGGGGGGGGAGGGGACCRAAAAAAAAAAAAAAAAAAACACAGACCACCTGCCTCACTGAACTGCTAAAAAAGGCCAGCCCAAGTTTCAACTGCATCTGAATCTCAGGCCCTGACTAAAAAAACTGCTAAAACGCAGTTTGAAATGCAGTAACTACAAACTGTAACCCTGACTGCGCCGTAGTTACCCCTTAAAAAGAAATGAAAAACAAAAGAAACAAAGATCGAGACAAAAATTCCTACTCGTCGGCAACAGAATTGTGGGCCGGGACTAACCAGCCGACCTTTTTTTTTCCTTTTTTTTCCCTCTTTGGGCATCCGTACACCACTCTCGAAATGTGCAAAATGAGAATGCACTTCGGGCTAGAACATGGCCAGATGCCCTCACTACATTTTAAATTGTCTTTCTCACATTTCCAGAATGGTGTGGGGAGGCCCTTTCTTTTTGAATCAACATTCACATGCAATAACCAATGCCATATGTCTCGTGGAAAGACTGAGGGCCAACTCGGCCGCCCTCAGCCCAGGCCGAAAACAGGGGCAAAGACCCCACACAAACATTCAGGGCCTGGACGTGAGACAGTTGACTTTTGTCAACTTCCGTGACCCCAACAGTCAAAGTCCAAAGGTACCCAGTCCAGGCCACCGGTCAAGCACACACACTTGTTTGTATGCAGGTACCCAGACAACATAAGGTCCAAGGGGAATGTCTGCAACTGTACGATCCAGGCCTTCGGATGTGACTCAATCTGGACGACTGAGGGAAGGAGACCCGAGGCCAGAGAGTCTCGCCAAATGCTACTTAAAGACTGGCCTCGAGGTGGTCAGCATTCAGTCTTGCTATGCTGATTTGACGCTGGCTTGACTTTGACTAGACGCCGGCATTATGCTGGCGTGACGCTGGCTGTGTTCAGGCGATGCGGGCAACAGTATGAGGTGGTGACAGCATGCCGGCGCCTTCGGCATTGTGCGCCAGGCTTGCTGACATGGCATGCTGATGTGGCGCTGCCTCTGGTATACGTGGCGCTGCCTCTGGTCTACGTGGCATGCTGATGTGGCGCGCCTCTGGTATATGTGGCACTGCCTCTGGTTTACTTAGCATGCTGACGTGGCGCTGCTCCTGGTCTACGTGGCGCTGCTATTGATCTTGGTTGATGATGTGGCATATACCACCTACTCGTATGCTGATGTGGCACTGTCCACACTGTCTACATGAGGTGACTGGTTGCGAGGAGGAGAAGATCGGGATCTGCGGATAAGGGAGATTGGGTACTCACCTGAGGTTGATGACGTCACTGAATCTGCGGTGTCTTCATGGTCTTTATGAGATAAGAGTGCCACGTGGCACTACTGTGTGTGATCAGGACTCCTATACTTGTTATCATCTTCTGGTTATTGGGGTGGAGAGGGAAGAAGCCCGGAGAAGGAGAGGGGTTTGACGGGATTACTCTTTTGTGGTCTTTTCCACCTTCTCTTCTGTCTGATCCCCCTCCACTCTCTTCGTCTAATGGTAACGAGTTATTGTTTGATTTATCACTTCACGATTTGGAGACTCTGTTGCAGATACTGAGACTACTTGTGTTTGGTGACTTCTGAGTATCTACTAGACTGGGTTCATTACACACACTTCCATTTCAAATCAAAAAAGGGGCCTGGGTACCTCAACATTACGCCCTGAAGCAAACCCTGTCAGTACAAAACTAATCAAGTCTTTTATCTCACAAATCACTCAGATGAAGTAGAGTCAATCCAAAACAAATCAAACCACCTCAAATCCGATCTCCTCAACTCTACTCAATCAATTGTAATCAATTTTAATCAAATACTATCAACTTTAATCTAGTCAAATCCAATCAAATTCCTTCGGATCAGAGTCTACTATCAGGGACCGGGGGAAGGTATGTCCAATTAAGGTGCCCCCACCCAGCAAGCACACGAGGGGAGACGAACTTCATCAGTCCTCCACCTGCGAACTTAGGAAGTTGTCTCCCTTAACCCCATCCTCTAGCCCACTCCCTCTCGCCACCTTCCACCCTGTTTGATCCGGCAAGAGTTGAGCTGCCCCTCACCCGACGGCCCGCCCAACCTCTCCTCCCCGCCCCCGCTCTGCCCTACCACTCTACCATAGAAAAAAACAGAAAATAGTTCGTCCCTGACACCAGGAAATAGATCAGGAAATGACAGAGACGGGAGAGAAAATGAGGGGGGTATAAGTGGAAGGAGGGCGAAAGGCACAGCTCGCTCCTCTTCCTCCCTCTGCCGCACACCTCCCTTCACCCGAGCCAACACTGAAGATAGCGGGCCTGTTGCCGGTCTCGGGTCTGCCACGGACGTGCCACACAGCACCATCATTGCAGGCATTGATCTTGGTGATGTTAGTGCCACAGTGACTGCTGTTGTTGGTATTGTTGTCGATGAAGCCGACAGCGGCGCAGGCGTTGTAGGTAGTAATATAGTGTGTGATGTTTGTTTTATCGTAGTTGGCACCGCTGTCATTGTAAATGTCGCCGTGGACGCAGCTACCAGCGGTGCGGTCGTTGTAAGTGATGACATAGTGGTGGATGCTGTGATTGTTGTGCATGTGATCGGAGAGATCCTTCCTGGAGCAGATGCAGACAGCGCGTCCGTCCATTGCTTGATTAGCTCTTGCCCCCGCTCACGGCCTTCATTAAGGAGCTTGTGACAGTCGTTCCAAAGAGGGTTTGCCCGATGCCAATCAACATACTCATCCAGCTCCTGCGGCGCCCCCTCCTCGAATCGCAAGATCACTTCCGTCATCTGCTGCACCATTTCCTCCGCCCATCTGACCCCAGATGTCACTCCCCCAGTAACCTCTGGCCTAGGCAGGGAATGGGACGAAAGCTGGGAAGCCATAACCCGAAGTTTCTCTCGCCCTTCCTCCAGTGTAGATAACCAGGCGTCCGCCGCTTGATGCAGCTCTTCTTGTAATGCCATCTTGCTCGTGGAGTTCCTCTGGCTAACCTTCGTCAGGAGCTTCACCGTTTCCTCAACAGTTGAACAAGGTCCAAACTTGTGTGTCCACCCGTGATGCCAGCGTCAGACCAACTTACCTCGCTGACATCCTCATCGCCGTAACCTGCGCAAAGACACTCCAGCGCTGGTGAAGACGAGGCTCATTAGAGCTGTGTTGCCATGATCGCCGTCGACGACCACCTGGCCTCCCACCTCGCTAGACCCCACCTCGGCAGCGCCGAGGACCCTGGAGCAGATGCCCGCCAAGCCCGTCGAGCGGGAGTGCTCCGTGCGTTCGCGCGCCAGTGCGTATGCCCTTTCCTGGGGCCTGGTCCCATCTGAAAAGACGATTGGATTAAATTCCTGAATCTGGACGCTTTTCTCTGGAGAGATGCAGAGAGTTGCTATTAATCTGATTTTATGCATCTTAGTGCAGAACACATCCAGATTCAGAGATTAAACCCAATCCTCTTTGCTGATGGGACCAGGCCCCTGGGGCGAGGTCCCATTAGCAGTCGGATAGGAGTGTGGCCGATCCAGTGTGACACTGAGTGGCAGCCGGCTGACAGGTTCATTACGAATTTCTGAGCTGAGAAAACAGGAGAAAGGCAAAAAAAAAAAAAAGAAACAGAGACCTCCCACGGGAAATCACGGCAGAGTGCTTCCCAGCCATCAGATCACAAATGATCTGATGGTGGTGGTTGCAACAACAGTGAACAAAGTAACCACCACATTCTCTGGAATAAGCTTGACTTCTGTCAGCACTGATTCTGACACCCTCCGTATACTCCGTGATTGAAGGAGGGCTCCACCCAATGAGATATTTGCACAACAGCGAGTAAAATACTGAAAATCTTCTATCCAGTGGGCCTAAGGCCGACCCCACCCTCCTTTGGGGTTGGCCACACCCCCAACCGATTGAAAAGATTCTGGCGGGAAGCTTTCTTTGCACGGGCATGCCCAGTGTTAAGGAGAGGAGGAGGGGAACGAAGATCTCCTTACTTTTTCGGGTAATACAAGGGCCGCTATGCCCGGTTCTCAGCATGTTCGGTTTGGTCACTCCGGGTAGACTGTGAGGACCCCAGCCTCAATCTTCTTATTGGTAATATCAGCGTTGGGCACTGGGCCCGTTTAAAAATTACAACAACAACAAAAAAAAAAAAAAACACTGACCGTGGGATCACGAGTACTGCACGGAAGGATTTGGGTCACTCAAACGGCCCCACAAACTCGTTTCTTTCCTATCCCGTTGCTAGTGGGACCTCCCCCCTGGAATCCAGCTTAGCTTACAATAAGCAGCCTACATGAGGGCCTACTCACAGCAGGATGCAAATTGGCAAATTTGTATTTGGGCCAAGTCCTTTCAAGGGCATCTGTTTAATTTAAAAAAAACAAAAAAATTCAAGTCACACCCCATGGTCAGAATGGGTAACTTTTTTTTTGTCTTTTCAAAACCAGTCTTGCTGCTAGGGACGAATTTCGACTTTTTCGGCCGCAGCGGTCGAATTGCCCGCGGCCTAGGCCGCGGGTGTCACATAGCGAGGCTATGCGGCCTCCGTGTTAACCAGGGCGAAACCGCAAAATGGCTTGGAAAGGTACTCAGTCTGGTGGTTTAAACCCCGCTAGTCATTAGCCGCTGTAGTCAATGTAGTTTTAGCGTTTGCCTTTTTTGCCATTTTTTGAGAAGTTCAACTGCTGCTTGTATCACCGTCCCTAGCGGCAAGACTGGTTTTCAAACCCTAAAACTACATTGTGTGTGTGTGTGTGTGTGTGTGTGTGTGTGTGTGTGTGTGCTGGGGAGGGGAGGGAGGACCCCTCCCCCACCAATCAATCAATCAATCAATCAACCAATCAAATTGAATCAATCAATCAATCAATCAATGAATCAATCAATAAATCAATAAAAAAAACAATCAATCAATGAATATTTTTTTATTTTTCTACTTTTTTAATTATTTTTGCTACTTACCACAAACCACCCCCCAAAATTTCATTTATTTATTTATTTTTGTGCAGGCCGTTAGAGGCCGACGTGCGCAGGCCGCGCGCGCACACGCTAATTTCCCGCGCGCGCCCCCGCCGGGCTGTAGCACGGCCACGCAGGAACTCGGCCGCGGGCCCGCGGCCGGCCTCCTCGGCCGCGGCCTAGGCCGCAGGATCCGCGGCCTTGGGTGCCACATAGCACATAGTCGGCCTCCGGCGGCGACCAGATGCACCACCAAAACTCGGCGCGCAGCTCCTGTAGCCTATAGCTGGGAAAAGTTCAAACTCACACCGTGTCTTTTTTTTTTTTCTTTCTTTTTTTTTTTGGAAAAACACCCCCTGCAGTGCTAGTGGTGCTGATAAGAGCAGACACCGCTAGCACCTGGGGAGAGGCTCCATCTATTGGTGGGGAGCATCACCTGCTGGAAAACGGGTCCAGTGTCCCTTATACAAAGTAGGTACAAGATGAATGAGAAATGAATGGGAAAATTTTAGAAAAGGAGTGAGGAACCTGCCAGCATTGATTACTCTGGCTTCCAAAGGATTAACTGTGCAGGTTTTGTTGAGACCAGGGAGACACCTCTTCATCCAGTTATCAGATGCCAGATATCTACTACTGCAAAAACTAGTTACCATGTCTACAGCGCCACTTTGACTTTTTTTTCTTGCCTACTTCAAGCAAAAAAATGTGACATCAAACTGTTGGCAGGGTCCTCTCATCCTTGGGTGGAGCTGGCAATCTCTATGCTTGTGAAGGAATGGGGCCTAACAAGGAGGGAGGATGTTTGGGTGGCTCTCCTTACCCCATCCTTGGTGCACACGCCCATTAAATCCCCCATCTGGAGTGGGATACTGAGGGCCTGGGGTCGTATCATGCCATCCAGGTTGAAAGCCCCGGAAACAAAAGAGGAAGTACTTGCCCATCTTTGAGAACCCGTACCTGACAGATCCACACAGATTCCACAGGGCCTCCCCTGGTCAGCCAAAGATCAACCGGGGTGCTTCAGCCGTGACTGGATTCAGCGTGGTGTGTTGCGGATTGCTGACTTGTGGGACTCCGCGCTAGGACAATGGCGCTCTCCAGCGGAACTGCGTACGAAGTTGCACCACCTGCGAGCGACTGAAGAAAGGGTAATTGATGTCATTGTAAGTATACCAAGCCACTGGAAAGAGATCCTGGAATTCCCTCTCCAGGCTTATGAAGGAAATTGGGTAAAGCGGGTCGGCGAGGAAGGGGTCTCAGATTTGGAGAATTCAGCAACTCCTGGGTAATGGGGATGCGGTGGCCACCCCATTTACAGTGGGGAGTGAATCTCATTCTTCAGAACTTACCCTGCTGCAGGGAGAGGAAACGGTTATCCGTCTGGATCATAGGATATCCTCGATAGTGGTTCAAGTCAAAGGAAATGAGAAAAGCCGGGACAGAGAAAAAATGATATACACATGCCCCTTGGGTATCGAGGCGGCACACAGGCTCTCAGTCCTTCCCCTACATTGGGGGTGGCGGGAAGTAGTCCCAACTCGTGATACCCCGCCGCTGGAATACAAGCCTAGGGTGGGATATAGAGCTCAAACTAGCTCCTGCGCAACATCACTGGAGGTTAGGAGTAGGTGGATAGCGGAGGGTTGTGACGAACCGATTTCTGCACCGCGCGATTTCCTGCGCGATAGCAATGAGGGGTCCTAAGCTGGGAAGGATGGGCCAACTACGGGAAATCGGGATTGGAAGGAAATTGCATCAGTGTGTTATGATCTTGGTTGTCTGACAAATTTATCGCCACTCACACACAGACAATCTCACACATGCACGTACATGCATAAGAGAAGGGGAGAGAGGAGACAGAGTCCAAACTGCACACCGGTGAAAATAAGCAGCGGAAGACAATCATGCACAGATGGGGAGAAGACACGCAGTGTTTCTCACTCTCCGACACAACTCCCAACAACCAATCACAAGAGAGAACCTGCAAAGATCACAATTGAACTGACACTGATGATGAGCCACTCACACAATTATCGTAACAGAGTTTGTTCCAGTATCTCGCCACTCTCAGAACTCACACCCCACTCTCTATCCTACACCCAGTTAGTAGCGCCACATCAGAACAGCCTCCCAGAGGCCAGTGCCAACCACCCTGATGCAGAACAGGTCTTGCAATGAAGTCTTCAGTGCTGGTGGCCAACTCTGACGAAGGAACAGGCAGCTATGGCTGCCACCAGCCACGAACACACACTGCAGAGCCTCGATGTAGCCCGGCCATACGCAGATACCCCAAGGGTAGATGCGCTGAGGATGCCCCAGCTATGGCAGACTCAGACTGGGCCGGCCATGGCTGCTGTCAAAGGCGAGTCTCAGAATGCCCCTGTAGACCGTCACCGCCACCAACTTGCTTGGCTTCTCCAACCCTGCTTCGCGAGAAATGAACTGCCAGAAGTCCTGAACCGATGGGCCTAACCTATCTATAGACTGCGCTAGACCTAGACCGGACTGACTGACCGACCGGTACCATTGCTGTTTCGGCCTCTCGGCCTCTACCGAACCCGGCTATAGGCTATAGGGCCGTCTATCAGCATAGGCCGCTTAGGGCCTGTCTGTCGTAGGGGTAGCCCGGGTCTACTATAAGCAGTTAGGGTAGCTGTAGGAATTCGGGTTAGTACTGGGCCTATATTTTCCCAGAATTGCAGATATGTCCCTCACGAATTTCCCTACAGGCAGGTCTTTCGGTTAGCCCTCAGCCAAACAAAATTAAGAATCTAACCCTACCCGTTAGTGTACAACCTCGCAGTCAGTCTCGACAGTCAAAAATCAGCAAGTCATTGCAAGTGTCCCCGCTTCTTCGCCTTTTTGTGTCGCTTCTTTTCGGATGGTTGGGTTCAGGGCCGGGTGAGTCCCGGGACGATCGATTGATTGATTGGTTGTGTCTGCGGTGCGCCGCCGTGCGCGCGATTAATAATTGTTGACATCGCTTCTTTTGTTTCGATTTTGGAATTTAGGCGCGGACATCGCACGGGAATTTTGCTTCGTTCTTTTTGAATTCTTTTTCGAATCTTGTCGAGCCCCGATGGCTCTCGCAATTTCGGACTTTCCTTTCGGAACTTGTGCTTTCCGCCTTTTTCTGTATTAGATAAGAATTTAGGAATTTTTTTGTAATTAGGATTTTTCTGGGCCACGCGGCACTTTTTGCTTACGCGCTTCTTCGTGCGGCTGCAACATAACTCTGATTAGTCGGCGCCTTTAATCGTGTGTGTAACTGTAATTTTGGGCGGGCACCATTGTAACTATATCTTTCTTCTTGTGCTTCGCCTTTCCCGCCCTTCTTCTCTTTCTTTTTGCTGCGTTTTGGTAGCCGCGGTCTGCATGATCGGATCGATGCGTGGAGAGCAGCTACGTCCCCCACACCGGGATCGGGCCATGCAGAACGTAGGCGCTCCCTCTCCTGATCTTCCATTAAGTCCTTGTAATTCCGTGTTCTTCGCGCATGCATGTACGCTATAAATTCCGGCTGCGCGATTAGTTAGCTCTCTTAACCAACTAGTGGAAGCTCGGGTAGCGCGATCAGCGAGGGTCGGCTCACGAGCAAAGTAAGAGGTGAGTTGAAGTGGGAGTCGGGCGACCCGACGAGCTGGTGCCAAACGCGCGGGGTTGACGCAGGCCACGACGGACAGTGAACGCGGGCGAACCTGACGGGTGTGGGAGGACTAAGCGGGGTGACGACTTCGTGGGTTGGTGCTCGACGACGGACTGTCCGCATCGGAGAGAGAGAGAGAGGACGGGGGAGCTGAGGTTGATGGACGCGAACTTGCTGTTTCTTTTATCCGTTCTCCCTCCCTGCTTGAGTATATAAATTTTGATTTCGGCTCAGGGCGATTTGCCTATTTTTGTTTTCGGAATCTTGGCTTCGTTTTCTTTCGTCCACACTCGTTTTTGCGATTTCAATCTCGGATATCGTGTGTGTTTATGCTGAATGAATGGATGTAATGTCTATTTGCTTGTCCTTATGCCTGATCCTTGCCTTTGTTTACCGTCTTGATGCACTCATGAGTAGGGTAGGAATTTTGTGTAGTCATCAATACTGTTTCCATTTTCGCTTATCCCTTGATTGAGTTGTTGTCGCGTCTTGCATGCTCAGAAATTGCGGAGTAGTTACTAATAGATGATCGGATGTCTGTTTGCCCTGAAGCCAGCAAACGCCTCTGGAGGGCGCATGTAAATGCATCTGCGCATTTACACGTATCCACGCGCGTGGATTCGTCACCTCCGTAAAGGACTAACGGTAGCAGAGACATTGCACGATTGGATGTGGCCATCCTGCGTTTGCAGCGAAGCGATCATCCCGTGCGAACACGTGTAAGTGCGATTTAATTCGCGCGGCTTGCACGTACTCGCACGCGGTGATCGCAATCAGCGAAGACACGCCCTGAGGAATCTCGCGGCTCTACGATGACATGATGACACGCTCCGGGAGCTCAGATTTGTCGTACAACCCGGAGTACTTCACCCCTTGGATTGAGGAGTGCCTCCGACAGAGGTTCCCTTGCCTAACCGAGAACCGACTGTGTCCTAGGGAGTTCCACTGTGCCACAACCAGTGATCCACGGTGCTCTGATTTTCCCACTTCATACCACACCCACTACTTTATTTCCCTCCGTTTTGTTGTCATCTCCACTAATTTCCCTCCCTTCTGTCTTCTTCTCCCGTATCATCAACTCAGTGTCGTCCCGTGGAAGGCCATAGCCCCATACTGGCCCCGCACGCCCTGCGGAAATTGCCGGCGACGCGGCAACCAGAGAGCCCCGGAAGCCCGAAGGCCTAACTCGAACGTACGACGACTGGCGCCACGTGGCGACATCAGACGGCCTGGCTCATCAGAACCATACCCACCCCGGATGGACCTCTCGACGAACCGCCGTCATCAAAACAGATGGATCGAACGACCATGAATGACCCGCGCATGTCATCTGGCTTATGACTGGAGCCGGTCCGCCCTCTCTGCCAAATTTTTGTCGTGCCCCCGAAAAACTCTGCCACAAGAGATCTCAGTTCTGACCTGGGACTCCACCCCCACTTTCCCAAAAATTCTTGGCACACCCCTTTTCGCACTTCCAGCCCCACACCCCACTCCGATCAGGAAGTCGCGCTGGGCGTGAGGTTGGTATCGGAGCCTGACACGTGGCCGGGTTATAGGACTAACAACACGATAATTGAGCTATCTGGCTAACCGAGGGCGACCTCGACCTCGGAACGCGCATAGACGCGACCCCGTCATCAGCCGAGTAGATCGGCTAATCGACGGGCAGCCAACATGAACGCTAATCCACAGAATCCGAATCCGCAGCAGAACCCTAATCAACCCGCCCCACGAGCACGGGCTCCCACGACGCCACCTGATCTCTATCTGTTTGACCCTGACCATCATCTCGCAGGAGCATGGTTGGCCACGCTCCAGGCACAACAGTATGACGATAACGAAGCTCTGGTAAATATTCCCGCCCGGTTAGGAGGAGACGCTCATCATTGGTTTAGTACCTATGTATGGGTGGATCTTCCGACTTCCGAGCGAGACTTTTTGAATCGATTCGACTATGTCCATCCAGAGCAAGCACTTTCCATGATTAAAGACCGGGTGCAAAAACCTCTTGAATCTATCGCTGAATATCGAAAACGATTCTACCGAATGTTTGTGAAAACTGAGCGGGGCGAGCAAGTAGGGAGAGATTTGTTTATTGATGGACTTCGCAGCCGAACGATAAGGGCGAAGCTGCGAAAACAGTTCTAAGACTCCCCCATCAATCATACGCTGCAACAGATTATGGTCGCTGCAGAGGAGATGGAACGAAGGTTCGTGGCGAGTTTCCTGGAAGGAGAAGACTATCCTAAGGAAGGAGATTCGTCCGAACTTACGAGGGCAAAAGCTGAGCTGGCCGCGCTGCCAAACAAGTTCGAGAATATGGGATTTGTGTCAGACTCTGGCCCAGTCATCTATCTGGAATAGATATCCCCTAAACGATCGGCCCCGAGTGTAATCACGAGTGTCCCTGTTCTTGTGATGCCAACACCTGTAATGACAGCACCCCCTCCAACGATTGAGAACCCTGTGAGGTCAAGTGAGTCCACTGCTATTTTTGAACTGACCAAAAAGTTAATTAGCCTAATCCAGGAAAGCAAAAAGGAACAGCGAGAGCATAACGCTCGGCTAGAAGCTATGATGAGAAACATGCGGCCCATCGCAGTACGTGTCGCTCCAATCCAACAAGGACTAGCCCCGACACCTGCTCTCGGAGGGGCCGCAAGCAATCTGAATGTTTGTTATGCATTCCATCAACCGGGGCATCTAGCTCGTGATTGCCCCCACCGGCCCTCGCAACAACGGGTCGGGGTCGCCCCAATGGCAGCGGCCCCCATCGCTAACGGGTCGAGACGAGTAGGAGCCCTGATGGAAGAAATGGAGGGCGGAGGTAGTGTGTTAGCTACCTCGGAAGAAGCTGTTGAGCTTATCCCATTAGACCAGTATGTATCGCTTGGTTACCCGGGGCTCGGAATGATTGGAACAATCAGACACGCACCGGAACAGAAAGAAGTGGCGGAATGGCGACCTTCTCCAGGAGAGATGGAGTAGGGAGGACCCACCTTCGTCACTGGGGAAATTGATGTGTTGAACATCATCCGAGCTTTGGACCATCAGATTCCACTTCCGGTCGGTCATTTGCTCTCGATCTCTGAACAAGCCAATGAGCGAATGCTACAGCACTGCAAGGTGAATCGAAAGCGAGTCGCCCTCACCCGAACAACGAGCGCGAAAGCTAAAAACCCCACGTCAGACGAAAATACAGCTGGCGCGTCGGATCCAATACGGGTGGCATTAATCCAGAAAGACGATCATTTCTTAGGAATTAAACCCATCTCTTGGAAATCTGCGGAATGCGACATTGAGATATGGGGAATTCCGTACAATGCCATCATCGATTCGGGAGCTGCCGTTTTGGCTATTTCGTTACGGGTAGTTGAGAAGGCGGGTAGGAGAAACGATATAATCATGCTTACGAAAAAAGATCAGCTCGTTTCGGCAAACGAAGAAAAAATCAAAACAGTGGGACGAATGACCAACGTCGCTTTTCGATTAGGAAAGGTGCATGCGTTGGGAGATGTCGTGGTATTAGACGTAAACACCTACGATGTCCTTTTCGGCCTTCCGCTCTCGTAGCGTAACGAGCAAACCTGGATTTCGAGCGACCGTCAATCATCCTCCGAAGTACGGGAGAAAAACCCTATGATGTACCTATGAGGCTGACTCTTCGTACTACTACCAACGCAGTCCCGCAAGTTTCTCTGATGATAGCGGGGACTCTTCGCATGATCACTTGGGAAAACTCCGCAGACGATGAGCCATCATTGAAGGATGTGGATAGCAGCGACGAAAATGATCCGGTAATCTTGGAATTGGCACGGCAACGCATTTATTACCTGCCTCCCAGAACGATCGCAAGAACGATGCATCTAACCAGCCAGAATATACAAAGGACCAAGGCGATGATTTTGGGTGAACCCCTCGTACAGATTTCGAGGATGGTCAATTCTTTGGAACCCCCTCGAACCCTGTATGAAGGAATCTCCCCTCTCCTCGCCCGATATAATGACAAAAGGCACTACTGCGATATCACATATCTCCCGAAGTCCCTGTTGACACCCGCAAAAGAAGTACGACTGTTACGCCTGGGGGCGAAAGCCAGTTCTTTGGAACCCCCTGGCGTTTCGAGGTTGAATCAGATGAGCTCGGAGTTAAGATCGCAACTAAACCCGTACCGTGGCAAGACATCTGCAACTTAATCACCCCGGAAGGACACGTGGCCATCCGGGAGGAAGACGCCCAGATGATGGCCACGGTGTTTTCCTGGCGACCGGACCATTCGTTTATCTCTACACCACCACCCGAGGTGGCGAAACAAGCGCGCACTAACCAGATCGACGTACGGATCAGGGATCGGTCTTATGAATTGCACGTTCCGCAAAACGTACCTGGTGAGATTCTTCTTTTGATTGCGGACATTCTGACGAAGTATCAGGGAGCGATTACCGTAACGGACACTGACATCGGCTTGTCGTTGGTCATACAACACGAAATTCAAACGGGGAATCATTCCCCAATTCACTGCAAGCCCTACCGGTACTCCCTGATAGAACGGAAAAAGGCTCTCGAACGAATTCGGGAATTCGAAGCAAGCGACTGGATCGAACCGACCACTGGACCCTGGTCATTTCCAGTAGTGTTAGTACCTAAAAAGAACGGATCCATTGGCATATGCATTGATTATCGTAAGTTGAATGATATCACGATCAAAGATGTGTACCCCCTCCCCCGGATTGATGATTTGTTTGATGCAATCGGATGTGCTAATTATTTCAGTAAGTTTGATATTCGACATGGCTTCCATCACATCGTGGTTAACGAGGAAGATCGGCCAAAGACGGCCTTCGTGTTGTTTGAAGGCACATGGCAGTGGGTTCGATGTCCGATGGGAATTGCAACGCGCCCGCCACGTTCGAACGAGCCATGAACGTGATGTTCCAGAACTTGTCAACACACAACTGACTCAGGGAATGATCAACTTTTGCGTGATCGTGTACATGGATGATATCCTTGTCTACTCGGAGACCTCTCATGGACATGCACAACACATCGAATGGACATTGGGAGCACTAAGGGATGCTGGATTCAAGATTGCACTCGAGAAGAGCGAAATTTTCCTCTCAGAAATTTCGTTCTTGGGGTACGTAGTGACACGTGGAGGGCTGCGACCGGACTCAAGGAAAGTGGCGGCCGTAAAAGAAGCCCCCGTTCCCACGTCACTGACGCAGGTTCGAGCCTTCTTAGGCCTAGCATCGTACTACCGCCATTTTATCAAAGGTTTTGCGGCGATTGCTCGGCCTCTCACAAACCTGCTTCGGAAGGACCAGCCTCTGCAGTGGGACTCTGAGTGTTGGCAAGCCTTTGACACACTCAAGGAGGGTCTGGCCACCGCACCAATTTTGATCCGGTCGGACCCTACCAAACAATTCATCCTTATAACGGACTGGCAACCGGAAGCGATCTCCACCATTCTAGCGCAGAAGGGGAACGATGGTCGCGAACACGTCATCGAGTACGCATCACGAACGGTGTCAGACGAACAAAGGAATGACTCAGCACCACAAGGCGAATGCTATGCAGTAGCTTGGGGAATCCGGCACTTCCATCCGTATCTCTACGGACAGAAGTTCCGCCTCATGACGGATCGTGAGCCTCTGCTGGCTTTGAAGAAGCTCACTAATTATACGGGCATGATTGGACGATGGGCGGTGCGCCTACAGGAATACGACTTCGACATCATCCGTCGAAAGATGGAGAGACACGGCAACGCGGACGGACTGACGCGTCTGCATCGACCTGCTAAAGTACCTAAGGGCGAGGAAAGCACTCCGTGGAAGGAGTCAGAGCCGGCGAACGTGCCTAAGTACGGACAAGTGGCAGTTCTCCCACGTGGCAAGAAGCAGACCGGTGGCAATGGGTGACGAAGGTAATCCCGTAACCCCTCTTTCTCCCCTCTCCTCCTCATCTCTTCTCTCCCTGCCTCAAAAATTTTGTTATTTTTGCGAAGCAATTTCTCGTGCGTATTCGGTCTCCTTGCGTCCTAACGGGGAAGGCTATGCGGAATGGGTAGATTGTCAACAGTGTGTCACACGAGCCATGGCTCGTGCATCCAATACAGAAATGACAGCAAATCATGGTTGTGCCTCTTTTGTCGGGTTGACAAGATCTCGATCGAGGCTCGCTTTTTGGATGCCACATCAGAAGGATTGGAGAAGACCCGGAAGTTTAGGAGGGCCGAAGTATGGACCGATATCGCCCTAATCGCTACCTTAGTGGGTAACCCCCTCCAGGATTTCACCAAGGAAGATCAGAGGAGGGCTAATGAAAGGTCTCGGGATTATCGATGGGTCGAGGGTAGGTTAGAAAAGCGGAAAACGGACGGCAGTGGGATTTGGATGGTTGTACCGCACCCGTTCATGAGGTATGACTGGGTGAAGACAGCACATGAGAAAACGACGGCCCATTTTGCCGTACGGATTACGGAGTCGGAATCGACAAAAATGAATGGTACTGGTCCAATATTCGAGACGATGTGAAATTCATCGTCGCAAACTGTCAAGTCTGCGCTGCTGATAAGGCACTGATTCAGCCGCCAAGATCGATAGTACCGACGGTAGTTGAGCGGCCTTTTCAAAGGGTTAGCATGGATACTATCGATATCGTGGTACCCCCTGGTCCTATAGCTGTGAATATTCAATCCTCTTGGTATTTGACGACCATTTTTCGAAATGGATCGAGGCCTACCCATGTCGCACGTGGCAAGCCGCCGAAATCGCGCGGTATGTTAACTGTTTTCTCGGGATGCACTAGGACACAAAAGAGATCCACAAAAGAGATCCTGACCGATAACGAGGCGGAATTCAGAGGGGAAGTGTTAAGGAATCTGGTCATACACGGTGTTGCTGTGCGGAATACCGCGCCCCACATGTCACAATCCAACGGGCTGGTAGAAAACGCAAATAGGGTGATAAAGACAGCGTTGCGACGAAACATCGCGGCACGAGATCCGAGGCCTTGACCCGATATCGTCGACCACATCCTGGCGGTGCGCCGCGGAACGCACCACGAATCGACGGGCCTAAGCCCCTTCCAATTAAGGACCAATAGCGTCGCTTGCGTTTCGATACCGAGCCTCCCCGACGAATCAATGCTGAACTGACGGCCTACAAGGGCCACGGTTCGGGACAAGGCCAAACGACACTTAAAGCTAATGGAACGGTCCCTCCCCAGGCTAGCCCGAAAGCGCCAGAAAATGACCGAGTTGGCCCACGGCCGACAGGTCCGGAGCTACGAGGCCCGGAATGGGAATGCAGGTCCATGGCCCCAGTACAAATTGGGGGACATCATGCAGGTGAGGAAATGTGCTCGTCAGGGTAAGCTAGCGCCACAATTCTTCGGGCGATTCCGCGTGATTGAGCTCAGATCGAACGGCGTGAACACCGTGCGGCTTGCGCCTGAGGTCTCCGGCAGCCGATCGACTCGATCGATCATCCGCCACGTGTCCTATCTACGTCCCCTTCCTTCTTCCCCATCTTCGCCTTCATCCGACTCCTCCTCCGCTGAAGAAGAGGACGTCGACTGCTTATCAACTGTCTATCCTTCTTCATCTCGTTCTTTCTCAGACACCCCGCCCCTGCCACCATCGCCATGAGCTTTCTCACGGAGCAAGCCCTCGACGACCATCTCTTAACGCCACGGGGTTACATCTCGGCGATTCGACAGGTGTGCCATCCACGACTCAACCTGGATCTTCTACGATTGGCGCAGTTCTTCTGCACTTCGGGAGTGTATGCAGCGACTGAGTTCCGATTCGCGGGCAGTCCTCAGGCGGTGGTACTGGCAGAAGCGGTGGCTGTCCATCGACGATCAGCTCCAGGGATTAGCCACGTGTCCACGGTCGTCAGCTTCAGCGGCGACATCAGCACGGTCAATGCGCCTCCGGCATACATCCATCTGAACGTCACTGAGGAAGTGGGCGCAGAAACTGGCCACGGAGTGGAACCGCTCTCTTACGCGCCAAGGGGATAATATTTTCCCCACGGACGGCGTCGAGCTCGGAGGGATCCGAGCATTCCAGCACGAACCGGCGGTGGTGCTGCCAGAACTCATCCCCTTCCAGCCTCCCCGATGAACCACTCCCAACTCTTTACTTTTGCCCTCCCATCCCTCTTTCCCACCTTCTGGCAATCTAGTCTCCACCCTCGTCTCTCTTTTTGCTTAGAACCGCTCGCAGTCCCCATTCTCGATCCTGGGCAGTGGAGACTTTGGCGCGAGCACTTCGTCGAGCTTTTGGTGGTGCCTGATCGGGGTACGAATCACGTGGACAAGGGACGAAGACCATCGCGAGTGGAGCGAGTACTTGGAGTGGCTGATTATCCAGGCCTGGGGAACAGACGTGGAGGGCGATCTTCTCGAATTCCTGTTTGGATCAGTGCGGCCCAGTCATCGCCAACCAATCGTCCTAGAGCTTACGGTCCCACTCGCGCAACTGGCCGACGATCTTCCCCTGGAGATCGTCTCGCAAAGTGACGAGAGCCCGGTCCCGCACGTTCTCACGCGGACCTTGGCGCCGTATCTTCAGTGGTCAGCGTGCCTGGAGGAGCCAGGAAACGACCGCAACCCGCCATCACAGCGGGATTATCTGAGCCCACGGGAGATCATCGATCCCGCCTACTTCCAGGATCGAACGGCCACCGAAGACGAGGCGATAGCAGCAGAAGAAGAAGAAGAAGAAGAGGAGGGAGATGACGAGGAAGAAACTCCTGAAGAGGGGAGTTACAGCGAGCACAGCGAAGGGGAGCAAAGAAGAAGAACAAGACGATGAAGAGGAAGAGCTAGAGTCGGAGGATTCGGAGTGGGAGATCGCGCCGGAAGAAGGACAGCAAGCGGGCGCACAGGCGGAAGACACCGAGGCGGCACGCAAGAGAGAAGAGATCGCGGTCGGAAAACGACAGCTGGAATTCGCCAGCGAAGCCAATCAGCAACTCACCGACGATCCGGCCCGAGATCCAGAGCCGCCTAAGCTCGAGGATAGGGACCCAGCTGCCGAGACTTCAGCCGCACCGGCAAGGCGACGACGGAGCCGATCCCCCTCCCCCTCCGCCACCGACCGTCCACCAGTTCGAGCCCGTCCCCGGTCGTTATCCCGCCGTCCCCTTGAACATCTCACCCTCCGCCAGCCTACTACCCGCGTTGTCTTACCCCGCAATCCCTTCCCCTTCGACACCTTCAGCTTCTTCTATGCCACCCGTCTTATTGTCACAATCCATCCCCACCCCTCGACCCGATGCGCCCTCCTCGACTTCTACCTCCATATCCTTCTTCTGAGCGCCACGTGGCGAAGCCACAATCTGGTCGAAGTTTACTGCATGATTACGGGGACTATCCCCGCATGCAAAAACTACGACCATTTCCGTGCGGCCCTCTTCCGCACCTTCACCACCCTGTATCCAGACTACCTCGCTTCCCTCCCCCATAGTGGTAATCGCTTCCCCCGCTTCCACCGGATCGTTCGATATCAAAAACTTCCGAAAACGGTGGCAAGGTTGGACAGTTTCCTGCCCCCTCTCCCGATTACCCCCCCCCCTCGCCATGCCCCCATGTACCATCTTCCCTTCCCTCTTCCCAATGGACACTGGTGATCGGTTGATTGGTGCGCGCGCCACTACGATGACACGCGTGATCCCCTCCTTGGATTGTCAATGGTCCTTCCTGAGGAATTAGTAGTTAGAGTTGTGTTTGCCACACGGGATGACGTCCACACTCATTCATACGGTAGGTGGCACAAAGGGAAAAGCTCCACGTATCGATCGATTAGAGAGATCGACACGTGTCCACAAGCAAGCAGGAGCTTGCTAATATTGGAACCCCCTGGGCATCACATATGTGACGAACCGATTTCTGCACCGCGCGATTTCCTGCACGATAGCAACGAGGGGTCCTAAGCTCGGAAGGATGGGCCAACTACGGGAAATCGGGATTGGAAGGAAATTGCATCAGTGTCCCCTCTTCTTCCCCTTTTTGTGTCGCTTCTTTTCGGATGGTTGGGTTCAGGGTCGGGTGAGTCCCGGGACGATCGATTGATTGATTGGCTGTGTCTACGGTGCACCGCCGTGTGCACGATTAATAATTGTTGACGTCGCTTCTTTTGTTTCGATTTTGGAATTTAGGCGCGGACATCGCGCGGGAATTTTGTTTCGTTCTTTTTGAATTCTTTTTCGAATCTTGTCGAGCCCCGATCGCTCTCGGAATTTCGGACTTTCCTTTCGGAACTTGTGCTTTCCGCCTTTTTCTGTATTAGATAGGAATTTAGGAATTTTGTAATTAGGATTTTTCTAGGCCGCGCGACACTTTTTGCTTACGCGCTTCTTCGTGCGGCTGCAACAGAACTCTGATTAGTCGGCGCCTTTAATCGTGTGTGTAACTGTAATTTTGGGCGGGCGCCATTGTAACTATATCTTTCTTCTTGTGCTTCGCCTTTCCCGCCCTTCTTCTCTTTCTTTTTGGTGCATTTTGGTAGCCGTGGTCTGCATGATCGGATCGATGCGTGGAGAGCGGCTACGTCCCCCACGCCGCGATCAGGCCATGCAGAACGTAGGCGATCCCTCTCCTGATCTTCCTACTAAGTCCTTGTAATTTTGTGTTCTTCGCGCATGCATGTACGCTATAAATTCCGGCTGCGCGATTAGTTAGCTCTCTTAACCAGCTAGTGGAAGCTCGGGGTAGCGCGATCAGTGAGGGTCGGCTCACGAGCTAAGTAAGAGGTGAGTTGAAGTGGGAGTCGGGCGACCCGACGAGCTGGTGCCAAACGCGCGGGGTTGACGCGGGCCACGACGGACAGTGGGCGCGGGCGAACCTGACGGGTGCGGGAGGACTAAGCGGGGTGACGACTTCGTGGCTTGGTGCGCGACGACGAACTGTCCCCATCGGAGAGAGAGAGAGAGGAAGAGGGAGCTGAGGTTGATGGACGCGGACTTGCTGTTTCTTTTATCTGTTCTCCCTCCCTGCTTGTGTATATAAATTTTGATTTCGGCTCAAAGCGATTTGCCTATTTTTGTTTTCGGAATCTTGGCGTGGTTTTCTTTCGTCAACACTCGTTTTTGCGATTTCAATCTCAGATATCGTGTGTGTTTATGCTGAATGAATGGATGTCATGTCTGTTTGCTTGTCCTTATGCCTGATCCTGGCCTTTGTTTACCGTCTTGATGCACTTATGAGTAGGGTATAGGAATTTTGCGTGGTCATCAATACTGTTTCCATTTTCGCTTATCCCTTGATTGAGTTGTTGTCGCGTCTTGGATGCTCAGAAATTGCGGAGCAATTAGATGATCGGATGTCTATTTGCCCCGAAGCCAACAAACGCCTCGCGAGGGCGCGTGTAAATTCATCTGCGCATTTACACGTATCCACGCGCGTCGATTCGTTACCTCCGGAAAGGACTAACGGTAGCAGAGACATTGCGCGATTGGATGTGGCCATCCTGCGTCTACGGCGAATCGATCATCCCGTGCGAACACGTGTAAGTGCGATTCAACTCGCGCGGCTTGCACGTACTCGCACGCGGTGATCGCAATTGGCGAAGACACGCCCTTAGGAATCTCGCAGATGACACGCTCCGGGAGCTCAGATTCGTCGTACGACCCGGAGTACTTCACCCCTTGGATTGAGGAGTGCCTCCGATAGAGGTTCCCTTGCCTAACCGAGAACCGACTGTGTCCTAGGGAGTTCCACTGTGCCACAACCAGCCATCCACGGTGCTCTGATTTTCCCACTTCAGACCACACCCACTACTTTATTTCCCCCTTTTTGTTGTTATCTCCACTAATTTCCCTCCCTTCCGTCTTCTTCTCCCGTATCATCAACTCGGAGTCGTCCCGTGGAAGGCCATAGCCCCATACTGGCCCCGCACGCCCTGCGGAAATTGTCGGCGACGCGGCAACCAAAGAGCCCCGGAAGCCCCAAGCCCTAACCCGAACGTACGACGACTGGCGTCACGTGGCGACATCAGACGGCCTGGCTCATCAGAACCACACCCACCCCGGATGGACCTCTCGACGAACCGCCGTCATCAAAACAGACGGATCGAACGGCCATGAATGACCGCGCATGTCATCTGCCTTATGACCGGAGGCGGTCCGCCCTCTCTGCCAAATTTCACCCGTCCCCCCGAAAAACTCTGCCACAGGAGATCTCAGTTCTGACCTGGGACTCCACCCCCACTTTCCCAAAAATCCTTGGCACACCCCTTTTCGCAGTTCCTGGCCCACACCCCACTCCGATCAGGAAGTCGCGCTGGGCGTGAGGTTGGGCGTCACAGGGTCACGAAAGATCATGTCGGGTGAGCGCCATCTCTTCGGCCACACTGAGAATGTTGTGGAGGGACTTCAGGAAAGTGACCTTTGCCAAATTTGGTAGCCTACTGTGGCTCCAGACTCACCGAGCCATACCCACAGCTAAACAACTTTCTGAGAACAGAATGGAAGTAGAGATTCTGTGCTGTAGATGCAAGAAGAAGGAGGAGTCTGCGACCCACTTATGGTGGGAGTGCATCGAATCCAAAAGAATTTGGATGTGGTGGGAGAGGCTTTGGAACAGACATTTGGGGGTTGAGGTTAAGTGGGATGAGAAGCTGGTCATTAAGGGGTTAATGGTATTAAGTTCCAAAGAACTGGGTAAGGGGTGGAGTTATGTAGTCTGTTCCTGTAGGGCCGCTTTAATGTATACAATCTGGACTCTAAGGAACGACAAACTTTTCAGAAACAAGTTTTATTCAGACATTGCTATCATGGATATGGTTCCCTCCAATATCAGAAGGTTGATTTGGACTGATTGGAGGCACATGAACAGAGCTGCTCATAAAATGAATGCGAGAGCCAAATTCTTCAGGACATGGGGAGTCAGTGTCAAACTCTTAAAGACGAAAGCGGGTGGGATCATAATTTAGCCGTGGTTGATGGGCCCCCGCCCTCCTTGAACTGAGTAGCCCCCCCTAGTCAGTTGCTCAGCTCCTTGGTCCAGGCTCTCTCTGTGATTCTGTTTTAAATTGTTTGAACCTCATTGGATTTGGCCCCAGGAGGTCACTAGAGGCTAGGACTGTATAGGTATACTTGGCGCCCTGGGAACGAGGTGAAGAGGCCCATAGGTAGTGCCTCCTGATAGTATTTTGTTTTGGAATTAGATCCCAGCAAGAATGGAACTAGTGAACTTCTGTGAATGAGGAACGCTGGACCCAGTTTCTAGCAGGTGCAGCTCCCCACCAATAGATTGGAGCCATCGAACTTGTGGGAAAAAAAAAAAAAAAAAAAAAAAAAGTGACATCTTGATGGCCACAGTTTTCTTTTTGTAGTATTTGCATCCTTTTCCTAAATTAATCACATTACCGCCCTACCACCAGCCAATTCGAATTTGGAAAAGGGTGCGCATTAAGTGTAAGGTGGCTTATCACCGCCCTACCACCAACGAATTTGGAAAGTGGTCCGCATTAAGTGTAAGGGGGCTTATCAGATTCATACAGTGAAGACACCAGAGAGGTAGTAGTCGTAAAGCAAGCCAGTGGTTTTGGAATACCTGAGGGCACTATTTGGCTTGACTCTTGAGCGAAGTTCAATCTGTTAGGCAGAGTTCAGTTCTGCTCATGGCTGCCGTCCCCTACAGGACATGGGGAGCCTTTTAGCTCCCCTCTGTAGCCTTAGGACATCTCCCCCCCCTCTTTCCCCCAAGGTGGTTTATAAGGTTTGCCTCCCTTCTACCCCTTTTTTTTTTCCATTTTGAGGAATGGTACTTGAGTATGGAACACTGGACCCAGTTTCCTGGAGCTGAAGCTGGGTACACCCCCAGTACTTGTGTTTTCTTACCGGGATGGTTGTCGGGGGGCCTGCCCCGAGGTCCGTGGGTTTTTTTGGAATAAAAAAATCTTCATCTGTTCCTCAAGGGGGCAAAAAAACGAAAACTACGACGCAGTCGCGGTTTCAGTTTGAAAATGCACTTCAAGCACGATTTTGCAAATGTTGTGCCAAAGCGCGGAAAATTGTGAATGTATACAACCTAGCTTGTGATAAGCTCAGATCCGTACCGCGCAGCTTGCCGTATCCCTGAGGAAAAATCCCGCGGAAGCCCCGAAGTACGGACACGGACAGAAAGGGGTTTTTCTTTCTTTTTGCTTTTTTCTTTTTGAAACGGCTTTTTCATTTTGTTTGGTTAATAACTCCCGCACGGGCGAATAGCGGCCGCGGTATGAAAAGCAAGAAACGGTTTCCGTTGGAACCTTTTTTTTGAATTTTTGCGCGCGCGCCTAAGCTCAGACTTCTTCGCGCGTCTCGCACCCCCTTCTTGTTTTGCATCCCCGCGCCATCTTCCCTTCTTGCTGCGCGCGTTTTCCCCATGCAGGACTCTTCGTCTTCCCCTCCGCCCAGCTCGATCCTTACTCCGCGAAGTGATTGGCCGCGTAGTTGGGATGCTCGGATCAATGTGGAGAGCGGGAAACTGCGCACCACTTGAACGGACACCCCAATCACACAGGACCATGCCATCCCGCGGGTCGAACCCTCTAACTCCCCACCTCCCTCCTGTCCTGCTCTTCTACAACCTGCGCTGCCCGCACCTCGCGCTGACAGCCCGCCGCCTCCCGCGCTATAAATTCGCGCAACCCTTTCCTCTCTCTCTCTTTGATCTCGGCTGCAATGCTGCGCGAGCTATGCGCGAAGTCCGCGGCGCCGAACAGGCTCGACGAGCCCAAGGACGGGCGGAGTGATGACGCAGGGTGGGCCCGCGGTAGTCTCGGGGCGACGCAGTCGGAGGTACTGAGCAGTGGTGGGGATTGGACGCCGGCCACGGCAGGGCCTTGTGGCTATGGTGGTCGGTGGTCTTGGGAAGTTTTGAAGGCGGCGCCTGGGGGCGGCCGCTAATTGAGAATTTTTGTGTACAAGAAGGACTCGCTTATGTCTCCACTGCTGCTTTGTCTATGCATGACGTGTGTGTGAGGCCCTGAGTGATAGGAGCTTGTTGCGCGCATGAGTGATGTCAAAGGTCTATGGATGATTGGATGTCCTGTCGAGGGTTGTTGATTGCCTGCATGTATGTGTGTATGTACTTATCCGGGCGGGGACGGAGGAACAAAACTGGGGGACCATCTGCTTAGGAGTATGAGTGTGTTAATCCCGTTGTTCCCCTCCCTTCCGCGGCCCTTCGTGCGCGCCCGCGCATTCTCGATGTAAACTCACTCTCTCTCTCCCTCTCTCTCCCGCCTTCCTTTTTGAACTGATAGCCATCGCTTTTTGAGCTTCTCGTCCCCGTACCGGTGACGTCAACCGCCTGCGTCCGAGCGCGCGGTCGACACCCCCGCAAGGGGAAGAGAGCTTTGGCTCCGCCGTCTTCCTCCGACGCACTAACCCAGAGAGAGAAGGTTACATCGAGTGTTGTATGGAGTCGATGTTGGTTCGGATGACCGGGAGCATGGGATCTTGCCCGTGTTCATCGCCTACCTCCGATCGTCTCATCTCGCTACCGACCTTCCCCATCACAGATGACGACAGCGTCTACTGCAATGCAGACGTACGGCGCGCGCTGAGGCGAACGGAGCAAGTGTGTTGGCGAGACCCGCCTTGGGCTTGTGATATAAGGGGGAACGGGTTTGTCTTGATTGAGCGTTTTGATTCCCCGACTCTAATATTGCCTTATATGGGTTTGACTGTATCGCCCTGGTCGGCCGCTCACGCCGCGTGGCGGCCGCAGTTTGATTGTCGCTGGTGTCGCCAGGGGGACTTGTGTTCTTGGCGACGGCTGGTCCTGGGCTACGAGGGAGCGACACGTTTCCCCGAGCTTTCCCGTAGTRCGGGGGCGCTGCCCGCGCAATTTCGAATTCGGATGCCGGCGAGTCCTCCCGCCGTTTCGCCCTCTCGAGAACTTCCGCGCGGACTTTGCGAGTCCAACGCCGAGGCCTGAAGGCTTCGAACCCACCACCTATCCCCCGAATCCATGACGGCCGGAGTTTCTGTCGTCCGCCGCCATGGCCCCCTCCCCTTGATGCCTTTTCCCGTCCTGATGCACGACGGCGATTCATTTTCGCGGAAACCCTTCTGATTTTGTCGTTTCGGAGTGATCCGACCCCCACGGGACTTTGCGACGACAGTTCGACTCCGGGGAAAACCTCTGGCACGAAACGAGGGCCTCCTATTCCGTCCGGGAGACTCAACCCTTACGGCCAAAAATCCTCGTCCACGCCCCTCCTAGAACTCTGATCAGTGACCCCGTACGGGACATCGCGAGGGGGCGTGAGGTTGCGTATCACAAGCTTTAGGGTCCGGTGGGGGTGTATTGTATTCGAGGGATGTCTGGAGTGAATTTTCAACTGAAAGCGTGACTGCACCCTAGTTACCGCCCCCCTCCCCCCCCAAAAAAAGGATCCGCATTTGTCCGGTGGGGGTGTGCTGTATTCGAGGGATGTCTGAAGTGGATTTTCAACTGAAATGGTGACTGCACCCTCATTACCGCGCCTGCCCCCCCAAAAAAAGGTCCGCATTTGTCTGTGGCCGGCAGGGCCTGGAGTAAGTACTTGGCTATGTGACCCCCACGGCCACGGATCCTGCAGCCTCGTCTACGGCCGAGGAGGCCGGCCGTTACCCTGCGGCCTAGGCCGTGTGGCCGAGAAACTTTGTGGCGGCGCCACTCACAGGCGGAGCCGCGCGCCAGAAAACGGGGCGCGCTCATCGCCTGCGCATGGTGTCCCCCTCCGGAAGCCACAAAAAAAAAAAATTGGGGGGGTGGTTTTTGGTGTGTGACAAAAATAATTAAAAAAAAAAATAAAAATAAAAAAAATTGATTGATTGATTGTTTCTTTGATTGATTGATTGATTGATTGATTGGTGGGGGAGGGGTCCTCTCTCCCCTCCCCCCGGCACACACGCACACACACACACACACACACACGTGTGTGTGCGCACACACACAGACACACGCACACGCACACACGCACACACACACACACACACACACAAAAACTAGCGCGTTCAATTATTATTTTTTTCCTAATCAATCAATCAGTCAAACAGCACAGAACAAAGGTTTCTATTGGTGCCACATGTTTTTAAATGGGACGCTGGGCCCGGTTCCCAGCAGGTGTTGCTCCCCACCAATAGATGGAGCGGCCCAACGGGGAAACCCTCAATCCTGGCGGTTCTCTCACCACCGCTGGGATAGTGGGTTTTCGAAGGCCTTTTCTCAAAAAAAAAAA
>BFEA01000647.1:487249-518047 GCA_003427395.1 Chara braunii
CAGTGGGTACACCCATGAACTGTTGAAATACAGACCTGTGTTCGAATCCAGCTGATGGAACTTGACAATTGAAACCAACTACTAATAAATTGCTTAAAAAAAAAAAAAAAAAAAAAGGACAATAGCTCAGTTGGTAAGGCATGCAAGTGGCATTCAGGAGGTCTTGGGTTCAATCCCCATTGGCCTCATGTACCTTCCTGGGCATGCTTGGCGCCCGCCACCTAGAGATAGTGCGTTGGTCCCCCCAATTGGCATTATGTTCATAGGGGGAGGGGTAATCGGGGAGGCACAGCGACTGGCCACTCAGATGATGCTCGGTCCCTCTGCCACCGGCTGTCCCCTGGCCGGTGTTCCCCGTTGGGGGTTCCCTGAAGGCAATCAAGGCCACCCTGGGCTGAAAAAGCCACCCGATGTCAGATTAGACACAATATTGAATTTACCTGGGCTGGTTAGTCCGATGATAATACCTCAAGGCCATCGCCCTTTTAAAAAACAAAACAAAAACAAAACAAAAAAAAGGACAAGAACAGAGGCCGAAGCACTACACGAACATTCAAGGCCCGGGGAAGCGCGGCGGTTGGCATCGAAGACGCTCTAAGTACGTGCGACCGGCGGTAGTAGCCGGTTCAGCTGACCTAGACGCCCTCACCACTTAGGTCGTAGAGGGGTGACCTGGATTCCACCCTCGGTATTCCCGAGGAAACCATCCAAGCGGTGGCGAATTTCCAAGTCCATAGCCGATCTCGAATGTAACGTCACCAAGTAAGAATACACAACATAGTGAAGGTTGCAAAGGGTGTGCGTTGGATAGGCGCCCACCATTGATGCGTTCATGTGGAGGAAACGATCAACTAGGAAGAGAAGAAGTGGCGGACAGCCAAGGAGAAAAATGCACATCAAGGAGGCAGCGAAGGGAGACTAGGCAAATCACCACCAAGAGAAAGTGATGTACAACTCTCAGAAGAAACAAGAGTGCGGACGCTGCTGGCCAAGTGCTTCGAGGATGGTATCCAACCGGAGAGACTTAACCATGGGGAGTTCGTGGTGGAGAACGGAATACGAGTCTTTAAAGTAGACCGTAACATTGGGGAACTGACGACGAGCTGGCAAAAGGAGAGAGTAGTCACCATAATATTCCAAGGAGCATCCAGGGACCTGCCCCTGAAGGTGAGAGAAGATGTAGTACGAGCCTACAAAAACGGGTGGGTACGAACGGGGGTCTTCGATCGGACTCTACGAAGAGGAAGAATGCACGGAGAAGGGCCGAACGTTATGTCATACATTGCTATGACAAGGGAAGTGGCCCCATGGATGCGGATGAGAGTCGAGGACAAAGTGGTTATAAGAGGAGTCGAGTACCCCATGCTCTTCAAACCTTGGATGACGAGGAGAGAGTTAGAAGAACGGAGGAGGTTGGAAGATGAGACAAGATTTTGGGTCATGGCCTTGAGGGTACCGGTAAGGGGCAGATTTCATCTGGAGGATATGATATCGAAGGGGATGGGTGTTATCATCAGGCGCATCCGGCGGAACCAGACAAGACCAGACCGAAGTTAATGAACCTGAAATTTGACTTGGTAAGTGAAGGGGCCTGAAATTTAACTTGGTAAGTGAAGGGGAAGCGCGGTTTGAACCAGAAATGACAATGAGACTAGATGATGGGGAACTGATTACGATCAAGATGGTATCTAGACACACTCCTTGGTGTGAGAGGTGTAAATGGTGGTTTCATACCGCCACAAATGGTTGCCCAAGACTAGCCGAGCAGGAAGACATGGAGCAAGAGGGTGAGAGAGGAGGAGATATACCTAGTCAGAGAAGAGACCGCAGGGAGAACGTGCGGAATGAACGGGAGATATGTGAGGCAGCAAGGGACATACCTCGAGGCTCGTGCTGATTCAAGGAGAGCAGAATCTTCAGCGACTGGAGCTGAAAGAAGACAGTCACAGCAAGAGGTCAGTCAAGGTCAGAATCGAAGTTTCAATTATCAAAGACCCACAAGCAGGAATCAAGAAACGAGCCCACAACAACAAACCTCACTGCATCAACATCAGCATCACCAGCATCAGTATCAGCACCAGCATGGCCTAGAAAGGCAATAGGACCAGGGGCCTTTGTACTACGATGTAAGGCCAAACATGCCGCACGCTTACTCACAATTGAATGCACACGCATGGCAACAACAACAAGTAGCGAACATTTGGCAGTACGTGGCCACGTGGCAAGCGATGGGAGGCACGGGGTACCCCCCATATGTGGGAATGGTCCCCCCTGCAGGCCAGTATGGTGCGGCAATGATGGAAATGCCCCAACCGAACATGCAGCAAAATTTCCAGCAGGAAACATCAAGCGGGACACATGCTCCAGTAAGGACAGGTAGACAGGAGACCGGGTTTGAAGAACAAGGCCAAGAACGGTCCCAGAGGGATAGACAGGGAAACGAGGAGGAAGGGGAGGACGAAGAATATCTTTCACGAGCAGTAGCCGTGGTGAGGGAACAAGTGATAGACGAGAATACGGATGTAGACGCAAGAAGACACTTGGGGAAAAGAAAAGTGAGAGGGGATGGAATCGGAGGGGGTCAAACACCACTAGTACCTCAGATCGACGGGGTAGATCTGGCGGAGGAAGAGCTACGGTACAGGGACATACCAAGTGGAGTAGAAACATTGGCAGAAGGGGAGGAAGGCACGGAGCAATTTCTTCTACCATTTGTCTGCGCCTTACATGCGCAAGACGTGTTTGTTCTGGGACTAAAAAAGCAAGACAACATGATGGTCCTACCGGCGATACCGTTGGCAGGCCTTGGATCAGCAGATCTGATCACCTCGGCAGTTAGTCGCCTGTATAGCGATAGGTTCGCCTTTCAGATTTTTCCGGAAGATATGATGCCAAAGCTGGTAGTGAATAGCACAGGTGGAAGAAGGCTCAGATTCTCCATACCGTTAATTGACGCCAGGATCCCGACAAAAGTTTGGCACGAGATAGAAAATGTGGGAATGGACTGTCTGTTGTTGAACAATTTTACAGCGGGAGACAGTTCGATTCTGGACTTTGTGGTAGTGCAGTCGGGAATTCCAGCAGCCTTCCTCCGCAATCTAAACGAGAAGCTACCAGCAAGAAGGAACTTGAATTCGGTATACTTGGCGAAATGTCTGATAAAAAGGTGGTTGGAGCAGGCACAACAGAGTCAGGGAGAAGATGGGCACATCCAACAGAGTGCTAACAGTGGAAGAGTGAATGGTTAAGATAAGATGTGTGAGCTGGAATGTGCAAGGGCTGAGGGATTGCAATGGAAAGGGAAAATGCTTCATCTTCAAAACGTGGATGCGTGAAAATCGCACGGACATTGCCTGCGTTCAAGAGATAAAGTTATCTGAGAAGAAACTGAGGGAACTTAAAGACTGGTGGAGGGGCCCTCAAATCTGGTCACCAGCGAGAGGGTCGAAAGGGGGAGTGGCTATTCTGATCCACAAACGAGTAGAAGCTAAATTAATAGACTATGACTCAGACCTTTGGGGGAGATGGTGTTGGGTGAAGTTAGAGATAAGACAGGAGGAGTGGACCTTTGTGTCTATCTACGCACCGAATGAACCGCTAGAGCCTAGAGACGCTTGAGTTCTTCGAAACTCTGCCTCTACGCCTCCCGAAGGAGGAAAGATCGGTTATAGCCTTATAGGAGGCGATTGGAATCAAGTGAGATGTCAAGGGGTAGATTCTGAGAGAGAAGAGGGGATGAAACGGGATCGAGCCTACCTGCTTAAATAGGAGTGCGCGTGGGGACTGAGAGATGTTTTCAGAGAGAGGCATCCGAAATACGGGGGGGGGTACCTGGTTCAGGGGGTTTACCTGGTTCGGAAATACCAAAACGGCAGCCGGAGTGAGGAGGAGGTTGGACTATTTTCTAGTCTAAAAAATATCCGCCACCCAAACAGACAGGGTAAACGTGGAAAACACCCCTGTATCAGATCACAAGGTGGTGCTGATGGAGAACTCGATAGGCGAAAAGATGAGCAAAGGTCTGGGGCTGTTTAAGCTAAATAAAGCAAACTTGAAAGATGAGGGTTAGATCAAGTAGGTAGAAGCCTTCTGGAAAGACTAGCGGGAGTCACTCCAACACTTTGACTCAAAAGCAGAATGGACCGACGCAGGGCTACGAATCATCTCACACAAGTTCGACGTTTTCTCGGTCATAGCAGCCTATGAAAGGAACAAAGAAGAATACAGACTCCGGGCAAGAGTGGATGAAGCAGAAAAAAAAATGAAGCTTCATCCGATTTCAGAACAGGTATGGGCGGAGGAAAGGCAACTTAAGTTGAAGGAGTGGGAGGAACACGAGATGAAGAAGGATCGAAGATGGAAGCAAATTTTAGGAGATAAAGGGGTGATTATTTCAGACAGACTTACTAAAGACACCTTTCAGAAGCTGCCACCACGAAGGAAACAGACAATCATGTTCGAACTCAATCACCCTCACCTCCCGGCGATGCCGACTGCGAAATCGGCGGAGGAGATGTCCAAGTATGTAAAACTGTATTTTAAAGACATACTTACTTCTCGCAGACCGCAGGAAGGAATGAACACAGACCTATCATTGGTCTTCGACATATGGGATAACCTGCAAGCCACTCTGAGCGAGCACCAGAGAATTAATATGGACCGCCCAATCTCGGAAGAAGAACTACAACAAATATTGAAGGACATGACAAGTGGGAAGGCACCAGGAGATGACAGGCTACCGGTGGAGTTCTTCAGGGCATGCTGCGAAACGCTCAAAGATGATTTAGTTGAAATCTACAACGACATACTGATCGGAAGTAGACTAGGGAAGACAATGACGAGAGAAATTATAACGCTACTATTCAAAAAATGGGACAAAACCGAAGTGAAAAACTGACGTCCTACATCCTTATTGAATATAGTATACAAGTTGTTAGCTAAGACGTTGGCGAAAATGGTAGGACCGATCCTACCCACAATTGTAGGTAGAGAACAAGGCACCTTTGTACGGGAACGATCAATCTTTGAGAACATCCTAACAGCAATAGAGGCTCTAGAGGTAATAGGAAACGAAGATGAAGATGTGATGGTTCTGATGCTAGACTTAGAGAAGGTGTACGATAGAGTCAATTGGGCCTTTGTGATGACCTCACTGAAGGGAATGAGTTTTGGACAAAACTACTGCAGCTGGATGAAAGTACTGTATGCTTTCTCCACAGCTGCAGTAATGGTCAATGGGAAAGTCCCGGAAGAGTTTCCACTCACCCGTTCTCTGAGACAGGGCTGCCCTTTGGCACCCTTACTTTTTGTAATACAGATGGCGGTCTTCATAAATAACATAAGAAGGAACACTACCATAAAAGACCTAAAGATCTCAGAGGAAAAAGAGTGCAAAGTCAAAGTTTTTGCGGACGATCTCTTTGCCATATCAGCAAATGAGTCCCAATCCCTTGAAGCCTTAAAACGTTGTTTGGACACATACGCCGAATTGTCATAAGCAACGGTTAACTGGAATAAATCGGTTTTTTTTCTTCCGGGTCACAGACAACCTCAGGTGAACTGGGGGACGAGAAGGATTCAAACAGGACAGGCATAACGCTTTCTCGGGGTACAAGTGGCATTGGAGGATTGCACAGAAACACAGGCAGAGATAATCCAGGACAAGGTACGAAGAGGATCAAGAGTTGGGGCAGCAAAGCACTTATCTCTCATAAGGAGGGCAGTGGTTCTAAACAACTCAACCTTTGCTCTCCTATGGTGTGTTGCAAGAGTGAAAAATTTGTCCGCGGAGCTGTTTGTTGTCGTCGATAAAGCACCTAGGAAGTTCCTATGGAAACCATATGACAGGCAGGGAGAAAACTACTTATCAAAAGTTGCCTAGGAGACAGTGTGCTTGGATAGATCGGATGGAAGATTGGGCATAACGGACCCAGAAACACAAAACAATGTTCTGCTATGCAAATGGCTAGAGAAGGTGATTGAAGCGGAAAGGGAGGAGGACTGACTTTTATTAGCAAAGAGGATCCTGTGCTTGGAGTGGGATTTAAAACGACCAGAAGATGTATGGACTGCAGTAATGTCAAACAACTTTTTAAATAAGAGAATAAAGTCAAGCTTCTGGAAAGAAGTGTTGAAGGCATGGAAACAAGGAAGGCCAAGAGTAGCAGCAGAACCAACTACCAAGCAACAAGTGCTGGCGCAACACCTCACAGCGAGAAAAAAGACAGAAAATTACGGTTACTCATGGATGAAACAGGGGGTGTCAAAGATGGAGGACCTATGGGACACAAACACAAATCAATGGAAGAGTGAAAAAAACTTAAAAAAGGTACTAGGACAACTTCCGTATCAGAAGGAATGAAGGGAAAAACTGATAAGGAGCATACCAGCCCACTTGAAACAACTGATTGGTTCTGAAGGAGTCAACCCACTAGGAACATGGCTAGCAACAGTAACAACCCCTCCGGAGCGGTTCTACAGGATCCAAGAATGGGAGGAGGAACCACCTTGGAAGTGCGTGCTAGAAGTATATGACAGGGAAGAAACATAGAGCTACAGGTTTACGAGCTTTGGAACAACTGAACAAATGGGGACAAATGAGCTGAGAGAATGCAGAGTTCGTGGCACACCGGACCCTCAGACAGGAGTATCAAGCCTCCAACTAGTAGCCAGGGGTGTAGAGGTGAGGAAGCGTCGGGTGGACCCGGAAGCATGGGGATGGGAAGTAGAGAGTAAAGTTGAAGTAGGAATAAATAAGATTAGTTACAACTTAGTCACCCGGCTGAAAGGTACAAAGAAGAAGGTACGGGAAAAATTGGAAAAGAGGTGGGCATGGATGTAGCCCAGTTAGGAACAACCAAGCGCTACAGAGTACAAGAGGCTATGGGAACAGCTAAAACTGATTCAATCGCAGAAACTGGCTTCGCTGCTCTGGCTACAGTCCCACATGGTGGTACCTACAACAATGTGGTTAAAGGAAAGAGGAATGAAGGAGATAAACACAGTCTGCGACATATGCAGTTGGTTCTATGAAGATGTGAGACATCTATGGTGGACTTGCCCAAGGTCAAGGAAATGGTGGGCGTGGTGGTTATTCCACTGGAAGGAAATCACAGGACGAAATGTATCAGAGCAGGAGAGGTGGGAATTGTCAGGCTTCCTGCCAGAAGAGTTGTCAATAAACGACGGTTGGGGTTATCTTAAACAAGTGGAGAGAGCAATATTGTTGGGAGTAATATGGAAAGATAAGAATGAACGTAGATTCAAGGAAAAACGGCTTTCTGAACAAGAAGCAAAACATATTTTTAAACAAGATCTGGCAAGGGAAATGAGGGCAGACTAGGAAAGGAAGACAAACAAGGGGAGGGCAACAAAGGGAGTGAGATGGTTTATGTTTACTTGGGCAAAAAGCAGCAAACTAGCCATATTCAATCAAGAGGGGCAGCTGAAACTAGGTGAATGGTTACTGCACCGCGACGGGATGAATAGGAGGAGACAAACCGCTCAGAGGTGAAGTAGGGAGGAACTCAGTAAACCGGGCAGGCTATAGAATAGATCAACAACGCCAACCAGGTCTCCTCGTTTTTTTCACGCCACAGTAGGCACATAGGGGATGGAGGGTGAAATAGTGGTACGGTACTTGGAACAGTTGTTCCAATCGGTCGATAAGTGGGCCGGTGTTACAACGAGATAGGTCTGTGAATATGATAAAACAGTATAGTTTAGGAAGACCTTCAATAGTTGTAGAGTCGGTAAGTAAGAGTAAAATAGTATGGGAAAGTCGTAAACAGGATTCCCGAGTCTATCTGAGGCTACAAAAACTTACTTAAATTGAGAGAAATCGTAAAAGACGGTGTCAAAACAGGTAGATTCAGCAGTTGGGAGTAGGAAGATAGAAGTAGGAGAGTGATTTATTCTTTCGAATCTTAACAGGGAAATTGGTTGAAATTTAAGCTGATCTGGCTTGTGCTGTCGGGATAACTCCGGGTTGAATTGTGAGAACCCTGGCCTCCCATTATGTTTTGGAATATAAAGGAATGCGTTTTGGTTGGAAAAAAAAAAAAAAAAACAGAGGCCTCACAATTCAACCCGGATTGCTGAAAAACAGGTCCAGCATCCCATCTTGGGTATCAAACTGGAAAGCAACCATCTTCCCCCGAGCACAATGCACGCTGAATATGACTTCATCCAACCGGAAAAATGACTTGTTTACATTCAGAATCAAGTTGCTTTATGTTCGGCGGACGACGGTAGGGGTCTCGCTGCACTACTCTCGAAATGCACAAAACGAGAGTGAATCTTCCGTTAGAATATGGAAAGATACACGGCCATGATTTTTGTTTTTTGTACATGTCGAGAGTAGTGCAGCGAGACCCTAGTTCTCCGCATGCAAATCTGATTCATCACCTTCCTTGTTAACAAAGTTGCGGGGGTGGTTCCACTACTCAGGGGACCAATGAAATCGCTACCTTCTTGCCCCGAATACAACGTACGGTCATTATAGTTGTATCTAGACTGAAAGATGCCTCAAATACAACTATAATGACTGTGAGCTGTATTTGGGGGAAGAAGGTAGCGGACCCTGGCCGTCAGTTCGTTTGCATCGACGCCCCGATGACAAGAGGTAGCTCTCAGTTCTGTACTCACGGAACGGAACAGAACGGACAACAAGATCTGTATTTCACCCCCCAAGGTTCTAGACATGAGGCCTCGCTCCACTATTGACCAAATGTGCAAAATGAGAATGAATTGTTGGCCAGAACATTGAAAGATACACCGCCAAGAGGTAAGCTATATTCTTCTCTCATCTATTTCATCTTTCTTTCATTTTATTTTATTATTATTATTAATATTATTATTATTATTATTATTATTTAAGACACATTCTTTTATATTCCAAAAACATAAAGGGAGGCCGGGGTCCTCACAATTCAACCTGGAGTTATCCCGACAGCATCAGCCGGTTAGCTTAAATTTAAACCAATTTCCTTGTTAAGATTCGCAAGAATAAGTCACTCTCATACTCCTATCTTCCTACTCCCAACTACTGCGTCTACCTGTTCTTAATTAATACAAAAACCTAACGATGGTCTGGATCCCGGCCTTTGCGGCCGATTGGAACTTTCTGTTCCTTCACTCCTTGCCACTCTCCACCCTCCGCCCCCGTTGGGCCTACTTTGGCCCAAAACTTTCAACCGAGTGGACCTGGTTGTTCCTACACAACCAACTAACTCTTCACAGACAAAAAATCCTTAACAACCCAAAAGGAATCCGTTTTACCTTCCTTCTCTATTCTACTTCTACTCTATAGCCTCTCTCTAGATACTGCTGGTCCTCTTTCCTGTTGCTATCAAAGTCGTCTTATCCTTTTGCTCAAACCAAGGTGACAGTTTCAGCTTCCCATCTTCTGAGATTGCCGCAATCTGTTGTCTATGTGCCCACAATCCTTTGAACCATTTTTGTCCTTTTGAGTTAGCTATGTGGGCGTTCTTTCTTCTCCAATCTGCCCTATCTCACTTTTCAGTGTCTTTTTGAAGAGTCTTTCTGCCTGTTGATCTGCCATTTCTTCATTGCAGAATCGTCGACCGTTCCTGTCTTTTGAAATCAGCCATACCATTATTGCCTTCTCAGTTTGAGCCACGTACCCGCATCTTTCTTTTCTAGTCAGGTCTTTAAGTAGGAATCATCCCAACACCCATCTTTCATTCCACGCATCATTTCTTCCCGTGATTTCCTTCCAATGAAAATGTCACCATTTCCACAATTTTTGTGACTGGAGGCAAGACCATCATAGGTGACGTATATCTTCGAACGACCACTTACATCTGTCACAGGTCTTTACCACAGGTACCTTGAGGGCAGCGGTTGGTGCCCACCTCAGGGTATCAGTTGTCGGGCAGTTGTTGATGCTTAACCACAGTCGGGTTAAGGTGGATTATCACTCACAGTGTAATCAGTTAGGGGATTTTGCAGACTGTTGAGGGTTCAGCCTCCTGATGAGTCGGTGAAACTCCAAAGAAACAGTTTGCCACAACCTCTCGTATGTTGTCCTTTTCTCCCTCTCTGCC
This sequence comes from Chara braunii, assembly GCA_003427395.1. Classification (NCBI taxonomy): domain Eukaryota; kingdom Viridiplantae; phylum Streptophyta; class Charophyceae; order Charales; family Characeae; genus Chara; species Chara braunii. The sequence goes on from BFEA01000647.1 coordinate 497,317, forward strand.
TACGGTTTACCGGCCAGCTCTGTTTGACTATATATATATATATATGTGTGAAACTCCGACGAAACAGTTTGTCACAGCCCCTCGTTTGTTGTCCTCTTCTCTCTCTCTGCCTATGGTTTACCGGGCAGTTCTGTTTGTGACGATATATATATATATATATACATATATATATATATATATATGTATATATATATATATATATATACCATCAAATAGAACTGCCCGGTAAACCGTAGGCAGAGAGGGAGAAGAGGACAACATATATATATATATTAGTGCAAATCAATAGGTTGATCCAACTTTGGGGGATAGCTTTCTGTAACACATCTAGCCTAGTTGCAACGTATCTCAGTCTTCCTAGGCTGTCCTTAACCTGAGCAAATCTCTTTCATTTCATGGCTCGCTCATCCCAAATATCGCTAACTCGTACTACCCCTCTTTCTACCCAAGCCTTGCCAAAATTCCCGGTCAAGTCCTGGCCAGAAAAAGGGTGAGCCGTGTTACTCAGAATCAAAGGATGTTTAAGTAACATTTGATTAAACCACCAGTACCTCCGAGCCTGTTTTTGTCGACCCTGAATTTCACTGCGCTCCGAGTTTTGCCGAGCCTCGGTACCACTTCGTTTTCTTTCTAATACTCTCACAGAAAGAACAAAAAAAAACAAAAAAGAAGAAGAAAAGTTGCGGCTGTGAACATCGGCAAAGAATTAAAAAAAAAAAGGAAACAAAGTTTTGGTCGTGATTGCAGTTGTATACATTCTTGGAAGTGGTAGTGTGAGTGTGCCCTCAATGAGGGCATCTCAGCCCCGTGGCCAGATTGTCAGATTCCAAAAAGAGAATAAAAGGGGAAAAAAACGGGCACATGGATCCGACCGTGAAAATGGCTGGATACATTCCCCTAAGTGTCAGTGTGATGAGCCTTACAATCCTGTGACAAAACACAACTTTAGCAGATCACGGACAACTTGACCAATTCACGGACAGGGGACTCATAACAAACACACGACAAAAAAAAAAACGAGAACAGTAACATTCAGGATGTGACCGCCTTACCTGTAAGGTGCATTCTGTGGAGGAAGATTGTGAGCACAGCCTCCTGGACTACCCAACCCGACATCATTGCAGTAGAGAAAACAATTTTTTTCCCCTTTTTTTCCGTCACTATAAAATTCAGATTTATAAGACATTGTCGACCCTGTGTCCCACCCCGAAAAGTTAGGGTACTGGCCAAGACATCGTAATTTCCTAGCACTGACGGATATACTGGTGGTTTAAGAACAACTTCTTTCGACTTGGGATTTTCTCTTTCTGTTGAAAATAACTTTTGTCAGGCTATCAAGATATGAAACAAAAACATAGATTTCATTTTCCTATTTAGAAAGGATCGAATAAGTAGGCAGACTAAAGCATACTCAAGCCTACTCAGACTTCATTTTGTACTCAGTATGTATACAACCAATGAGAGTCATGGGGTTCTAGGGTCCTCCAACAACGTCTTTACGGGCCACTTGGTCAGCAGTGCAAGATTCTATTGTTTTGGATGGAATAGACCTAGACCTACTTCTTCCTTAGGGTGGCAAGCTGTTTCCCAAACCACCTTAGAGAAGAAGTTTTGACCCCTTGCTGCTTCTGATTTTCATAACAACCTTGCAACAACTTTCTTTATGTCCTTGTAGGTTGTGTCTCCTAATAGGTGCGTAACCAGAACAAACCATAGGACGGCAAATCCTGTTGTTTGAACTAATAGAGTCCTTCCAAATAAAGATAGGTGTCGTTTATAGCTCCAGCTCGCTAGCCTGTTTAAAAACCTTTCCACCAACATGGAGTCTTGAAAATTTGCATTGTTGAATAAAGTCATTTGTACGCCTAGGAACCACTTTGATGAGTCCGCTGGCACCTGTTTGATATCCCAATTTACTTCTAAATCAAAGCCTCTAGGTAAGAAGTAAGTAGATTTATTCCAGTTGATCGAAGTCTCTGACACTTCACAATAATAGTTCAGAACTTTCCTAAGTGCAATCAAAGAAGGTCTATTGATGATGCATGCAATCGTTAGATCATCAGCCAACACTCCTCCTTTCCACTGAATCTGATTATGAAGTTTGAGCCCTACAATATATATCAAATGTTATCGAGCAAAACTTCCATGTGAATTGCAAAAAGCAACGGGGCTAACGGGCATCCCTGTCCGAGAGAGCGTGACGGAGAAAATTGTTGGGATTTATGATCATTGACCATAACTGAGGTTGTTGCTGTTGAAATACATTGTGGCTACCCAAAGGGAAAACATTTCCCCAAAACCCATGTGCTTCAGAGTGGTCATTACAGAGACCCACCCCACTCTGTCGTAAGACTGCTCCATGTCCGGGAGAAGAACTGTGATATTTTGATTCTTTGCAACAATTACATCAATAGTTTGTATTGTACTTGCTATATTATCCATAATAGATTTGTGTTTGACAAAAGCACCTTGCTCTTTTTTAATTAGATCCGGTAGGTATCTCGACAATCGCAGTGCCAAGGTTTTTGCCAGAATTTTGTAGGACACATTTAGCACTGAGATTGCACGTCAGTTCCTAATCTCAAATTTTTCTCCTTTCTTGTAAAGTAAAAAAATAATCTCATTCATCATTCCTTTTGTTAATGTTCCTCCTTCCAATATTCCATTATAGCACTTTATAAAGAATAAACTAATCTACGGCCACACTACTAAATACACTTCAATTGGTAAGCCATAATTAGCAGGGCATTTCCCTGTGGCCATCCGTTTTGTTGTCTGCAACAGTTCTTAGGATGTCACCGGTCTATCCACAATCCGAATTTTCTCTCATGTCTGAGTCCATCATCGAAAGGATGCCTTGTGGTTAAAATGTCATGGAAGTATAACCTTACATACTCACACATCTGATGTACATCCTCACTAAGCATCAGTTGAGTAGCAAAAGGGTGAGCTAATTGATCCATGGGGGTTCTAGCTTTATGCAAAATTAGTCTACGAAATGTGTCCTTCGTCATTCGGTCACCAACAATGATATTACGTTGGGCCAGCTACTGAGGCCATTGTTCTTGATTTTTATTTCTATTTTTTCCAACCTCAAAATTATGTGTCTGCGTTTGGCTGCCCAATAGGCATCAGAGATTGGGTGTTTACCCAGTCCCGCTTCCGCTTTCTGAATGGCCGCTATCAACGACGATTCGGTTTTATGAGTTCTTATAGCGTTGATCCTGGAGATGTTGTTCAGTGACCCTTGCAGGATTCCGAATCCCACCTCAGCCAAAGGGCTTCATCTGCAAATAAGTAGTGGACCTAAGACTATTGATTTATGTGTTTTTAAATCCATCCAACTACACCCTCATCTCTTAGATGATTAGTGTTAAACTTAAAATAGGAAGGGTCAGAACGCTTCTCATGAGACAGTTTGAATTCAGCATGTATTGGTCGATGGTATGAGATATAGGACAAGCCTACCTCAATTTTCATACAGTTGTTCCATGGACTTCCCCTCGTCAACAAATAATCCAGTCTCCTACGGTACACATCTATCTCTTCCTCTCACTAGTCTATGTATGTATAATCGGCAACCAACCCGGACCTCTCCCCAGCCACCGGGTAGGTCGGCAACTTGGCACCACAACTGTGGTGCGAGAGCAAGGCTGTACCAGTCCCTCATCACGGTGACGAGGGGTGGGCAGGCAATGCCGATGGGGAAAATTGGTGAAAATTGGCGGTGCTAGCTCCAAGCAATGGCCAGTTATTGCACCTCCCCCTACCCCCCCCCCCAGGGAGTCTTCTTTTTGGGAATGGCAAATAATGGCTGCCCTGTGCTCCCATCGGTAGAAACGAGGAGAACCTCGACTCCAGTGGAGATTGTCACAAAGGCTAAGGATTTATATGGAGAGGCGTTCCCTTTTGGGCTGATTCCCAAATCGAAGATGGTGAGCATTATAGTCCTACTTGAGGAGAGGATTTATAAGTTTTACTTTCCCCTGCTCGATGCCAGGATCAATGTTGTTACAGTGGACATCCTCTCTCTGACGGGGGTAGAGTGGTTCAAGCTAGATGTTGTCCGAGAACAGAACGTGCAAGAATTCGAAATGATTGCCCTCGCCCCCGGGGTGTCAACTCAGATTCTGTTGCATGTAAACGAGAAGTTGGCGGACTCAGAGAACCTTCACTCCCTCTTTGTGCGGGATTCGCTGGGGTGACGACACTCTGTTCCAAATCAGACCGCATCCAAGGTCAAACAGCGGTCAATGCCTCTGATGGTTAGATTAAAGTTAGCAACTTGGAATGTTAGAGGGATGGGTAGTCCCCTGGACAGAGGGAAGAGGAAGAGGATCAAATCGTGGTTGTTTTCGGAGAAGCTAAATAAACTGTGCATACAAGAATCCAAATTAGATTAGGTCAAACTTCAAAGATATGCAGGGTGGTGGGAGGGGCCGCAAGTGTGGTCCTCGACACAGGGTGCGAAGGGAGGGGTAGGGATCGTGTTATACAGAGACCTGGAGCCGCTAATTATTGACGTAGAGGCGGACTAGTGGGGCAGGTGGGCTTGGTTCCGCCTACAAGTGGGACAGGAGGACTGACTGTTGTTAACGGTATATGCACCATCGGACCTGCAGAGGAGAGTGGAATTTATGCAAAGACTAGCAGGGAGGATACCAAAAGCATGCCACCTAATCATTACAGGAGACTGGAGTGTCTCGCTGGACAAGGCTATGGTGCAAGGATCATGGACAGCGGGCGAAAGGGACGCACAGGCGCTGTTGGAGATGATGCAGGCACACGATTTGAAAGACCCTTTTCGCTCACTGAACCCAGACTTACTGGGGTTCACGTGGTGTGCGAATCTCAGGAGAGATAGAAGGAGGTGACAAGGCACCGCTTAAATTTTTTTTTGGTCTCGAAATCAATGAGCCAGCAGGTCTCACCCCCTCTCAGACCATAAGCCGGTGACTGCGGAGGTTGTAATTGACATTCTGTGGGGAAGGGGTAAAGTTTTTTTTAAGTTGAACTCTTTGAATCTGGTGAATCCAAGGCTGAAGGCTTGGGTGTAGGAGTACATGGAAGCATAGGGCTCGACCAAAGAGCAATTCACTTCGGCAGCAAACTGGTGGGATGGAGGAATGGCAGTTATTTCAGGCATGTTAGAGTTTGCACGCCTCTACTACTCGGACATCCTGACCACGAGAAGGCTAATGGACTCACCAGAGTCACCACACACGGATATGTCATAGGACCCTGAAATGTGGCAGCAGACTAAGGTGGAACTGACAGTGCAAGAAAGACTGAGTTTGGACATACCGGTGACGCTGGAGGAACTAGCGCAGACCCTCAAAGTGATGGCAGCAGGGAAATCCCCAGGGAGGAATGGTCTTACGGTGGAATTCTTCCGCTGTTGTTGGGAAGTTTTGGGCCCGCCACTTGTGGAGATATGCAACAGGGTATTAGTGGGGGAAAAGTTGGGGGCGGGGATGACTCTGGGGATCATTTCGTTAATGTTCAAGAAAGGGGATAATGCGAATGTGAGAAATTACCGCCCGATCTCCCTCCTGAACGTGGACTACATGATCCTGGCTAAAACGATGGCGATAAGGTTAGGGAGGTTGCTCTCGAAGCTCGTGGAGCGGGATCAAGGGGCGTTTGTGAAAGGTAGGTCAATTTTCCTCAACATTATGATGGCAATTGAGTCAGTAGAAGTGTTGCAGATGGAGAATAGGGACATGGCAGTGCTACTGTTGCATCTAGAGAAGGCCTACGACAGAGTAGGTTCGTCCTTTGCACTTACGACACCGAGGAAGATGAGGTTTGGAGAAGGCGTCTAGAGATGGGTGATTGCAATGTACACATCAACATCTTCAGCGGTACAGGTTAACGGTCACTTGTCAAGGCCGTTTTAGCTTACCCGCTTCCTTCGGCAGGGGTGCCCGCTGGCCCCACTGCCGTTCGTACCGCATTTGGAGGTGCCACTGAACTGCATCCGGAAGCATCAGCTAATAAACGGACTCCCGCTAGGGGCTGGAAGGGAGTGCAGGGCAAAAGCGCTAGCGGATGATCTCTTCCTGATTTCGGAGAACTCACTCACCTCGCGCGGTCAAGTTGTCCTCCAGGAATACTTGTTGTTGTCGGAGGCGCAGGTGAACTGGAATAAGTCTGCGTACATCCTACCAAAGGGGTTTTCTCTGACGGCGGAATGGGGAATGCACAGGGTGAACTCAGCAGAAGGGGAACAGTTCCTAGGGGTGCTGATTAACTTGGAATTGATGTCGGCGGCCCAAGGGGCAGTGATCGAGCAATGAATTGCAGCAAAACTGAAAGTGCGGGGCTCTGCGTAGCATTTGTCATTGTTCGGTCGGGCACTTGTGATTAACTCGGCGCTATTCTCACTGTTTTGGTTTGTAGCCAGGGTAAGGGAGATCCCAAGGCCGGTAATTTCAGAGATCAAGAGGTTGGTCTCAAGGTTCCTTTGGAAGCCGAGGGCCAGACAGGAGGAGGGCTTCCTGGTAAAAGTAGCATGGGATCTCATCGCACAGAGCAAGGAGGAAGGAGGTTTAGGCTTGGCAGATCCACACAGGAAAAAACCAGCGTACCTCAGGGAGTGGCTGGGAAAAGTGGCTCTGGCAGAGCACAGGGATGATTGGTTGCTGTTAGGGGAGCGAATCCTGGTGCAGGAATGGCAGTTAAGCAGGCCAGAGGACGTATGGAACTGTTTTTTTCATCAAATCCTTCTTGCGGCGGAAGCTACAGTCAGAGTTTTGGGAGGGAGTGCCTAGGGCATGGGTAGACCACCCTCCCGACAGAAGAGCTGCCCCAAAGTCGAAAGAAGAAGTGTTGAGACTGTGTTTATTTGAAAATCCTATGGCCATGCTATAGTAAGGGCCAGTAGTTTTTACAGATCGAGTTACTGATTAAAGATTGGGAAGACTAGTAGGGTGCAGTCAAGGTTTTCAGTTTTAAACGCGAATTTTGCTCCAAAGCGAGGAAAATCAATAACTGATGGGGACGGAAACGAATTCCCGGCAAGCTCAGCACCACGGTCCTTTGGGAAGGCATGGGTTCAGCGAGGAGTGACTACAGTGGGTGATCTGTGGGACCCACTGTTGGGCACATGGAGTCAAGAGATGGAGGTGTATGAGAAATTGCAGGGTCTGTGGCATGTGGAACAGCATCTTTTTGTGACCAGGCAGGCCATACCGCTGCCATGGAATGACCTGCTGGGCCTGGAGGGGCGGGACCCGATAGATACCTGGTTCCAAAGCACCATGGTACTCTGCCACCCTCCACCCCTTGTTGACCTACTGCGGTCGTCCCCTCGAACCGAGATACCCTGGTTCGTACAACCTCTGAATAACCCTGAACATCCCCCCTCAATCAGTCAACCACCTCGAGAACTGAAGCCCCCGGGTCCGATGATAGCCCGCCAGCTGGTTACGGATTGCCCACGTCTTCAGGGACCACCATAGTTGGCTGCGGCTGGCTTTCCCTTCCTTTGCCTTCCTCCGCCAGTCTACAGTGATTGCCTGTCTTTCAGTGTCTTATGCCTTTCTTGACTGTAGCCTTGATCTCCTTATCTGAGAACGGGCGTCTCTCAAACCTGGCCCGGTTCTGATCCGCCGGTATGACCGCACAGATCACCGCTCTAACCATCTGTGCCACGTACGGCCACCCTCTCAGTCCCGTGCATTCCTCAGGGGGGAAACCTAACAATACCCATTTCCCATCCCATTCAATTCCCTCTCCTCCCATCAGCTGCCAATTTGTGCCCCACCACCGCCAGATGCGTTCGGAGGCAGGGCATTCCCACCAGAGATGGCGCGTAGATTCAAACGGCCACCTACAGCGGGTGCATCCCAATTCCACCTCCATCCCCCTGGCCCGTAGCCAAACCACAGAAGGCGTTACCAGCAGTGATAACATCCACATAATATGTGCTTAACATTTGGCAACTCCAGCAGAACTCGCCATAACTTTCCAACATTCCCTGCATCCTCCTGGAGGTCTATCGGGACCACTGCACTCCATCTTGTTATTGCCACTGCCGCTGGAGATCTCCGCGGCCTATTCGCAGTGAGGTATGACTCCCTTGGAGAATACACTGTTAGATTCAGCCCCTGCGGGTGTGCCCTCGTGGCTCTACCTCCAGACCAGGTCCATGCTTCCGGGTCAATCCTCAGGTCCCGTAGTGAAGTCTGTCCTACCCACTGTGTCTGCGTCACCCTCCCTCTTCCATCTCTCCTCTGTATCACCCGTATCTGTGGTGGGTTGTCCCAAATTTGAATCGTTCGTTCCTGCCCCTCTCTCAAGCTCCCATCCATCGGACTTACCATCCACTCTGTCACCTTTCTGAAGCCACTCTCAGTCACCCCCTCGAGTCTCCACACTTTAGGCGGCGTTGTCGGAATCGTTGGGCCTGGGTAGGCTGGTCTCGGGCCGGTTAGGCCTGTGTACGTAGGTACGGTGGATAGAGTGGGAGTAGGAAGGATAGTGTAGGGATGATAGGTTAACAGTAATGAGTAGATGGGATGTAGGGTTAGGTTAGAGGGCAGCTCACAATGAAGGAAAGTGGATTGGAAGATTTAGTGTGGTAGGGTGAAGTGCTGTTGGGTATCATAGAAAGGTGTTACTCTGAAGAAGCATGGCGAAGGGAGATATTCCAGCTCTGATGGCTGTAAGCGAAACCGGCTGAGGCTGCCGGGATAACCCCGGGTTGAGTTGTAGTTGTGAGGTCCCCGGCCTCAATGTTTGATGATTTGGTAATGGAAAGAGACTGTTTTATTTTTATTTTTAATTTGGACCATTTCCCGATTTATGCGTGTCATCCTTGCGCAGGGGCCATGCTAATCTTCTTTCTCTGTATCGTTCCCGAAGGACAGACTCAAACTTTTGGACCAGCTTGCCTCTCTGCATGGATCTCTTTACAACTCAGGGCATAATCGAACGGAATACAACCTACATGTCAGACTCTCTGTCTGTAAGTCAGGCCAGCAGACCTCGATGCATCTGAATCTGACTGCATTCACCTCCAGAGCTCCGTCGAACGAGTTCTAGGGCCTCGCTGCACTACTCTCCAAATGTGCAAAATGAGACTGAATTCACGGCTAGAACATGGAAATATACATTGCCATCTTTTATGTCTTTTGTGCATGTGGACAGTAGTGCAGCGAGGCCCCTAGTGCGCCCTCAGAGGGCCTCGCCACACCACTCTCGAAATGTCAAAAAAGACAAAACTGTGGCGAAAAAAAATAAATAAATAATAATAATAAATGTGGCGCGTACATCTCGCCATGTTCTAGCGGGAAGTTCATTCGAGAGTGGCGTGGCGATGCCCAGAGTTCCAGAGCTGCTTGGTGTCGGACGTGGCAGCCGGTTATTGGTGGAACGTGGCACGTCCTGGAAAGCCCGCGCAGTGTCACAGCTAGGTAAGTGATCGATCGGACATAAAAAAAAAAGAACGTATAAAAACGGTATAACACTGTTTCAGTTTCAGCGAAAAAAAAATAAAAACGTATAACACTGGGCCTCGCTCCACTAGACATTGTACAAGCATTTGGACGCGTTTCTTGACCACATGCATTCGGAAAAGTTCGACATCTTGAGTGCATCGGCCAGGGCAAAAAGATGAGAGGAAGGGTGGGTGGGGTCTTCAGAGGGGTTCATCTGGACAACTGAGTGGCCGAGTATTGTGGGTGACTGCCGTCCGTTAGTATTCCACCTCTACAACATGTAGAGCATTGTGTAGTGTAGTGAGTCCCACTGCCTGTGATGTCGCACGATGTCACCCAACCGGGCATACTTTCCCTTTTTTTTCATATTAAATCTAAACAAATGAGGCAATTCTTTTTTTTCTTTTTTCTTTTTTCTCCCACAACACAAATGAGGCAATTCAGAAATACCTGGTTTTCCCCAAAAAAAGGGGAAAAAAAAAGAAGCTGGTTTTTACTCATGAAGTTCCATACCCACTGAGGTATTCGAACAGGGGCCTGTATTTCAACAGTTCATGGGGCCACCCACTGAGGTAGGCTCTTGGGTCGAGCTCTCAAATTTAGGAAAGAAAGGAAACAGTGGGCCTAGGTGGACCACTCTCCAAATGTGCAAACTGAGACTGAAGACACTGCTAGAACATGGAAAGATACATTGCCAGCGAGGCCCAATAACAAAAGTCCTGTAGCACATTTCCAATCTACGTGGCTGGATCTAGAACATGTCCATGTTCTGCATGTTCCAGAACTCTGAGATTTTTTTTTTTTTTTTTTTTTTTTTTTTTTTTTAATCAGCGGGGTGGAACCCCGAGAAGAAAACATCTACGTAGCCTTCACCCGATCAGAACGCCCGGTCATTACAGCTGTCTTTGGTGAGCCTTCCAGTCTAGATACAGCGATAACGACAGGGCTTTCTATTAGCGAGAAGACGGTAGAATCGGGAAAAACTCGAAGCTACGTGGCTGGATTACTTGGAGCGTGACACTCTGCCCCACACCCCCTGCCATCAGCAAGCCACCATTTTTTCATTTTTTACTTCAACAACGAACCTGGGAGTCGTCCTTTCCTTACCGCCTGACAAGCAAGCAAAGCAAGGCCACCATGTCTTTTTTTTTTTTTTTTTTTTTTTTTTTTTTTTCTCCATTCAGTGGCCACCAAGGCMCCCGGCCCCCAGCAGTCAACGGGCCTCGCCACACCAATGGGGGTGGCCACACCGCTCTCCAAACGTGAAAAAGACAAAACTGTGGTGGGTGCACCTGGCCATGTTCTCGCAGGAGGTCCATTGTCATTTTGCACATTTCCAGAGTGGTGTGGCCATGCCCAATGTGTTTTGTTTTGTTTTTTTTAACCAAGCTCCATCTATTGGTGGGGAGCAGCACCTGCTGGAAACGGGGTCCAGCGTCCCATAGATACAACCATATCCTCACAAATTGGCAAAAACTGGGAACCGGGCCCAGCGTCCCATAAAGAGTACGTTCAGAAAACTCATCAGAAATGAAAACTCGTCAGAAAGTTCCATGAAATGAGACGAAGAACTACTAGAAAATTATAATTGGCCTAAGGATGGAATTTTGAAAACTGAGATACCGGGGCCAGTACCAGGCTTTGGCTCAGAGAATTGAGGCTACTTCAGACATGTCTATGACAACTTCATGATTAAGAGGCTCGCCACACAGGCTGTCGAAAACCAGGTTTTCGACAATTTTGCATCGCCACACAGACTTTTGAAAAATTGCGGCTCAAAAAACTTTCGACACGTGTTAGAATGGTCCTTTCGACAGCCGCCCTCCAGCAACCGTTTCCTCCCGCCTGCAGGTGATGGAAATTTGGCAGTGCCCCGCCGGGCTTTCGAAAATTGCGTTCGAATTTGCGTTGTCAGAGACTGCTCCCTGACAGCCGTGGCCTGTTTGTCCGTATGTAGTCGACAGTGGCTGTCGAAAAGGGTGTCTGCATCTGGTCCGGTTGTGTGGACAAATTCATATATGTAACAACTCCCGACAGTCCACCCCCTTCGCCACACAGCACCTGTCGCAAGGCGGTGTCGACTTGCCTACTTTCGACAATTTCGCCTCTCGACGGGCTGTGTGGCGATAGGGGGCGAAATTGTCGAGCGCCGGGCTGTCGAAAAATTACTGACACCTGTCGAAAATTTTCGACATTCGACAGCCTGTGTGGCGAGCCTCTAAGCAAAATTCAGAAACAACTCAGAAGATTTCCCATCAATCCACTTTACCTCACTCTGGCAAGACTGACTGCAGCGGAGCCACCATCTCTGCTGCTGCTATGCCATACTCCCATCCTACCAGCTAGCCCCCTCACTGGTAGGACGCATGATAACCCACCATCTTTTCCACTCACCTTATTCTCTTTTTTTTCACTAGAGAACTTTTAAAATAGGCAAAATTCAGAAAACAACTCAGAGACCCCCCCATCATATCCACTTTACCTCACTCCGGCAAGACTTACTGCAGCAGAGCCACCATCTCCACTGTTGCTGTGCCCTATTTCCATCCTATAAGCTAGCCCCCTCACTAGTAGGACGATTGATATTCAACCATCTATTCATCCCACTCAACCTCTTTTTGGAAAAATAACCCCACAGAACAATCCTGCCTCCATCATTGAAGGGAAGAAACGCAGACTGATCCGGGTGAAGTTAGCGGCCAGTGGCCGGTACCCCCCGAAATTTCAGCGCCAATCGCATCCACTACCAACTTCCTCCTTCCCAATCACCTCCGTCCTTCCCAACTCCGTCGTCGTGAAGAACTTCAGAGAGCCTCTTCTCCGCGGGGGCCGAGCACCATCATCACCTTGACATTCTTTGCCCCCACAAGAATCCTAGTCTCCGTCATCAAGGTGGTGAACTAGCACTACCCAACGCCAATCACGCCAGAGTTCCCTCTCATCAGCCGGTACCCATCAGCCAGAGTAAACTACCTGACGCCAATTGCATCTGATAAGAGGCCCCTCTTGCCGGTACCCATCGAGCAGCCCTATTTCCTCCCCCTCTCCGTCCTTGTACCGGCGAGGCCCGGCCGTACCCGGCTTGACCAGAGGGCTGGAGAGGTAGTTCCCTCAAGGCCGCTGGGCCTGTTCATGCGCCATCGACACGTGGCCGTGGTTGCTTGCCACGTGCCACCTGTCGTTTGGTGGTGGTGATGGCCCGTGACGTGTGAATAGGGGAAGCGCCAGCCGTGAGTAGTTGGAGGCAATTGTATAACAACGGCGCAATGAGTCTGTGACCTGGGGGGTGAAAGATACGGTGACGTGAGTAGATTGGAGGATGGAGATCGTCAATTCGAATGAGATGAGGTCAGAAGCTGTCGAATGGCTCGTCACTGCCCAGGCGAGCGTTGCATGTTTAAATCAGATGGTGGTGATGCTGCGAGTGACAGTGACCGAGAGGATGGGGCCGTCAATGTCGTGGATCCGGAGTGCTGAGCAAGCTATGCTGTAGATTGTCGGGGGGCTGGAGGAGGGGCCGCCCCCCCAATTTCAAGCATATATAGATCAGCTGCGATGGCATGCTCTGAAGCGGTGTTGCTATGAGGAGCTGGAGGAGGGGCGAGGTCTTTGTGGTGCGCTGGAGGACAGATGTTTTGAGGGCGATGACGACACCGTGGCCGATCCTCAGAACACTGGTGCAGACGATGTCGCCAAGACTGACAGCGGTAACGATGATAATCTCCTCTTCTACATCGCCCAAATCAACAAAACCATTAATCCCAATAACAGTAAGGAATTGTCGAAGTCTGTAGCACAGGGTGAGAATGGTAACAATAAAGATAACAATCACACTTTGCGGGATACTGGGCTGGGAGGAGGCATCGGTAGTAGGTCGGTGAACGATTGCAACAGCGTCATGGTCGGCGACAACAAGAGTGGCGATAACAAAGATAATGATTGTGATATTCAGGGAGCCGCTGCAAACGACATCAATAACAATCACACTGCGCGCGTCGGTGGAATGGGCGGAGTGATTTTGTGCTTATGCGCGCCAGGAAACGGTGATGATCTAAACAATAACAATAACAAATACAAATCGGCGGGTGACAACACGCCGGGGAGCGACAACGGTTGCAACAACAGCATCAACTACAATTTAGCAGGTGGCAACACGTCGGGGTACGATAACGATTGCAACAACAGCATTAATAATAATAATACAACCGGCGACAGCAAAAATAAAAGCAGTGACACTTATGAAATAGTAAGTGTGAATGGGCGGTTTCTTCCCCCTTTTTCTCGCCCCCCCCTCTTCTTTCTTTGTCGGGGTTTTTTGGGGACTGATCAGGGATTTGGGCGAGTTGGGTGGATGATTGGAATGCTTGGGAAGCAGGAAGGGCATGGGGATGTGGGAAGCTGGATGGTGGCGCGTGGGGGTGGGATAGTAAAGCTTGATAACTAGGTCGTGGGGTAGGGCAGATGGCGCAGTGACGAATTGGCACTGGGGATAGTCATCAGGGTTGCCTATGTGGATTCGTAGTGTCCTTCCACGAGCCTGCTTTGCTACGATTTCTCCGCCTTTTTTCGATGAAGAACTCGCATGTGTGGTTGCTTTCTCTGATCACCCCTTCTCCTTATCGTTGTGGCGTTGTGGGGTTTCTCCGTGTCTGATAAGCTTTTCGGGGTAGGCAACGTTCTCGATTTCGATGAGTGGTTGGATTAAATTGATCTTCTAAATTCCCTACTGCTGATTGCCTCTCCTCCTCACGGCATGGTACGGGTTTATGTGGTAGATGATGAGGAAATTAGGGTAGGGATATGATTTAGGATTGTGATGGACAGTTAATCCCCTCAGTTGAGGGCAATCAATGCTGCTCATCAACTATTCGGTGTGCTAACGTGTCGGTTTGGATGCCCATTCAGAATGACTACTCTTTTTTAGTGGGATGGGCACGGGGCATACCTGCGTGACTTCTAAATGTTCCTATAACATTCATCTCTAAATGTCGAGGGACGCTGGACCCGTTTTCCAGCAGGTGCTGCTCCCCACCAATAGATGGAGCCTTCTCGAGCATGCTAGAGGTGTCTGCTCTTATCAGCACCTCTAGTACTCACTCGGGTTGTTTCAAAAAAAAAAAAAAAAAAAAAAATCATTTGATGCCCTTGGCCCCTTACTTCAAAGCAGGTTCCCAAAAGTTTCACAAGATGTCCCGTTAGGTTTTTAATAGGAGAAAAAAGAGATGTCAGAGCCCCCTTGGCTACAAAAAAACATCTGACGACTTCTGACAACTTGACGAACCTCTAACAATCCTCTGACGAAATATAGAACAAAAATAGGAAACCGGCAAGCCTTGAAGCAAACGAACTAAAAGATCCCGCCTCCACCATCGAAGGGAAGAACCTTATTCACCTTCCCAACTCCGTCCTCGTAAGGAGCCCGGAGAATAGTTTATCTCAGCAGGGGGGAGACACCATCATCACCCTGAAATTCCTTGCCCCCACAAGAATTTCAGTCTCCATCATCAAGGAAGTGAACAACACTGCCCAACGCCAATCGCGCTAAAGGTCGCCCTCAATAGCCGGTACCCATTCGACAACCTAACTACCCAACGCCAATCGCATTTGTTAAGGGCTCCCCCTAGCTGGTACCCGTTGACCAACCCTATTTTACCCCCTCTCTATCCTTGCAAAGAATCCTTTGATGCCTTCCACCCCCTACTTCAAAGCAAGAAAACCCCAGACCTTACGGAAGATTCCATTTGACCATCTCATGAGCCCCCTGATCAGAAGTCTAACGATAGTCTAACGAGTAGAATTAGGTCGAATTTAGAAAAAGCACATATCGACTCAAAAAATGTAGGAATTCGATTACAAACAGGAATTAGATTTATACAAGATATACTATTTAAGAAGAGAGATACGAGATAATACGAATTTAGAATTAGGTATTCAAAAAACGATGTTCATTAGATTTTAAACCTCTACCATGGAAAATTTAAGAAGGAAATCAAAGATAGATCAGAAATATTCGGAAAATTTTGAGAATGACACTAGAGAAAAACGATTATGGAAATTGAGAATTGAGAAATCCTTGTTGAAAAAATTATAACTACGAGTCCAGATTATGACTCTTGCTCACGAAATACAAGTATTGAGGAAAATTTCATCCAGAAACCATCTGAGAGGATTAGAAGGACACTAAGTGTAGACGGATGCAACGTGGACTAATACAAGCAATTATGTATGGGAACTCTGAAAAAATTCAGAAAAGAACAGCCCCAAATCAGAAATCTAAGCCATGCGTGGGCAGAATCCTAATCCAATAGAAAGCAGTCTCCCATCCCTTCTTCGTCAACCAAACCACAGTTACCTCGCACCCCTCAAACCCTACCCCTGCATCCTTGGGGAAGGAAAACTCCTTTCCTCCCGCAGCCAGCATCTAGGCTCAAAGCAAAGCAGGCACCATGGACATGATCAGCCATCTTCAATCCCCCGAAGAAAATCAAAGACGGTGTAACACCCCCTCGCCAAACCTGTTGACGAGTTGCCACAGGGGGTTCAAAACCACCTAAACTATACCCATACCATACTGTTGAGGAAGAAGGAAGGGTTTTCAACCAAGGATGACAAGCCCTAACCTAGTCCAGCGACTCCACACCCCCTGCCCATCTGCCCCACCCTCCTCCCCCTACCTTACTACCTGTGGATGTTCCCCGTCCCTGCCCAACATACCCCATCTCCTATACAATGCGCCACCATATTCCACCGTCCACCTTGTCGCCAGCTCTCCCGTACGTGCCCTTCACTCACCTCGCATCCTTGCGTCTTCGCCCATCACATCGCCTGGCTCTCCGACACATCCCGCATCACGCCGGTTCATGTTTGAAGTTGCTCTGGTGGGGGCGCAGGGAGCGCTGCGCCCCTCCCCACATCGCAAAGATCTCCCAGAAAAGGGGAGATGACATTCATGCGATAAATGTCTTACGGCTGCTCTTCAATGGTTCTGCGAGAATGCTTATGCTTTTCCTCCAGGACCTGCAAGTTCAGGTCATAAAACGCTACTGTCATCATTTCGTGTTCCTCGCTCGCCATCTCCTTCATATTGTTAAGTTGTTGATTAACTCATGTACCTTTGCTTCCAAACATGATACCCTCTTTTTGTTATATATGACACTAGCCTTGAGGTCATCGCGTTCTGGCTTAGGTCTAATACGTGGCTCGCCATCTCTTCACCATGAAGGTCTTCAATACCTACTCTTTGCTTAAAATTGCCCACCAACTCTCCAAATTTCTTTTCTGCTTCCTTTGCACAATTTTCAGCATCACGAACCCTTGTTTCTGCCATCCTTAGATTTCTCTCTCTCTCTCTCGTTTTTTTTTCGCTTAATTTCCTATGCCATCATCATAAAAGGTTTCTTAAGTTTGGCAATCGCAGCCCTTAATGCTTCTGCAGCAGCTCTTTTCTCTCCAAGTTCTCGCTCAACAACAGCCCTCGCAAGCTCCGCTTCTTCTCTGAATGATGATGACAAACTTATCCCACCAGAGAAGATTATTTGTTTTCAAACCTAAACTGCCTCCCTTGATGGGTGGTCTTCAAAAAATAACAAAATGGTTTTTCAAACCTAACAATTTTATTTGTTAGGTTTTCACGAATCCTCTGTTACCACCGTTTTGTTTTTTCCCAAAAAATTAGCGACGGGCGCCGACGGATCTAATCCGGGAGCAACAGTGGTGGCATCCAGGCAAAGGAACAAAAAGGAAGAAGACAACACTCAAGACTGGGCCCCACTCAGGTAGGGCTTTGGGAGTAGAAATGCTCTGGGGAACGTAATGATTAGTAAAGGTGGGAGGGTGACACTGTCTCATAGAAGGCTGGCTAGGCAATGCATTGGGATAATCAAATGGCCAGTTGCTGACCGGCCTGTCATACCCCAGGTGGCCCCTCTCTACAACAACCTGGACTTTTTTATTAATAATAATAAAAAAAGACTGGGGCGCCACTTGTGTTATGTCTGTGACCACTAAAGGCGAATCTGGTCAAAATATTGACTAGGTTCATGCTAGCCTGGCACAGACAGCATCCATAGGCCCTTTCCCCGTTACAGGTTGCATCCAGGCGAAAGACAGGAAGGCAAAAAACACCACTTATGAACGAGGCCCACTGGTGGTGTGCCTGTGGCTGCCAAAGACGAATCTGGTCGCAGTATCTACTAGGCTCATGCTAACCTGGCACAGACAGCATCCTTGGGCCTGGTCCCCTTACAGATCCGGCCGGCTCAGAAAGTTCCTTGGTTGGAATGCAGGGATCTTGTCAGAAAATGCGGCCAGGTCCATGCTAACTTATATCTGTTATCAGGAATACTTCCAGTCATGCACCAGGTGATGCCTTTTGATGAAAGATGAGATATTTCTCTCTTCTTGTGTACATCCCTTACAAATATTTCTCTTCCCGGAGTCTTCCGAGTTCCGACACGCATGAAAAAAAAAGCAAACTGAAAGTACAACAGACTACCATAACACCCCGCCAAGAATAGAAACCGCACCCACAGCCTTCACCCAAATAGATCACCCGGCCCACTATCACCATATCTGGACTGAAAGCTGCCCCGAAATAATGACCGTCGTGCCAACAGATCACCTAGCCTGCCATTATCAATGTATCTAGACTGAAGGTTGCCCCAAAATAATGGCTGGGTGTTCTATCCCGGTGAAGGCGATAGGCAAGAGAGATTTGCCAGCTGATGAGTGCAAAACTGCTGAGGTATTGGCACAATGGCGCATCTGTCTTCTTTTTCTTTATCTTTCTTTCTTTCTTTCTTTCTTTCTTTCTTTCTTTTTTTTCTTTTTTTTTTCCCCAACCCGGGGTTATCCCGGCAGCATCAGCCGGTTTAGCTTAAAGTTCAACCAATTTACCTCTATTGTTTTTTTTTTTCCCCTCTGAAAAAAAACAACAATAGAGGGAAAAGAATAAGTCCCTCATCTACTTCTAGCCGCATCTGTTTTCCTTTTCCCTCTATTGTTTTTTTTTTTCCTTTTTTTTCTTCACTTTATTGTACTTAACAATGATAACATAATAGAGAAAAATGAAGGCCAAGACCACCAAAACAAAGAAACAATGCGACTAGAAAACCCACGCACCCTCTTTCTCCTCTAACTCCTCTCCCACCGACTTTTGTGTTAACCAGACGGCAGATTCCGGGTCAACGAAAACCAGTTAACACACCAGTACTTGGCCCAGCTATCGATTCCGAGCCTTGAAACGTCCTGCGCACCAAGTTTCACCAAACCGCCAGCGCCTCCAGCCTTTGCGATCCTCCACCCTGAAGTGTGCAGTTTCACCGAACCGCCAGCGCCTCCAGCCGATCCTCTACCCCGAAGCGTGCAGTTTCACCGAACCACCAGCGCCTCCAGCCTTTGCGATCCACTACCCCAAAGTGTGCAGGCCGCGGCGCTTTAACAGCAAAGTCCCGTGGCCGATAGCTGGGCCAAGTACTGGCGGTTTAAGAACATCACCCATTCAAGCTATACACGCGCACGTAGTGCGATTTGCAGATATTGAGATCTTCGGTTGTTCCTCCACTCCTCATCTACACGATGGAATAGTACCTGAAAGAAGGGGAGAGGAGGGGGCAGTTAGAGGTGGACAGGGCGCACAGGCATGACTCTAACCAACATCGCTTGGGTCCAGAGGACTGACCCAATAATTGATGAGGACTAGGGGGGAAGGGGGATATTGATTTGCCAAATTTTGCCTCCACTAAAAGACAAAAAATTAGGCAGAGTAAAAACATTTCAAGGGACTACCTTCTTCCCCCGAATACAACGTACGGCGATTATAGCTGTATTCGGGGTATCTTTCAGTCTAAATACAGCTATAATCACCGTACGTTGTATTCGGGGGAAGAAGGTAGGCAGTTCAAACTTCAAACCCGCTACATTTACTGAACTCTAAATTCTTTTTGAGCCTGATGGACTCGTACCTGTCCAGGCTGTCCTTACCACGCGCCAGGTAGATTGGGAATGCACCCCGCTTGTGTACGATGGCGGGCTTTGCACACCGGGGGTCCATACCAGTGGTTTCAATTCCAAGTACATTTCCCAGCCGTTTTTTCTCCGACGAGATGCGCATGCAGCCACAAGTGTCGGGTATCGGCCTGCCGGAGAAAAATGGCTGGTGGCGCCAGCCAAAGGAAACCAAACCGGTTTCTTTTTTACTGGCGCGCAGGGCGTTTCCCGGCTCGCCAAGGGAAGTGTCAAAAGTGCTTGTGGATAAAGCCCAAACAGGGGTATTCATGTGCAGCAAGAAGTCTAGGATGGGGATTATGTCGGTATATCCACGATGTGATCCCTGCCTGCCACCTGGACAGTATTTTGGGGTTTAAGCCCCCAGTACCTTTCCCAGGCAAAAAAAAAAAAAGGTCGCTACGTAACACAAAGGCCAGATTCGGCCTCCGCCGACGGCCACATACATCGGCCACCCTTGGTGCGCAGGGCCCGCGGCTGATTTGTATGAGAAAGGTACCGGTGTCTTAAGAATCCGATTTCGTTTTTGGCCATCATTGACTGTAAAGGCAAACGCAAATCTTTCCTTGTACTTTTGTCTAGGCCACAGAAGGGTGAAAAGGTAGGAAGAGAAGAGAACTCAATATATATTCGCAGCCTTTGGACCACAAATCAGTAGATCCCCCACCCAACAGACAGATGTGTCATCATCCAAGGAGATGGGAGAGGGACCGGGGGGGGGGGGGGGGGGGGGAGGTTAAAAGAAAAGATCGAAAAGTTTGAAGTCCGGAAAACCAACATCGGCGCCCTCTCTGATCTGTCAAAGCAGAACTAAGAAAAAATACTTGACATCAGCTCTCTGATCTCAATTTTCATATAGTGGGGCCTCAGTGAACCGTACTTCTCGTCATTTCTAATAGAAAGTTCATAAGTACAAAAGACACCAGAACAGCAAACTATAAACCCCAACAGCTGCAGAGAACGCCTAATAAATACCCAGTCTGACATCCCATCCCTCAATAGTGATACAATTAATGACAGATGTCTGCAACACTGAGAATGCAAAAAAAAAAACGAAAAGAAAAAATGTGAACCTTGTATGTGGCTACATAGCACATGCCTAGTGGGCGACAAAGCAATCCAAATCATAGCCATCATCACCACCAAGCTTGGGGCAAAACCACACACGCACACGCACACACTCGTGCATGCATGCAAGAGAGAGAGAGAGAGAGAGAGAGAGAGAGAGAGAGAGAGAGAGAGAGAGAGAGAGAGAGAGAGAGAGAGAGAGAGAGAGAGAGAGA
>BFEA01000647.1:532520-542583 GCA_003427395.1 Chara braunii
GATGATGTACCTCGTCTTTTTTCGACGCGTGATTGCGCGCCTGCTGATTCTGCCACCGCTCCCAATACCACTGATTTCCAACAAGCAATAGCCCGAGGATGGCTGCCACAACTCCAATTGACCACAGAGTTCCGGATTGTCCCCGGAGTGTTGCTTGGCATTGCCTCAGCAGCAAGTGCCTGTTATGCCATAGCTCATACCAAGACCAACGCCACCATCGCCCACTTAAGATAGCCTCATTCCCATTACGCGTCATTTTCCCATCGGCTGCTACTTTCCCTTGTTGCACTCCCTCTCCTTCGGCCGCAGAAGCAGCTGTGGATCCTGCAAATCAATCAAACAGTAATGCACAGGGAACCATATGCATAGATTAGATGTCATCATCCTGCACACGAAAACACATGCAACCATCTCGAACTCCACGCAAGCTGGTTCTCCCCGCAATGAGCTGTGCTGCAACAATTAACTGGCCCATGCAAGAATAAACAAGTAAGCACTATTCCCCAGCCTCTTTTAATCTATATATGGGCAATATCGATGACAATTTGGGGGGGGGAAAAAAAAAGGCGGCCTATTTCGATGTGGGCTGCAAAAGTGAATACAGAGAGAGTAACTCCGAATATTGGGTACAAACTTCAGTCACCTAGAGGTATGGTAGGGGATGAACTTTAGAATGAACTTTATCCTCTGGGTATGAACTTCTGTTGCGCCGTCAATACACAGCCCCAGCGTTGCAAGATTTTGTCACGGCTCACTGCTAAAGTTCCGGAGGCTCAAGGGCTACCGGACCAAAATGGCTTGCGGCACCAGGGCCCCCCCCCAAAAAAAAAAAAAGAGCACCCCTGGCGGGGTGAACTTTATCCTCGAAACGGAAATAGCCTAGGTTCAGCAGCTAAGGCCCCCTAAATGGCCACCGCAAAGTGGCAAAAAGGAGGTGAGTGGGCGAAGAAACACACTAAGGTCGATTCAAAGCTCCAACAGACGGGTTGGGCTTCATCCATTCTACTACGGTCAAAATGACAATACCTCCTATTAGCAAAAATGATCAAAATGATCAGTAAACACAATCCCTGCACCGCTGTTGAACAAAACAAGCACAAGGGTGCAATGACTGCCTTCAGGTCCTGAAACGACAAGCGTAAGGCGTATACTCCTCCAAAGAAAGGAAGCACAACCCCCCATAACAAACAGAAGGGGGTGTCAGCATAATTATCACCCACCTTGGCTAAGGACAAAAAGATGGCCTAGAACAGTAGAACAGTGGGTGATGGACGACCTAGACTCTACCTTCTTCATCTGAATTCCAGGTATGGTTATTATAGCCGTTCTTCATCTGAATTCCACGTATGGTTATTATAGCCGTATTTGGGGCAACAATGAGACTAGATGCAGCAATAATGACTGTAGATTGTATTCGGGTGAAGACGGTAGGACCACTCCCTCAAAGACTCCAAATTTCCAAAACCATGAACAGACACAAGCAATCCACTGAAATCAGCATCATACACAGAACACATGCAAACCGAACTCTCCTCCTCCAGAGGCAATCTAGTGTGGCTCCTCTCTCTCTCTCTCTCTGAACCTGTCCTCAATACTGTTACAGATACCTCCTGCCACAGGGTCCCATCACCCATCCTTGAAACAGTTACCTTCACTCGACATCGGAGGAGATCCAAACATCAAGCTCGTCGACAAGAGAGAGAGAGAGAGAAAGTGCAACGAATTTCTTCTTTCCTCCTTTACCCTTAATCTTCCTTTTTCGTTCACAAGCTCGTCGCCAGCATGCGCGCGTATGTGAGAGAGAGAAAAAGAGAGAGAGAGACCAACAAGTTTCCTCTTTCGTGCTTTTCCCGCATTCGGCCTTTCTCTTCCTTTGCCATGATTTTAATCTCCTTTTTTTCTTCACAATTGACAAAAAAAAGAAAAAAGAAAAAGAAAAAGAAAGAAAAACTCCAAAATAGAAGGAAGATTCCACTCTTTTTTCTTACTCAAGTTAAAAACACCAGCGATCTTCAGGACCAAGGATGGACACAGTGGTATTCGAATTCTGGGTGAGTTGGAAGATAGCAAGAAGTGACTCTGAGTCAGTGGCAGAATGGATAGATGCTGGAATCCGCATTCTCTGTCAACGAAGTTGGACGTCTTCTCAGTCATGGCGGCACTCATCACGAACGCAGAAGAACACGAATGCAGGAAGCGCGTAGAGGCAGAAAAACGGTTCGCCGGTCATCCCATCTCGGAATTAGCATGGGCAGAGGAAAGAGCAATAAGATTCATAAAAAAGTGGGAAGTGCTACAAGCAAAGAAGGAGAACAGATGGAAAAAGACTCTAATGGAGAAAGGGATCATCGCCTCCGACAGACTTGCGAAGGAAGCCTTTAAAAGACTCCTGCCGAGAAGTAAGGAGATCCCAATGGTTGAACTGAGACATCCACATCATGACCATCTGCCCGTTACAAGCAACATGGGAGAGATGTGCGAGTACGCTCAAGACTCTACTTCGAAGACATTCTAACCGCCAGAAGAGTGGACGAAGATATGGACACAGACCTGACGATGCAGACCCACCTATACTCTGGGAGGGCCTATCGGGACACCTAACCACCAGCGAACGATTGGCTATGGATAGACGAGTCGTGGCTATGGATAGACGAGTCGTGGCTATGGATAGACGAGTAGTGGCTATGGATAGACGAGTCGTGGCTATGGATAGACGAGTCACGAGAGAAGAACGACGGCAAACTTTAAAAGTGATGGCAGGTGGCAAGGCACCAGGTGACGACGGGTTGCCGAAAAAAGAGTTCCTGGAAACATGCTGGGAGACTCTAGAAGCAGATCTGATAGCGCTGTTCAACGAAATACTCACCGCCAAAAGACTTGGGAAGGCAATGACCAGGGGCATAATTACTCTGCTTATTTTTTTTAAAGAAGGGACATAGGACCGAGGTGAAGAACTGGCGCCCGCCCGATCTCACTCCTAAATACAGTATACAAATTACTGGCCAAGACCTTAGCCCGGAGACTTGGCCCTATATTACCCAAGCTGGTGGGAAAGGAACAAGGCGCCTTCATCCAACAAAGGGAGATCGATCTACGAAAACATCGCCTCCG
Organism: Chara braunii; assembly: GCA_003427395.1. Lineage (NCBI taxonomy): Eukaryota > Viridiplantae > Streptophyta > Charophyceae > Charales > Characeae > Chara > Chara braunii. The sequence continues at coordinate 535,632 of BFEA01000647.1, forward strand.
CCATTCAGATCCTTCAGGTTATCGAAGAAGAGAATCAAGATACCGCAGTCCTTCTCCTTGGCTTGGAGAAGGCCTATTACATAGTGAATTGGGCCTTCATGATGACAACCCTGAAAGGCAATGGGATTTGGCCAAGGCTTCTGTCGCTGGGTGAAATCCTTATACGGGTACGCTACAGCAGCAGCGGCGATGGTCAACGGCGGAAAATGCTCGGAGGAATTCGCTCTCCCCCCCTCCTTGAGACAGGGTTGCCCGCTCGCCCGCCTGCTGTTCGAACTACAGTTCGAGGTGCTCATTCACAGCATTAGAAACAACACTGAAATCGAAGGACTGGGTATGACAAGGGAAAAAGAACACAGGATAAAGGCGGCATTGGCGGACAATCTTTTCGCAGTCTCCACAAATCAAGTGGGTTCACTATCAGCACTGAAGTCCTGCCTCACGATATATGTATGGCGAATACTCGGCGGCAGCCAGCCATCAAGTGGAACAAGTCAGTCTTCTACCTACCTACCAGCGGAATTCTCTCTGAACGCGAAGTGGGGGATGAAGAGAATAAATGCTGGAGAAGCAGAGCGTTTACTAGGAGTGCTGATAGCTATGGAAGACTACTCGTCATCCCGAGGCACTGTCCTGCAAGAGAAAGTGATCAAACGTATCAAGTCAAACAAATCAAGTCGTGGGGTCCGGCCAGATACCTCTCCCTAATTGGAAGAGCGTTAGCTTTAAACTGCTCTGCCTTCTCTGTGCTGTGTTACTTAGCAATGGTGCGAGAACTCCCTAATCAGAGCAGCTGCAAGAACGTTCCTGTGGTGGAAAGCAGGCGCAGGCCAGGAAGAAGGATGCCTGCCAAAGGTCACTTGGAACGTAGTCTGCATGGAAAGAGACGAAGGTGGGCTGGGCCTGACAGACCCGCACACACAAAACAGAATTTTGCTCAGCAAAAAATGGTTACGCATGGGTAGCGCAGCATTTTGCGAAGACTATTTTCTCCTACTTGTGTAGTGTACGATTTCACGATTAGACAGGTGTATGTAGCAGAGGGGCAGGTAGACCCACACTGCCGTTTTTTTTTTTTTTTTTTTTTTTTAACAAAAGGTAGACCCAAAAAAAAAAAAAAAAAAAATGGTTACACAAAGAAGCAGAAGCGGATGAAGATGCAGACTGGTGCCTGCTACCTGTAGCAGAAACGATCTTGACAAAAGAGGTGGGGATTGGAAAGAGCATCAGATGCGTAGGCCAGCAGAAAAGATCTTGAGAAAAGAGTGGGGCTAGGAAAGAGCAACCAGATGTGTGGGTCGCTGCAATGACAGACAGAAGGGCTTCCTAGGAAAGCGTTTGAACTCCAGATTTTTTTTTTTATTCTTATTTTTTTTAGATTCTTTACTTTATGTTTTTTGAAAGGAGGTCCTCAGGGCTTGAAGAAAACTTTTGAAGCCGACCGAGGGAGCAGACTCCCCCAACAAGCAAGGAACAAGTCAAATCACAGCTCCGATTTGAGAACAAAGCCATTGCAGACCCACTCAAGAGATCCCATTCTCGGCAACAAAAGAGGGAGAGAGCGAATGCTCTCATTGCTGCTATCAAAAGAGGAAAGAAGTCCTTCGTGACATCCGTTAAAATTGGAACGATACAGAGAAAGAAGACCAGCATGGCCCCTGCGCAAGGATGACACGCATAAATCGAAAAAAAAAAAAAAAGAAAAAAAAAAAAAGAGGAAAGAGTAATTTTGGTTTCCAATGGATTCAACGAGGAATCTCCAAAATTGGAGACTTATGCGAGGATTCACTCAACTCTTGGGCTGACGATGACCAGCTGAAAAGGAAATTAAGACAACTGCCAGCTCAAAGGGAGAGAGCGAATGCTCTCATTGCTGCTATCCCTCAGAAATGGAGAGATCTCCTTGGCCCTGAAGGCGTAAACCCTCCTGGAACGTGGTTCAAAACACAAGACCCTTCCAGGAGGGTTTTTACGCCGTAAGGGCCACGTTGGCTTGATGGTGGGCTCCTAGTCAATTTTCCAACCAGTAGGTAAGTGCGAGTTGGAAGTTGACAACGTGGTTCAAAACACAAGACCCCACGAGCAATCAGCTCTACAGACTACCTTCTTCCCCCGAATACAACGTACGGTCATCATAGCTGTATTTGAGGCACCTTTCAGTCTAGATACAGCTATAATGACCGTACGTTGTATTCGGGTGAAGACGGTAGCAACCTGGAAGGAAGAGAGGCCGGGGAAATGCGAGTTGGTTGGAAATTTACAAGGAGCAGTCGCCCAGCGCGGGATACTCAGCAACGAGACAACAGAACAGTATGGCTTGATGGGGCTCAGGGAAGTCAGGGAGAGGAAAACTGCACGAAGACAGGGAACGAGACACAAGGAATATCAGATGGTAGCAGGGGGTATAGCAAGATCAGCTATCTTTGGATGCATGCAGAAGACTGGAGCTGGCAGATAGGGCAAGAGAAGATGATAGGACTAGATAGGAAACTGGTTTCCCGTAGTCAGAAGATAAGGCCCGCAAGGTCGAGGAGTCAACAGCCAGCAGCTGGAATGCTCATGCATCGAACATTTCGGCACCCACTGCCAAAGAAAAGAAATATGGAAATGACTGTGGAAACAACTACAGTGAATTCCATCTCAAGAACAAGCCTCGCTGCTCTGGCCGTTCCAACAATCACATCTGGTCATTCCAACAGCAATGTGGCGAAGAGAACGCGGTATGACCCAGCTGAGTCCAGAATGTCGAAGGTGTGGCTGGCTATACGAGGAGAGAGATGCGCCATCTGTGGGGCTCCTGGCCCAAATCCGGAAGATGGTGGACGTGGTGGCTCTTTTTTTCCACCACCGGTAGGAACAGTCAGGGCGATGAAAGATGGATTGTGACGGGTTTTCTCCCAGAAGATCGATCGGACGAGCGACAAGGGATGGGGTTATGTTGCACAGGGAAGCAGGGGAATCCTCATGCGGAACATCTGGACAGCCAGAAACCCAAAAAAAAAAAAAATTGGGAACGAGGAAACGTCAGATCAACAGGATGGTACTCTTATGAAATGCGAATTGAGAAATCAAATAAGGGCGGATTGGAGGCGCAGAGTAGGAAGGAAGCAGGACCCCAAAGGCCGCGAGAATGGATGGAGCAGACCTGGGCCCAGAAAGAGAAGATGGTTTCAATCACAAAGCGAAGGCCACCTCTCAATGGTACCTTGGTTACTGCAAAACCGGGTCTGTAGTTGAAGGCAACAGTTTCAGATGGAGTAGGAACTAGAAAATAGGGTGACCTAAAAAAAAAAAAAAAAAAAAAAAAAAAAGAAGAAGAAGAAGAAGAAGAAGAAAGCAGGATAACCTTTTCCAAAAACCAGGTGCACTTGGTTCTGGTCGGCGGCAACTTTAGACCGCAAAGGTTGGGAGGGTAGGAGAGTGCCAAGCTAGATTGAATGGAACTTGGTTCCTCTCGGCCGTATATTAGGCCGAGTCTCAGACCATGCTAGGTTTGTGAACTACCGTCTTCCCCCGAACATAACGCACCCTCAAAATGAATGTATACAAGCTATATTTCCGCCCAGATACAGCCAAAACGAGGGTGCGTTGTGTTCGGGGGAAGACGGTAGTGTTAGAGAGAGTTTTTTCTAGGAATAGCAGAGTGCTCAGTTAAATAGTTAAAGGAGGAATTGAAGGGTGTGGTACTCGAAGCTAGACCGGCTGATGCTGCCGGGATAACTTCTGGTTGAATTGTGAGGTCCTTGGCCTCTATCAAATAAAATATTCTTTGCATTCGAATTGAATGTGTTTTTGTTATTAAAAAAAAAAAAAAAAAATCCCTGATCGAACAGTATCCTCCGTAAATTAGCCTGCCGGCTTTTCGTTGACCAGATCTGACCAAATGTCATGCAGGGGTTCGTCAGAGCGTCAGATCACCGCCCTCTCCAGCATCCATCATCATGCACTAATGCATGGAAAGTGCTTACGAAATGTACGTATCGGACCGCAAACCCATCCAAATACGTTTACGATGAACACCCAGCCCTCAGTCTCTACACTGCAGCTCTTGTCGAGCCTCAGGCTCGGCGCTTGAGCACGTCACAGAAGGAGGACCGGAGGAAGATTCCGCGAAGTATCCCCCAGAGTTGAACTCTTTGCGCAATCTTTTCTTCTCTTCTCTATATTTTTTTCGTTCTTCTTTTTTTCCCTCAGCATCCATATCCGCTTTTTATTGATTTTTTTTTTTGGTATGGCCGTGGGATCGGGACTATTTGAAATAAGGATGGGGTGCGGGAGCCCCCAAAGGGGAGGGAGGGGAGGGAAGGGGAAGGGGTTAACCAAATCAGTCAAACCAAGCGAGCATTCGACAGATGTGATGGTTGGGGTTTCTGGTTCCTTTTCTACGGCAAAGAAGAAAAAAAAGAAGGAAAATTCAAAATTCGTGTACCACATTTTCTTTTTAATCGTCCTTTTCCATGCTGAAGAAAGAGCACGTCACAAACAAAATAAAATGACGAGGAAAAAGGCAGAAAGAAAGAGAAGAAAAAAAGAGGCAACAACAAATTCAATCTCTTTTTTCTCATTCAATCTCTTTTTCTCTCTCCAAGTGACCCAATTCACGACTGAGAATTTCCCTCCCCGTCCTTGCCATCGGCATCCATCCTTGTCCATGTCGAAGAAAGAGCAGGTCAAAGAAAAAGAAAAAAAAACAGAATAAAACGACGAGGAGAAAGGCAGAAAGCAAGAAAAGAAAGAAAGAGGTAACAACAAATTCATTTCTTTTTTTTGTCTCCATCTGACCGAATTCGCGAGGGAAATTCATCCCCCCCCCCCCTCCTTGCCAGTGGCGCAGTACCCTTGGCACTGCCCATTACGCGCCACGAGGGTACTCCAAATTGCGAAATTGGTCCCCATGAAAATAACCAGCCAAATCAAAATTCCGTTCGTTTTTAACGTAGGTCGGTGTTGGGAGAAGTGGCAAGAGCGGGGGGGGGGGGCGGGAATACCCGCCGAAGGTAAATCAATCAATCAAGGGTTAGGGGATAACCCATCAAATCAAATTTTCCGTTTTCAAATGGGACCGAAGTGTGGAAGAAGCGCGCAAGGGCGGGAAAAATAAATACCCGTGGAAGAAGCGCGCAAGGGCGGGAAAAATAAATACCCGTCAATCAATCAAGGTTTAGGAAAGTCGCCCATCCATTTCGTTTACCAAATGGAGCCGTGCGCGGGAGAGCAGCAAGGGCGGGAAAAATACACATCTCCATCGCTCAAGGGTTAGGAAAAACTGACCCATACATTTCATTTTTCAAATGAACCAGTGCGTGGGAGACACAGACCACGGCGGGAAAAAAAAAAAAAAAATCTTCAATAAATCAAGGGTATAGAAAGTAACCCCTCCATCTCCGTTTTCCAATGAACCAGTGCGCAAAAAGAAGGGTAAAGACGGAAAAAACACCCGTCAATCAATCACGGGTCAAGGTAAAACAACATCCATTTCGATTTTCAGTGAACCCGTGCGCGGGAGACAGGAAATGGCGGGGAAAAAATTATCGATCGAACATCCATTTCGGTTTTCAGTGAGCCCGTGCGCGGGAGACAGGAAATGGCGGGAAAAACATTACCGTCGATCGATCAAGAGTTCAGGCAATAACCCATCCATTTCGTTTCTCAAATGGACGAGTGCGCGGGAGACAAGAGAGGACAGGGAAAATTCCCGCGAATCGGTCAAGAGCAGGGGAAATAACCCATCCATTTCGTTTTTCAACTGGACCAGTGCGCGGGAGACAGGCGGGGGCGGGAAAAATACCCGTCATTCAATCAAGGATTGGAAAAATAACCCATCCATTTAGCGTTTCAGTGAACCCGTGCGCGGGAGACAGGAAATGGCGGGAAAAAAATTACCGTCGATCGATCAAGAGTCAAGGCAATAACCCATCCATTTCGTTTACCAAATGGACGAGTGCGCGGGAGACAAGAGAGGGCGGGAAAAATTCCCGCGAATCGGTCAAGAGCAGAGGAAATAACCCATCCATTTCATTTTTCAAATGGGACCAGTGCGCGGGAGACGGGAGGGGGCGGGAAAAATACCCGTCATTCAATCAAGGGTTGGAAAAATAACCCATCCATTTAGCGTTTCAAATGGAAGACCAGTTCGCAGGAGACGGGAAAAGGCGGGAAAATTACCCCTTCCCTTTCTTTTTTTGACCCCACACTATTCTGCATCTTTTAACAGTCGGGTCCCAACATTTGTCGATCACTCTCCCACTCACAAAAAGCGCCCATGATCCGTACTTCCCCTGCAGATCTGTGACGACAACGAAAAACTCAGCAAGATGGGACATGGGGAGCGAAGATCATGATCCCACGGATAACGTTATCCTTCACAAAGAGTAAACCTTATCCGCTCAAAAAAACGCGGTCATGATCCGTATTCCTCCTGCACACGAGTGACGACAACGAAAAACGCAGCACGATAGCGCATGGGAAGCGACGGTCATGATGCCATGGATCATGATGCCACGGATAACGTTACCCTTTTTTGCTAAAGAGTAACCTTATCCGCTCTTAAAAAGCGCCCACGCTCCGTGTGTGGGTAACCTTATCCGCTCATAAAAAGCGCCTTTGGGTGACGAAATATTTCTCTTGCAAACGAGTGACGAGTCTGACGACAACGAAAACCTCAGCACGATTGGGCATGGGAAGCTATGATCATCATGCCACGGATAACGTTGTCCTTTTGCCAGAGGATAAGCACGGTCCGATAGCGTTGTTAGTGAGTTGTTCCCTCCTCCACTTGCCCCGCCGGAGGACGGAAAGGGTATGGAAGAGACGGGAACACTGATCAGAAAATTCCGTTCCCGCCGTCCGCTCCTTTGCCTCTATCTGCTCCTCTCTCTCTCTCTCTCTCTCTCTCTCTCTCTCTCTCTCTCTCTCTCTCTCTCTCTCTCTCTCTCTCTCTCTCTCTCTCTCT
>BFEA01000647.1:542679-574870 GCA_003427395.1 Chara braunii
CTCTCTCTCTCTCTCTGTGTGTGTGTGTGTGTGTGTGTGTGTGTATCAACGCTCTTTCCGCCGCCTTTGCTCCGTCCACTCTACTCCTTGACCCCTTTGGCACAATGAGATAGGCTGAAAAAGAACAGAGGCAGTCGCAAGGCACAGGAATAGACTTAAAAAAAAACAAAGAAGAGTAGTAAATCATGAGGAGAAAAAATTGAACGGGAGAAAGGGGCACACATGCACGGGACAAATGACATTCGACAGGAGAAAGAACATGAAGACGAAGACCAGACGATGGATGAGCAGAGAGGGTATGTATGTTCAGACGATGGATGATAGGAGGACATGGCGTAAGAAGAGCAGTGGGAGTCGAAGGAGGAGGAGCAAGAAGATAGGAGGGAGTCGAAAGAGGATTCGCAGCAGCACGGGGAGTAAGAGCAGAAAGGACGAACAGGACAAGGACGAACAGGAGAAGGGCGAATTTGAAATTCGGGCGTAGCATAGCAGGACAAGGAGGAGTAGGTGCAGCAGCAGCAGGAAGAGAAGGAAGGCGCGGTTCACTCACCTTCCGCTTGCCCTTCTTCTGTCTCTCCACCTTCCTGATTTTCTTGCCCCCCTTGTCCTGAACCGGCGACAGGTACATCAGTATCGTCGACGGACCCTATGCCCGATTGAAGGCTAGATCCCCTCCCCTCCTCTCCTTCGCCTTCAACGTATCCCGCGGGTTCTCGATGATGCCGCTTCTCCTGATCAGCCCGATCAATATAGGGCATGTCGTAATACCTTCTCTCCCCATCATCTTGAATAGCCGCCCTGCTCATCATTATTTCTCTCTCCTCCGCCTCCTCCTTCTCTCCCTCCAGCGCACCACCGCTCACGCCTTCGTCCCCACTCGCCTTCCCTCGCACTGTCATCGCCGTCGCGTCGGATCCCAATCCCGTCATCAAAAGCGGCGCAGTGCCAACGACCCCCCGGTCTGCCACGTGGGTCATACCTCCACTCTCGTTCTTCTGTCTCGCCATCTCCGCTGAGGTGTCTGTGGAAATCAAATCGGAATCATCAGCGTCAGTCAACGCCGAGGCGTCCGTCGACATCACCGAGGAGCGTCGCCTGTTGTACTCAGAGACCCCTCCCTCCCCCACAGCGCTTCCTTCCCCTCCTACTACTACCTGAGACGCTTCCCATCGGGATCCCACACTCCCGCTCAAGCTCGTCTGCAAACCCCCGCCCAAACCACTGCTACTGATAGCAACTCTCCATGCATCTTCTCCGAGACTTCCTCCCAAACTAGCATCATCACCATACTCCCCCCCCCTCCCTCCTCCTCCTCCTCCTCCTCCTCCTCCTCCATCCCTTCCTCCAGGCGATGTCTCCGCCTCCACTCCCCCCTCCCCCTGACCGTGCCTGCGATCCTGGTGGTCCCCACCCCCACGCGAAGACTTGACATCCGCGGTAATCGAACGAGGAGGAGAAGACCTAGGCGAGGACAACACTCCTCTGCCTGTTGCTGTCGAAAGAGGAGATGATGCAGAAATCGGACCCGGCGCACTTTGCACGCCATAGCCGGCCCTCTGCCACGTGGTGATGAAAGGCGGGCTGCCGGCAGCTTGCCCTCCTCCACCTGGCAAACCCCCTTCTTCGTGGGTGGTGGAGACGATGCCACGTGGCGAGATCCCGTAACTAGGCGGAATCATCTTGCTCGCATGTAAGCCTCCCAGGGCCTCCGATGCCCGTTCCATCAACTCAACATCTGACGGCGAGGGGAGCGGGAAGATCCCTTCTCCTCCTCCTCCTCTCCCTTCTCTGGGAGTCACCATAAAGCTACTATCCCCAAGCACTGACGACAAGGTCGACGCGTCCAGCATACTCCCATCCAACATGCTTAGGGACTCAGCCACTCGGGCGGGGTTGCCACCGCTGGAACCAGAGGGATCGAACTGGGACAGGCCCATCTGAGAAAGAGTGAGCAGTTCCCAATCGGTCGGGACAACATCGTAGGGATCTGCGGCTCCATCAGCAGCACCGGCAACAACCCCTACTCTCTCCCCACCTGCTGCAGTCTGACGACCCACGCCATATCCTTGGTCCTCCTGGCCACTGACCTGCTGCTGCTGCTGTTCAGGAGCAGGAACAGGTCTTGAACCCTTCTCCTCCTCACTTGCTACTTCCCGCTCAGCGTCACTTCGCTTCCCTCTTTCCTCCTTTCCCTCCCCCCCTTCCACCAACCTCGCTCCTCTGATATCCGAAGAGCCAGCCATAGGAGCGCCGGAAATGTCACTAGACGCCCACGTTTCCCTTTGCTCCATCTCTCTCCTCTGCTCTTTCTTCTTCCCCTTCTTCTCCTTCTTCTCCTTCTTCTCCTTCTTCTCTAGCTGCTGCTGCTGCTGCTGCTGCTTCTCTTTGCTCTGTCAATTCTCGTCTTCCACCTCTTCCTCCTATTCCTTTCCTATCACTACTACTACTACTACTACTACTACTACTATTCCTCCTTCCTCTCCTCTTGCTGCTGTTGCCGCTGCTGATTCTATTCCCACTATCGCTTGTCCTCTTCCAACTCCTCCTCCTCCTCCTCCTCCTCCTCCTCCTCCTCCTCCTCCTCTTTCTCCTCCTACCACCGCCACGACTACTACTACTACTACTACCACTACTACTACCACTACACGTCACTAACACGCCCTCTCTGCTTCAACCACTGGCTGCTGGTACTGCACTCTAATTTGCTACTTCTAACTTCACTCCAATTTGATACTCGTTGTCTTCCCTCAGCTCTGGCTTACCTCTTCCAATCCTCTTCCATCCTCTCCTTCGTCTTCCACAGACAGACTACCGAGGATCGTCTCTACGACTCTTGCGCCCCCGAGATTCAAACACAAGGCAGAACTTGCAAGAAGATTTCCACTACAATTCCGTAACCAAAAACTCTAATCAGTCAATCATCCAGTTTTCTGCTATGCCGGAGAAACATGCAACAGCTTCCTACTGTGGTAATTGTGGTAATACTGTGGTAATTCTGGTAATTGTGGTAATTGTGAGTTACCCCTAAAGATCCCGACCGTCCATAGCTTTTCTTTTTCCTTCGTCTATGCCTTTTCTTCTTCCTTGTCTATGCCATCTTCACGCACTGACAGTGGCGGTGGGAACGGTAAGATTCGTACGACCGCCACTGACGCGACGAATAGGCACACAGGCAGACACGCAGGCAGAAAAAATGCACAGGCAAAACATTGGGCCTCGATGCACTACTCTCGCCATGCACAAAAGACAAAACTCATGGTGGTGCATCTTTCCATATTCTAGCGGAAGATTCACTCTCGTTTTGCACATTTAGAGGTAGAGCAGCGAGGCCCTGTGTCTCTCGACGACATCACATCATCAAATCAATGCCCAAGTTCAGAGAATACTCCCACTAGGACTTTCTCAACTTCTCTGTGGACGTAAATGCGCCCAGGTGCATCCACGCCTGGTCGGAAAAGGTTCTTATACACCAGGAGAGTCCTCGTGTGCAGAAGGGCTTGGCCACACCACTCTCGAAATTTGGCGGGTGCATCTGGCCATGTTCTAGCGAGACGTTCATTCTCATTTCGCAACATTTCGAGAGTGGTGTAGGCGTCCGCCCTTCTTGTTAGATTATATCTTTTTTTTTAACATCAAGAAACATCCTTTCAGCATACCAATTACTTATAAAACCAGGGGCCTAGGTCCTTTCCAGGAGTAAAGCCTACATTGCCCACATTGCCCAGGCTGAACTGTGACTCAAATCCTCATCTACACCAACCTCAGAGCAAAGAAAAGAAAAGCAAGGAAGCACTTATCTGCCTAGCTACCAAATACTCTTGGACTTCTTCCCTACCCTACCTAGCCCCAAAATTACCCCACCTAAAGCGTTTCGGGTTGTACACTACTTCCCACCCCTCTCTGTTCCCGGGTTTCCCAGCGGGAATCATACCCCCTTCTTGTTAGATTATCAGATTAGCGCCCTAGAAGAGAGCGCCCACTACCCGCTCCTAATTACTAATAATGGGTGTTGGCGTCATTCTTTTTTCTTTTCTTTTCTTTTTTTTGGCGTCATTCGTTTTGGCGGGATATCATTCATTTCACGACATGCACAAAAGACAAGAATATTGGCCCTGTATCTTTCCATATTCCAGCGGACGATTCACTCTAGTTTTGCACATTTCGAGAGCAGTGCAGTGAGGCCCATTGAAATTGATTGATGAATGATTTCAAGAGGCCTTGTCAGATCCCCGGTTCCCCACACGTACCCCTTCCAGCCCGAAAACGCTGCTGACAGGATTACACCACCTACACCTATGGGCCCTCGATCCACTACACAACACAACACTCTACATGTATCTGGACGTTATATATACCAGGTGCATTCAGATGAGTCCAACACTTCGAACGCATCCGGTCTAAAATACGTCCGAATGCATGTACAGTGTTGTGTAGTGATGGAGCGATGCCCTATCTCTCCTGCTCCGACTGCCATTACCGCCACGCTTACACAACCTATGCTGCTGCCCCCGTGTCACAGGAGGGCCCCCAAGGCTTATATTTCCATGCTGCCCCCCTGTGACAGTGGCGGGCCCTCTTCCCAAAAAAAAAAAAAAAAACAGACAGTGGCGGGCCCAGCCGATGTCCCGGCAGGCAGGACTCGGCTGAGCTCTGGGGTGTGGGCCGAGACGACGAGAGGAGAAGAGAGGGAGGTCTCGCAGACTCTCTTTTCTTCTGCGAAGCTCAATCAACCCCAAGGCCGCTGCACACATGGGGCGCAATCGTACCAAGGTTCCAGACCCCGATCAAACCCCACGGCTATCTGAATGCCTCCCACCAATATTTCTCAGCCCCGCTATCTTCTGGGTCTTCCCCGGCAAGGGTGCTCCGCCCCAATATTATATTTTGTGGGTCTGCCCCGGTCCCAGACTCCCATCAAACCCCCGCCTATTTGGGTCCCTCCCACCAATTTTGATCAGGCCCAATATTTTCTGGGTCTCCCCCAGCAGGCGAAACGTCCCCGTTGGGATGGCTTGTTGGCTGGTCCTGAGAACATGACCTGTCAGTGCCTGACCTGGTAGAAACATGGGCGTTTTTCCACTGCCCTGCTCAGCCCTGACCCCGGGAGGGGTCCACGAGTGCCATGATTGTGCTCTCCTAGAATGACAGTGGCCAATTCCATGACCAGGTTCATGCTTTCACAGGGTGAACTTAGCTCCATAATGGCTGCACAGGAGCCTCGCCTGTAGCCGACGAGCCACGCCCTCTGGTTCATGGTGTTCTTTCCTTTTAGGGAAAATCCCATATGCACCCCATGATGGGACACATTAACAGGCCTATCTCAGCTGGTACACCTAACAAACTGTTGAAATACCCACTCAAGTTCGAAACCACATGCAGTCAAAATTAACACAATAACGTACTTTTCTATTTTTTTTCAAGCTATATTCTTCTCAAAATTTCACCACACACTACCAACCTACCACTACTCCTAATTGTACACTACCAACCTACCACTACTAATTGTAGGCATACGGGCAACCCCGTAGCAGCCAGAACCTTGTTCACGAGAGAACACGCAGGGGCTGCTCCCGACCTGCAGGGGGGCGATACCGGCTAGGGGATAGCTGGTAGCATCAGGGACCATGCCAACAGGACCAATCCTGTCCCTGTGCCTCCCCTCAGGTCCCCTCCCCTACGAACATCAGCAGACTCTGCTCAATGCCGATCAGGGGATCCAGTGGTCTATCTCTAGGTGGCAGGCGCCAAGCATGCCCAGGAAGGTACATGAGACCAATGGGGATTGAACCCATGACCTCCTGACTACCACTTGCGAGCCTTACCAACTGAGCTAGGCCACTGGATATAACGTACTTTCCAGTTACAATGATGATATGAAAAATAAAAAATGAATATAAACAAACGCTGGGAATTCCTGTTATACCCAGTCCCAATGCCCAGCGTGTATCTATACCTTTTTTTTTTTTTTTTTTTTTTTTTTTAAGGGTGTTGTAGAGGCCAAGGACCAGACCCGCGGTAATTGCTAGTAGCGGCAGCCAATGGTTGTCCTGACAGGATAGGCCACCTACCCTACCCATCCCCATGTTAATACTCCCAGCTCACCCCCTGTCTCTACTATCCTACCTCAGTGTGACCAGCCAGCACTCAGGACCATCACCCTACCAATATCGAGGGCAACTTGGACCAAACAGCAGTGACAAGCACCAAGGTTGGGCCAACCTCCCAACCCTGATGGAAGCGGAAGCGGACGAACCTTGCCGTACGGGAACTTCGGACACCTGGCTCATGCAATCTTCTACAGGCCCAATTCGGAGAGTCCACCCAGCAGGATTACCTAAGCAAGGCAGGCCAGCGCCCACGGACACATTATACCATCCTTCCCCTAGCTTACCCAAGGCTAAGCGGAGCTCATACTAGCCGGAGCGACTTATATCCCTACCCCTACCGTAGAGCTAAGCCATGTGTGAGTAGACATCGTCATATACCTGATAGTCCCCCCCAGCCCAGTATCGTAATTTGTGTGTATGTGTGTATGCCCAAAGGCTATATATGTCTGTATGAGCCCATAGGGGCATGTAATTTTGTATTTGCTCGGAGGCTCTGTGTACCTGTATAGCGAGATGTATGTGCCCGAAGGCCAGATGTGTGCAGTCTATGTGTGCTTTGTGTAACTGAATAGCAAGATGTATGTGCCCGAAGGCCAGATATGTGCAGTACTATGCAGAGGGAACTAGGTGTTCGTTTGAAGAGATGACAGGCCAAGCTGGACAAGACCTCCTCCCCAAAGTCCCCAACCAGACTCGAACCCGTGATCTATGATATGTGACTTGAAGACTCTACCATTTCAGCAACAATCGCAAACGGCCCCTGTGCGTGATATGACAGACAGGGGAGATCAACAAAACAACCACGAGCAACAGCCACAAGCAACCCACGGAGTATCAAAACCCGACATACAATAGCATGGACAACTCTTGGGTGGTGCGCTTGCAGTGTCTGTATAAGCTTACCGTGTGTCATCCCAAGGGAATGTGTGTCCAACCGTGCGCCATTCTAACGCCCTGTCGGTATCCATGCGCAAGGCTGCAATTGAGTTTTGAACCCGCAACCTCATGCCATAATGCGCATTTCCAACTGGTGCTCTAACCACTGAGCTACATCAACTGGATGCGTGTATCTATACCCTGGAAACCGTTTGTGCAACGTATTTGCATACCCAGGACCGAGGAGGGTCAAGGTCGATACTGCCAATTTGCATTCATACACAGGCACCCAATTTTGTATGTCTAGTTCATGGACATAACCATAAATTTGTACTCCCCAACCAAAGGCCTGTGTGACTGGTACACATATGCGTTGGTACACCGGACAAGTAGGGTATTGGCCACTAGGACTGGGTATGGGGTACATCTGCAATTTCCCTTTTTTTTAATCCTTTCCCCCCACAAACTCATACCCCCTAAATTATCGGCGACTTGAGTCTGGTTGTGTTCATGTTTGGTTGTGCTCATGCTTTCTTAGCACGAATATAGCATGAGCATGACACGAACACAGCACAAACATACCAAAACATAGCACGAAATCACTTCTAAGGGTCTTGCCACAACACTCTTGAAAACTCATTTTCAACAACTTCTCCCCAACCGTACCAGCCGCCTGAGAATTGGGGCACAAAGAAACTTTCAACAAATATAAGAGTGAATCTTGAAATGCGAAAAAAAACAATCTACAACATTTGGATTTTCGAGCGTCCTCGGGTGTTGCCGCACTACATGTAAAACGACTCGGAGTGAGATTGGTCATTTTGTATCATTTACATACCGAGCCACTGCAGCCACAAAAGGAAGTCTTCAAATTGTTGTTGTGAGGTGTCAGACGTGTGTTGGAGGACGAACTTGTGCGAGTTTTGAGACTGCTGGCCTGCACCAATTTTCGATGGTGCTTTGCGAAAGACGAGCAGGAAAAGGGCTAACGCGTAAGTGAGGAAGAAAAAGCCAAACGATCTTCTAACTATTTTCGTTTCTTTTTCCCATTGCATTTGTCATGTAGTTAGCATGCGAGATTCACTCGCATGACATAGCAAGAAAGCGTCAAACGATCTTCTTGTTATTTTCTTTTTTTTTCCCTCTTGCATTTGTTTTGTAGTTATCCTGCGAGGTTCATTTTGTTCCTTTTTGTGTGTGATGTGTCAGTCAAGGAAAAAATAAACTTTTAGATTTCGTGTGTCAGAGCGAGCTTAAGGACATGGTTCGTTTAATTTTATTCCGTGCTTAGTACAACAAGACCCCTTGGTGGGGTCTGGACAAACTCTTGTTTTTTAAAAGTTAACCATTATGCTGACATATCTAAAAAAAAACAAAGAAAATAAAATAAGGCTCGGTTTGAGTTTGAGTATAGAAATACATTTAGAACATAACCTCTGCCGACCAGTCATGTCCAGAAAAGTTCAAAATGCATTTGAAAGTTGAAACTCCGCTTTGCAAAAAGTCGCGTTGAATAGTCTGAAAATACAGTGTAGGTTTCCACGTGGCCTCTGTCCCAAGGCCGTGGTCCCGGGTTCAAAAAGGTTAGAAGGTGTCCCGTGGTCCAGGGTCAATATGCAACCGATAACCATTCAGATTCATAAGCGGTCACCATCACCCTCTTCCTCTCCTTTTCCCTCTCGCTTTTTCGTCTTCCTCACTCACTTGCCCTTTTTGTCCTCACTCACTTGCCCTTTTTGTCCTCTCTCTCTCTCTCTCTCTCTCTCTCTCTCTCTCTCTCGCGCGCGCGCGTGCACACACGTGTTTGTATGTGTATGTATACAACTCTACGAAAAAAATATAACTACGTCAGATTGTCTTGACAAATTTTCACCGACTCGTCAGAAGGTTCGACCCCGACAGTCTGCTGAGGATGCATTAGATTGATGAGTAAGGACTCGCCCCATCGCCCAAAGTTAGCAATACCCCTAAGAAAAGTGGTCGAACTTACTCATATCAACCTGAGACTCCGACTTGGAATCCTAGTAAAGAGATTGAGTGTGTGAATGCACTTGTGTGTGTATGTTTTCATATTTGTTGTACACAACTCTACGAAAAATGTACTATTGCGTCAGACAGTTTCGTCATACTTTCACAAAATCATCACGCGATTGAACCCGACAATCTGCCCATGATGCATTTGACTCTGAGAAAGCAAGAGAGATGGAGGGGGTGAAGATGTATAAGCACCATATGCTATGTAGCGCACGCATCTGGATTTGGACGTGTTGTGGAGAGTAGTCATTGCTCGCACCTCCGACAAGCAAACAAATTTGTTCTCTGGTAACCTCTCTCTCTATCTCTCTCTCTGTTGCCCACTATGGTGTGCATGTCCCACACACAAACTGACGGACACATGCAAAGAGAGAGAGAGAGAGAGAGAGAGAGAGAGAGAGAGAGAGAGAGAGAAAGAGAGAGAGAGAGAGTTTGGAGATGATTGCATTGTCGAGCACATCGGTTCCTGCCTTTTTTCGTAAAAAAACGAAAGCCCTTCCGGCCATGTCACGCAGGAGTAAGCAAAACACAACTAAAACAACTCGAAAACGACGCAGAAAAAATCCCGCTGTCGAGGCAAAAACCCTGACAAGGGTATTTGCCGTGATTTTTGAACGTCGGACGATGTTCGACCTTTTCTTGTTGAATTGAAGGACTTGATGACACTGACGTTGCCAAAGTTTATTCAGACCTGACCTATGACTGAGAGACTAAAAGTTTTCGGACTTTAGTCCGGGCGCGTGTGGCGTCCGGAGTAACGGATGTGAATGGCAATGCTTCGCTTTAAATTGTCGAAGCCGCAGGAACGTGCAGACATGGGACACTAAGGTTAAACCTTATATAAAATAATATCGCGCTGTCGGTGCGAATACCCTTACAAGGATATCCGTCCTGGTTTTCACAAGCGACATAAGATAAGTTTGGTATAAAATTCAAGTACGAGCGAGGCGTGGCTGCGTTTGTAGTTTACGTTGGAAGGATGGTTAACTAGAGTAGAGAGTGTGTAGGTCCGAGGACTTGAGGCGCGCGTGATCTTTTTATTTATTGATAATCGAAGAGCCAACTTGATCGCCGACCGAATTTTTACTTCTGATTAAGTTAGGATTAAAAAGATTTTTGTCTCCCGATTGATGTACGTCCCTGTAGATTGTGCGTACGTACGAAGAACGACATCGACAACAGTGTGACTTCAAAGCATTTTGGTAAAATCACACGTCACACAGTACCTTTTTATTTAGGTGTCCGTCAAAGTTAGACCCAGCCTTGGGCCTAACACTATTGGTTGCAGCGTCGGACTTTCACCAGAGAAATTAAGGGATCGAGAGCGGTGACGACGGGGGGAATATCAGAGTAGCGTGAAGGGACTGAGGGGTTGAGGGTTCGACGGGGCTATCCCCCTTGGTTTTTCGTCGGCGGCGTCAGAGCGGTACTAACATTTTTTTTTTCCTAGCTCGACAAGTTCTGACAGTTAAAATTTTCTAAGTATGTTTATTATTTATTGTTTTATTATTATTATTTATCTTTGCTCCGGCGCCCCGTTGACTTGGACGGGACGCCGGATTTAGCGGTCGTCACGGGAGTTGAGGACCTTGAGTACACGCCTCTTTTGACGAGCCCGTTTGGATGTCTGCATAATCGGGATGTCGACGAAATTCATGTATTCCGCCGTCTTGAAATACGGACCGAGGAGTCAATGTGCATAGAAGGTGGTGGGTGATTAGCCCACGAGGCGGAAGGAATTGAGTAGCGGAGACCTTTTGTGGGCGCACCACCGTCGGGCATTATTTGTTGATAAACGCCTGAGTGTGAGCATGCCCGTTGAGACTCGGAAGAACGGTGGAGTAGCCCGGGGCGTTATGGAGAGGCCGCTGCGGCGGCTGCTCATTTTGGCTCTCAAAGTGCACATTTGGATATTTGCTAGTACAACTAGGATCTGCACGTGCCCTGGCCGCCAAGGCCCAAGATTGGGCTTTACAACAAGTCGCGCCCTTAAAGTCACGTTGGTTGTCTGTGTGGGAGACTGTCCGTCACGGTGGGGGGGATGTTGGGCTAACCCCGCGGGAGTAAAGCGGGGCGAAGCAAGTTGTAGCAGGCTAGTGGCGATATCTGTTGTGCGCTCTGCTCCTCACACGGGTATAGGGGCTAAAAACTACTAGAATAGCCTAGTCAGCGTTGAAGTTTCTCTGCGAAAAACAACTAGGACTATTGAACACTCGGACAAGGCCGCTGCGACTGCCAGGAGGTGCGCTAGCTGAAGGCGAGGAGCGCGACAGCAACCGGGGAAGGAGGTAAAGGAAAAGGGAGGCCGAATCGAGCCACGAAGTCGTGCAGGGCGCATGTGGGCGGACATGGCGAAGGGAAGGGGCAGCTTGGGAGAGGGAAAATATGATTTCGGGGCCTTAGAGTAGGGCGAAGTTGGTTTCAATGTTAGTTTTAGCAATAAGATAGTTAGCTAGGAGGTAGGAGAGAAAAGCCTCGCGCGAAGCTGTCGGAGTATGCGGATGTGGATGAAGGGAGAGTGAAGATCTTGAATGTTCCTCTTATAGAGATAGGCGTGGAAGGATTAGGCAGGGGTTTTCGGCTAAGGCAGACACAATGATGGAGTCGGTTTTAGAGATAAGTTAGTAGGGTAGTCGTGGCAGGAAAGAGGTGTTGCGCGAGGGTGACAGAGATGGATATGGCGCAGTAAGGAGTACAAAACTCGTACGATTCCCAATGGAATCGGCCGAATAAAGGGTGGATTCCGGGGTTTTTAGGATTTGCGACCCCAGATCTTGAATCAGATTAACGTAAAAGTTAGTATAGAAAGAGAAAGAGGGAGAAGAAGTTGGGACGAGCTATAGTGGAAGGAGGGATGAAAAAAAGAGGAACGAGCATGTCTCACTCATTCGTGAACGGGTTTGAGAAAGTAAAGGTAGGTTTTGGTGGTTTTGAGGAAGGGCGAGTTCAAATATTAAGTTAGTTTTTGAGGTAGGTTAGTAAATAAGGAGGTAGTAGAAAATGATTGTGCGCGGGAGTTTCGTAAACGTGGATATGGCGCCACCGAAAAACAGATAGATCGCCCGTTTCCCGATGAAAGTGGACGAACCCGAATTCGATTGTGAGGTTCTAGGATTCGAGAATCAGTTTGCGAAGTTAGTTTGAGGAATTAGTGGGAGGTCAAACGTTGGGAAGGTTACGAGCGGCGCATGAGAAAAACGGATTAACGGTGGGAATGCACCTGCCCACGTTCTAGAGGACGAGTCATTCGGTATCAGTACATCCTATTGATCGAAGTGGTGTGGTGCAAGCTGAATAGAGTGTGCGACCAATACAAAGGGAGTGAATGAACGTGACCAAGAAGTCAGCCAGATGCGTTAGAAGAAAAGGGGTAGTAATGAGTGGAAAAATGTGTCTCCAGCCGATGTTTTGGGTCGGATGCATGAAGGGTCGAGGCACCACTCAGTCCGCCGAACGAAATAACAGCAGGAAGGTTGTCGGCTTGGGAGCTTACCTGATAAGCGTTGTACCACCCATCCGGTGTAAGAGGTTACTGACAAGCAGGCGACAGAGGCTGTAGACTTACATGTTTGGCTGATATACTGCTCGCCGGATCGGTTAAGAGGCCAGCTGCGGAGATTGCAGTTTTACCGACTGTCCTCTAAGCTGCCCAACCTGTCCTATTGACGTAGTGAAGAGTGAGCAGCGAGTTTAGGGCTTACCTGCGCGTAATATACTGCTCGTCCCACCAAACGAAGTAGTGAAAGGCAAGTTGCGAGACTGGAAATGGTTGCCGAGATTGCAAGCCTGTCAACTGGCCGGCACACCCCTCGTTCGACCAACCTGTGCAGCAATAGATCGGTCGCGAGGTTGCAGGGTTTTTGCATAGCTAACAGACTTGGGGTTATGAGCTTAGAAGGGTAGTTGAGTTCTTTGAAGAAGAAGGCTGTGGCGAGCTGGAAGCTCGTCAGGAAGTTAGCAGTTGAAGGTTTGACTTCGGCAGGCCAAGCGCGGGGCTCTCAGGCGCGTGAAGGTTTCAAGACCCTCTCCTGAGAGTTGAGTCACTCCCTCTCCTGTATCTCGAGCATATAACCCCCCTCATTCTGCCCTTCTCAGTCTAAGTCTAATCCTGTTCAGAGAGGAAGACGGCAGGCGGGATTGCAACCCGTAGGACCGCAGCAAGACTCTGTGGGGAGTCAACCCACCGATTGCGGGAGCTCTGCCGGAATTCAGGAGGATTTATGGAGGGCCTTGGAGGCAAAGAACTGAGAGGTAACCTTTCATCTCCTTCTATAAACCCAGTTATAACCCTTATCTGTACACCTTGCTATGATTGAATGAGTGAACTGCATGCATCCCTACTTTAACTTTTATGTTTGACTCTCAGGACAATTCAGACTTAAGTAAAGGCATGCATGTGTAATGTCAGTTTCAATTTTATTTGTTTGATTGAAAACAGATTGTGGGATTGTATCTGGGGAAGGATGAAAGAAAGGCAGTATTACTTGTCTAACTGGGTCGATCAAAGACTGAACAAATCTCCATAAGTTTTGGGAGGCCCAATGCTATGTTTATTTTTGAATTGCGTGGAGAACCAGACATGTTCCATAAGTTTGGGTGGTCTGGTTGCTCTGACCTGCGAGGGTTGTTTGTGATTGACTTTTTAGGAACCTGACTATGTCCCATAAGTTTAGGTGGCTTAGTTGCCTTGTTTATTTTGAGTTTTCTCAGTTTCCTTGGATTCTGAACGAGGGGGTGTGAGCATGTTCCATAAGTTTGGGTGGCTCGACCCCTTCCTGTTTTATTTAAGGGAACGAATCAGGCAGAGGACCAGACATGTTTCATAAGTTTGGGTGGTCTTGGTCCAATGCCACGCATATGCTGGAACCAGAAGGCTATAACTTGACTATATTTTATTACTTTCCTACTTATGAACAGGCTAGTCAGACAGGGTTCCATAAATTCGGGTGGTCTGACTATAGCTTATCACAAACTGAAGAGAGTATTAACTCAGAATACATTTATGGTACGAAGGGGCAGACTGAATCTCGAGCTAAAGATGATCGGTTCAGTCATATGCGACCTTAAAAGACTAAGTGCAGATAATTATATAAAACTTGGATACTTAAACAGTTCAGGGCGACTAGGGTGGCTTAGTCATGTGCCCAAAGAAGAGAAAAATTGTCATGGCTTGTGTTTGTGTATATTCAATGGCTGAGTTAGACATGTTCCATAAGTTTGGGTGGTCCAACTGTATGCCTTATGTAAGCTGGGTATAAATTGATAAATCATTGAAAGACTATAAATCATTGTTTGATAAGGTTGACTTGGGGTTGGTGAGAGTACTTACCTTTATGGTCTTGCCTTGTATGTGGCTGAGTGAGACTACTACTTAGTATGAGTTTTAAATTGATAGATAGTTACTTTAGATGCTCGCCACGTGCTACATTCATAGGAGTTAGTTTCAATTCATGCATTTTCTTAGTTATATTTATTTTACTTAGGTCGAATTCTTCATTTTATAGGATCATTTATTATACTTGGTTTTGTATAAATCTTGGTAAGTCACTTTCTCTACGGGAAGCGCTGCCGAAATTTCTACAAGACCAAGGAGTCAGTCATATTTTGTCTTTTCAAAGTTCAACTTGTCTGATTTTTATATATGATTTAATAAAAATATAGAGAGTCTCATTTTCTAAAGGGAGTGTTGTCCGAATTTTTGCTAATTTAGGGACTTAGACAAAATTGGATCTTGAGAAGCCAAAGTCACTTTAGATTCTGAACTTAGCTTTGTATAAATCTTGGATTAACGATTTTTTGAAGGGAGTGTTGCCAAAAGTTTTATAAATTTAAGGAGCTAGTTGAATTTTGTCTTAAGTGAACTCTGGTTTTGCGCTGGGTTCATATCTGACTTAGTAGAAATTTGAAAAGTCTTCTTTTTTAAAGGGGGTGTTGTCCAAATTTTTACTAATCCAGGAAGTTAGATAAAATATGACTTTCCAGAATTAGAGAATGTTTTTGTTCTCATAATTGAGTTAGTATAAATTATGAGAAGGTACGTTTCCTACAGGAAATACTGCTGAAATTTTCTTAGTCTAAAGGAGTTAGATTATATTTTGACAGATAACAATTCTGACAAACCACCATTAATAGGAGAAACGCTGTCATAGGTCTACCTTGCGTTGGGTACTGGCCTAAAGGTAGGCCTAGGCTTAGCTTATAGGAGGACCTTGAGTGAGATTATAATACGGAGATTATGCTCCATGAACTTATAGATTTAGCTTGGAGATTGTTTTGTCTCGTGTTACAGGTCCTCTTGATCGTTTGATTTGGGATTTGGAATAAAATCAGCTTGATCCCACGAGGATCATCTACTGTTATCACTGATAACAGTGTTATCACTGATAACAGGTCGGTCGCTCTACGACTGAATTTCATTTCATCCTCAATACTCAATCGAAAAGGTTTTAGCCTTGGTGATTTTTATTGTTTTATTAAGGTTTTCACCCGGACTTTTATTAAATGGTCATTTAACAGAGGTACTGAGTATTTAATTATGGAAGGTTGGACAAAGGTTGGGGTTTGCATGACTAAAGTAAGGGGTATGAGAACAGAGAATGGTTGAAGTTGACTCCGTGTAGTGTGTGAACTTGTGATTGACTCTTTGATGTGATTGCAAGTATGTTCTGTGGTTCGGACTTTGGAACTGACTGTCTGTAATCACATACATATATATGGTTGTGAGGAGTCTCATTGTGATTGTGAGAAGTGATCGTCACATATTTATTCTCCACTATACATATACGCACATACCTATGTTTGGGTGTTCGCGTGACTTGAGGGGCCCACACTTAAGGGTTAAATTGGAGTCAAGATTGAGAGAGGAGAAGAACCCCCTTTATTGTTGTATGCGTCTTAAAAATTTCTTAGTCGGACGTTAGTCCTGGGCCTAGATTCGAGGTCCTTGTCCATGACATCTCAGGTGCAAGACTCTACATGGAAGAGATCACCCCCCGCGCAGAGCCTATATGCCCTGCCCACCGGGACACTCAGCCTAAAGGGGAGGTGCCGTGGAGGCCGCACGATTGTTCCGTCAACCGTGCAATATCGTGAAGGAGTACACCTTCACGATACTTCGATTCTGACACTTGAGTGTCATAAGCGGTACTCGAACCCACAAGGGTCCGCTTGATTATGGACACTATATAGTACGCCATCGTTGCGACTGCTTGCGTAGTCATGCATTGATAGGTGATATGAGAAGACCCTGCATCCGTGTGCTTCCGCTTGATTATAGACACTACATAGTATGCCATCGTTGTGACTGCTTGCGTAGTCATGCATTGCTAGTCGATATGAGAAGGCGCTGCATCCGTGCGGTTTTATACTAAGTCTCGCGCGCAACGCCTATTCAATTTCCGCATTGGAGAGTTACGGGATGGCTACTGAAGTGACTAAGATTGTGTGTGTTGTTCTGTGTATGTGTGTATGTGTGTTTTAATGTTTATGTTCGTTCTGTGTATGTGTGTGTGTGTGTGTGTGTTTTAATGTTTATGTTCGTAGAGTGGTGTAACGCGTGGTGCGTGGGATGCGTCCTAGTCGACTGACGATGGGTCGCGCTTGGGACTTCAGCCCCCCAAGGCGTCGGTTCTCATGCGAGTCCGATAAAGGCGTAAAACCGCACGTACCCCCTATGCTACAATGTACGAGAAACGGCCTCGACTGGTCCACCTCTGCGATTGCAGCTGATTAACTTTCGTACTGTGGACTGGTAGCTCGGCGGGGATATGCCCACCGAAGGGAGGTGACAACTCTCAAAAGGTGGAGGTAAGTCGTGCCTCGCGTAGGCCCTATCCTGTCGTAGGGGCTATGGCTGACGCACTCGGCAGGAGCGGCTTGAGGAAGCTCCATGTGCATTGCGACGAGGACTAGAGCAACTCCTGTGTGACGCGGCCGAGAGGGTCCCGCCCCGTTTGTGCGATGTTGGACCGATGCGCTCGACAAGTGGCGCGGTTGCCGGGGATAACGGTTGTCCGTTGTTGTCCCTTGTGGAACGACACCCGGGTATAAGAATGTGAGAAATAGGCAAAATAAGAAGTTTTCTTTGGACTTTTATGGTCAATCAATTGGTGGTATTGGATAGAGAGCGAGTGAGAATTGATCGTGTGAGTTGGTTTTGTTTAATGCAGTGAGGATGCCACAAAAGATAGATGTTTTTGACTGTACGATCACGTTGGTACCTCTCTTCTGACCCTGATAGTTGGTGGGTTTGGATGATGCATTGCATGGTAATATGGCGAAGGTTGGAAGAGGTGGCGTCAACAAGGCTAGTTTGGTCCTATAGGGTACCTATTATGATCGAAGAGTATCTGAGTGGTCATGAGAGCAACTTGGTGCTTTGGTGTTAGAATGAGGCCGATGATGAGTAAGGGAGTCTAACATGTTAGAAGTTATCGAGGGACTTCAAGGAAAGTTAGGCTAAGGATGCTGAAAACCTTTATAAGCATTGGTTGGGATCTTTGAGTCTGGGTTCTAAGCGGTTATTCGATTTATATGGCCGTGGAGGTGTGAGGTCTGCCCCACGTGATATGTTGAGAGTTAGGCATATAAGACGACAGATAGGTGCAGAGAATACCGTGTTATGACCTCAATGGAAGCGACTACGGGACGTAGTAGGTCTGCAGAGTATCTCATCTACAAAAGGGGTATCTGATCTTAAAAGCAGTCGAAGTAATAGTGAAGGGGCTAACCCTTGAACTATTTTTGCTTACATTTGATAAGGCAATGAGATGTTGTTAATGTTAGACCTTCGTTTGAGCCTTTCCACGCTTGGACCATCCACTTGAATCTATGACGTTGGAGCTAAGGACTTGATACTATTATCTTCTAAAGATATTTCATTTGAGTTATATGTTGAACTCATCCATATATATCAGATTTAACGTAAGTAAGCGTGCCTAGTGTCTGATTATGTGAGACTCTATGCTTGATGTTATATTATTTGAATGGTTATCCTTGTCAGAAATATTACCTTGGGCTATGTATTTGAAGTATGTATTTGAATTTATTAGTTCGCAATGATTTATATGAGCGTTCCAAGTCCAATTATCATCTTATGGTCGTCTATTAAGTTGGTGCGTTTGGATTGCTCTTCAAAGAGGGGTAGAAGCATTGCGTAAAATCCACGTCTGATGCGGATTCAAAGGTGAATGGAGTGACCACTTCCTTGAGATAGGTTGCTTCTCCAGGAATGGTCGATGTGTAAGATCTACCCTAAGGAAGGTTGCAATCCTATGTTATAGTTCCCTTTAGAGATGACTTTGAAGAACTTATAACTTTGTTTTGTAAGTAGTAGCGCGACCCACGCCGGAGTTATGTTCATGGTCCCTAGTGGGGTGTTGTTGTTGTATCCCTTATAATAATATGACTACATTAGTACTAAATAGGAGGAAAGTGTTTGAGCCTTATCAGATCATGGCCTATGAGGGAAGCAACTACTAGATGCCAAAGAGAAGTAGGGGGTGAATTCCCGATTATCTGTATGTCAAGTGAGTTCACCGGGCAGAAGACGGAATAACACCACCCTAAGCGTGTATGGTGAGGTTGTTTACCTTGTCGAGAAGGGTCTGCAAGGGGCAAGTGCTGAAATCGGAGGGAGAAGCAGTGACGCTTGATCTTTGAGCGGGGTTCAGGGATTTTAGGATGCTATCCATTCTAAATTGGATTACACTGCCCCTCGCCACAATATACTTCTGTCAAAACTGAGGAGTAAAGTGTATTACTCTCACAAGTATTATGTTTGAGAATACTAAATTGTTGGCGACTTCATATTTGATCATGAAGTGTCTATCATATGATATATCTGTTGGTATAAGCTTATCATTATGAGGTATCTGTATATACTTCTGGGTAACTAACTAACTTGTGTATAATATATTTGATCTTTATGAGTATTGTTGATGTTAGTTATAAGGTAATATATCATTTTCTATGAGTAAGTATTGTTATGAATTTGAATATTTGTGAACATACTATTGTGAGGATATATTACCATTATTATTATCTCTAAGCTGAATGGTCGTGAATACTTGAAAGGATAAATTTTAGTAAAGGATAACTTGAAGTCAAGGCTTACAGGGTAGGGAGTGTAAAAAGATCATTGTCAACGTGGAAACGAAAGGCGTATGCTGAATGTTTTTCTGTGATAGGCAGAATCCAGACCAGAGCGAAGGCAACTCATAATGCCTTATGCTAAGGAAGATCCTAACATGACCTTGCCCGTTAAAAAAAAGGTGGACTCAAGGTATCCTTGTCGATGAGAGTCAAGGAAGAAAAATATATCTTTTCTTGGTGGGACACATTGATGGATGGGGGTATTTTCACATTGATTGAATCCGATTTTGATGATGATCAAGGTTGTGCGATCGTGAGGATAACCCTATACGCCTCTTCCTCATTTTGGGTCGAGCGTGGGGTCAAGTTAACACTTGGGTACGGGAGCATGCTTGAGAGACCACTAAAGATAGTTGAAGGAGTTGCCAAGAAATGGGCAAGAGAAAGGGTTCATGAAGGAGAGGAGCAAGTAGTGACCCATATAGAAATCAAGCATGTCAAAGAGTCTGCATTTCCTTCAGCCCCGTTTCGAGTGATCTTGCTCGAATTACTGATAGAAAAGTGTTTTGGGGAACAGACAAGGGTAGAGGCCGCATGAGAAGCTGCTTTGACGACACAGGAATAGGGATATGCACGGTATACGTGCGAGTTGATATATGGCCTGTACCTGGACCAAAGGTTTATACCCCATAGTCAAAGGTTCAGGAATATGGTCAATATTGTTGATGCCTACGCTGACTCTCAAGATTCGGATGAAAGGGTTGTAGATTGAGACGAGATTCAGGTGGTAGTGGGCAGATAGAGAGTACCCCCATACTCCGCCAAGTGCGAGGATCAAGGGTAAAATGGCTAGAGCACGATCAAAGTATGAGAAGGAGACTTGTGCGTGTATAGATTGCTGAGGGCAAAAAATGGATGAGGGTATGACTTACAATATACACTTGAGTGCAGTTAGAGATAATGTGAGGATAAAATATTATTAGGAGCATTGAATTGACTTTGATTGTGATACTTGACTCCTTTAGACATGTACTTTGGGGGTATCACCCTAAGATTCGAAGTAAGGTGATTGTGTTTTGAAAGTTGAGTTGCCTTTTAGCCATACCATTCTGAGTTATAAGGGTGTACGCACCCATGCGTTTGTACATAGGATATGCATGAAGTTTTGGTGAGTTTGAATTTAAATTTTAGGAATCGATGACCTATGAGAGAGAAATATGCACAGCGTTCTGACTTGAGGCCGCTGTAAACGTTTGATTAATCAAGGCATGAGAGACCTTGTATTACGTCTTTGGATATTTAGATATGTCTTGAATTACTTGGATTCCTATGATTTGAAGAGAGCGATTACGCCCTGGCTAAGACCGTTTCAGTCTTAGCTCTGGGCAGAGAGACCACGATTTTTGTGTGATACCAGTGCGAGTTTGAGTGAGATTTTTCAACTCTATGTGTATATATGTAATAGCTCGCTTTTGAGTTAGGATATTACACCCCTGAGTGTATATTGAGTTGAGATTTTATCCGAGGCTACTTATTGTATATGACGATCACAATCACTCTCACATATGTGGATTTATCCTGATGTATGATGACTTTGTGTGAGAGGTGTATGAGAAACATCTCGTGTGCTGTGTATTTCGTGAATATGAATGGATGTGAACTGTCTACTCTTCGGTATACTAGTGCGGTCTGCCCACAGACCGATGATAGGGTCGGGTATAAGGAGAGGAAGTGCAATCTGTTTTTTTGAGGATGTAAAAATCATGAGGGGATCTATGAGTCCTTGAGACTCAAATGCTTACGATGCCGGATGTTTATTGTTGAGTTGTGATGAGGACCCATAAGTTGGTCTCTCAGTTTGAGTTGTTTTATGGCTGAGACGCCTATGAGTGGGCAGATAGAGAGTACCCCCATACGCTGCCTATGTGGTACGAGTGTGAGGGTCAATAACATTTGTAGCCGTAATTACTGTCTGTCTAAGGTTGGCTTTGAAAGCGCTGCCTATATGGGGTGTATATTGTCTATAGTACCCTCAAAGTTAGAGTAGGGGTAATTAAACTTTAGGGTCGTATTATGTGAACGAGAAAATAGTCAGTGTGAATTGAGTTTTAACATTTTTTACTAGCCTTATTTGTTTTGAGCCTTCTTGTGCCACAACCTGATGATCGATTGCTTGTCATGCGTGTCAGGCGAGTACCAACATCATGGCTGAAGAAAGTGGTTTCGCAAAAATCTTGCACTTGAGGAGCTCGTGCCTCAGCAAAGCGCTGCTGTGCGAGTTGGTACATGACTCGATTGCCCCAAGACTTTCGTGCCCTGCTGTTTCAGGGAAGAAATTTGTCTGCCTTCCTACGCGACTATCATGACTTAAGTCTCGCGAAGATGTGGGACGAAAAGGCGATGTGAAACATGCGCAGGCCTGGTGCGAGCTGGAGACTTCTTTGAAGTCGAGGTTTCCAAAGTGGAAGAGAGAGCCAATGTGGTGGAAACCGTGTGCAACTGGTCGAGGCTGCGTCAACGCAATGAGAGCTAGGTGGTATACAAATGCAAGTTGGGATATTGGAAGAAAGGTTGACGCGACTAGAAGAAGCCAGACGAGGCAAGAGGAAGATTTTTGAAGATGCATCGAGTGGGCCAACTGGGCACGATGGAGCAGAGTCAAGGGATAGTAGTGATCGAGAGTCACTCCTCCTTAGAAGAACCTTGAGAAGGCGGACTAGTGCTCAGAGGAGAGGCGAGGATAAAAAGGTGGTTGAAGTAAAGGAGGAGCATGAACCTCCCAAGTGGACAAAGGCCCAACGAAAAGTGAGGAACCTGATCCAAGGAGGTAAAAAAGGTACCGGGAAGGGGCAATGCTCGAGGCAAGTAGCGGCCATTCCACAAGAATCGGGAGGCAAAGCAACGCAAAAGGGGCCTCCATCGGCTGAGCAGATATTATGTGGGCGGTGCGTGCCATGCAATCAAGTGAGTATGTGGTCGATGTATAATCTATTTATGCCATAGGCACAAGACAGTCATCTGGGCCCACAGATGACCGTGATGCCGCCTAGGCCTCCAACAACCCAAGCTCAACCAATTCAACCCATGAAATTGTGGCAGCCACTGACACAACAAATGTCACGGGGCAGCGTGGCCGGTGGAGGAGGCCAAAGACAAGAGGTTGGAAGGGGCCACGGGAATGGCGGACATGTCAATGGAGGACGTGGTGGCGACAGAGGAGACGCTGGAGGACGCGATGCGCACCAAAAAAACCATAAGTGGAATGCAAAGAAAAACGGAGTGTGATGGCGATAGTTGTTATGATAATCAGGGAAAACAAAGTGGTCACAAGTACGAGAAGGGCCGACAGAATGACAAAAGTGTGTGAAAGGTGGCAAAGGCATAGGGTTAGAAAAAATATATATATAGTAGCAAGAGAAGGTGACTAGCCCCAACGCTTAGGTTTGAGAAGTTTTCAGCCAGAGGTTGATCGTAGACTACTTGGATTGTTTTAATGATTCCGGTTGTATATACGTGGACATGGGAGTTAGGGTAGCAGGCTAACCGATTGTGTGATCCCAACTCCGTGTTTTAATCGACATAATTTTGACTGTATATCAAGCGAGCTAGGAGATGTGTATATATACCTTTAGTATATTGTGTGTATATGTCGGATCATAAGAGACCTCAAGTTAACCTGGATAAGCTCTTTTGACTGGTCAAGGGTAGAATGGCTAGAGCACAATCAAAGTATGAGAATGAGCCTTGTGCGTGTATGGGTTGCTGAGGGCAAAAAATGGATGAGGGTATGACTTACAATATACACTTGAGTGCAGTTAGAGATAATGTGAGGATGAGATATTATTAGGAGCATTGAATTGACTTTGATTGTGATACTTGACTCCTTTAGACATGTACTTTGAGGGTATCACCCTAAGATTCGAAGTAAGGTGATTGCGTTTTGAAAGTTGAGTTCCCTTTTAGCCATACCATCCTGAGTTATAAAGGTGTACGCACCCATGCGTTTGTACATAGGATATGCATGAAGTTTTTGTGAGTTTGAATTTAAATTTTAGGAATCGATGACCTATGAGAGAGAAATATGCACAACGTTCTCACTTGAGGCCGCTGTAAACTTTTGATTAATCAAGGCATGGGAGGCCTTGTGTTACGTCTTTGGATATTTAGATATGTCTTGAATTACTTGGATTCCTATGATTTGAAGAGAGCGATTACGCCCTGGCTAAGACCGTTTCAGTTTTAGCTCTGGTCAGAGAGACCACGGTTTTTGTGTGATACCAGTGCGAGTTTGAGTGAGATTTTTCAACTCTATGTGTATATATGTAATAGTTCACTTTTGAGTTATGATATTACACCCCTGAGTGTATATTGAGTTGAGATTTTATCCGAGGCTACTTATTGTATATGACGATCACAATCACTCTCACATATGTGGATTTATCCTGATGTATGATGACTTTGTGTGAGAGGTGTATGAGAAACATCTCGTGTACTGTGTATTTCGTGAATATGAATGAATGTAAACTGTTTGACATAATTTGATGGAGGCCTCAAACTGGAGGTTGTCCGCTAATCGGATTGGTTTCTTTCTCGTAAGCATTTTGATTATGGATGAAGTGATATCTTTTTGATTTTTCGAAGCGACGGGGACGTCGCTTAATATGGTCCAGTAAGGTGTTGGTGCGAATACCCTTGTAAGGGTATTCGCGCTGGTTTTTGCAAGCGACATAAGATAAGTTTGGTATAAAATTCAGGTACGAGCGAGGCGCGACTGCGTTTATGGTTTATGTTGGAAGGATGGTTAACTAGACTAGAGAGTGTGTGGGTGCGCGGATTTGAGGCGCGCGTGATCTTTTTATTTGTTGATGATCGAAGAGCCAACATGATCGCCGACCAAGTTTTCACTTCTGATTAAATTAGGATTAAAAAGATTTTTGTCTCTTGATTGATGTACTTACATGTGGATTGTGCATACGTACGAAGAACGACATCGACAACAGTGTGACTTCAAAGCATTTCAGTAAAATCACGCATCACACAATACCTGTTTATTTAGGTGTCCGTCAAAGCTAGACCCAACCTTGGTCCTAGCACTATTGGTTGCAGCGTCGGACTTTCATCAGAGAAATTCAGGGATCGAGATCGAGCGGCGATAATGAGGGGAATATCAAAGTAGCGCGAAGGGACCGAGGGGTTGAGGGTCCGGCGGGGCTATCCCCGTTGGTTTGCCGTCGGCAGCGTAAGAGTGGTACTAGCATTTTTTTCTTCCTAGCTTGACAAATTC
Source organism: Chara braunii (assembly GCA_003427395.1). Classification (NCBI taxonomy): domain Eukaryota; kingdom Viridiplantae; phylum Streptophyta; class Charophyceae; order Charales; family Characeae; genus Chara; species Chara braunii. The sequence continues at coordinate 567,073 of BFEA01000647.1, forward strand.
TGACAGTTAAAAGTTTATAAGTATGTTTATTATTTATTGTTTTATTATTATTATATATCTTTGCTCCGGTGCCCCATTGACTTGGACGGCACGCCAGATTTAGCGGTCGTTACGGGAGTCGAGGACCTTGAGTACGCGCCTCGTTTGACGAGCCCGTTTAGATTTCTGCGTGTTCGGCATGTTGGCGAAATTCATGTATTCCGTTGTCTTGACATACAGACCGAGGAGTCAATGTGCATGAAAGGTGGTGGGTGAGTAGCAGGGATTTTTTGCGGGCGCTCCTCCGTCGGCCACTATTTGTTGAGAGAGGTCTGAGTGTGAGCATGTCTGTTGAGACTCGGAAGAAGGGCGGAGCTGCCCGGGGCGCTATGGAGAGGCTGCTGCGGCGACTGCTCATTTCGGCTTTCAAAGTGCACAATTGGATATTTGCTAGTACCACTAGGATCTGCACGGGGCCCGGGCCGCTTAGGCCCAAGATTGGGCTTTACAACAAGCCGCGCCCTTAAAGTCATGTTGGTTGTTTGTGTGGGAGACTGTCCGTTGGGGGTGTGTTGGGTTGACCTCGCAGGAGTAAAGCGGGCCGAAGCAAGCTGTAGCAGGTTAGTGGTGATATCTGTTGTGCACGCTGCTCCTGACACAGGTATAGGGGCTAAAGACTACTGGAATGGCCTAGTAGCCAACGCTGGAGTTTCTCTGCGAAAAACAATTGGGGTTGTCGAACAACCGGACCAGACCGCTATGACCGCCAGGAAATGCACTTAGTTTAGTTGAAGGCGAGGAGCAAGGCAGCAACAGGGGAAGGAGGCAAGGGAAAAGGGAGGACGAATCTAGCCATGAAGCTGCGTAGGGCGCATGCGGGCGGACATGGTGAAGGGAAGGGGCAACTATGGTAGAGGGAAAAAAAATTGTAGTCCGCGCGTTCCTTAGTGGAATCGGACGGGGAAAGAGGAGAGAAGGTTAACAACAGTCGTATTTTTCATCACCACTTCAGGAGTCCCTTCACCACTTCAGGATGCAACCGGCCTCTCTAAACAAGTGGTTTTCAGGGTCTTCGGACGTTTCACCACTTCAGGACCATTCAAGTCTGAAAATCGTGAATGGTCCTGAAGTGGTGAAAGTTCCGAAGACCCTGAAAACCACCTGTTTAGGCAGGCTGCATCCTGAAGTGGTGAAGGGTGGTTTTCATGGTCTTCGGACCTTTCACCACTTCAGGACCATTCAGGATTTTCAGACTGCCCAAAACTCTCGCTTGACCACTTCAGAACACCCTTCACCACTTCAGGATGCAGTCTGCCTAAACAGGTGGTTTTCAGGGTCTTCGGACCTTTCACCACTTCAGGACCATTCAGGATTTTCAGACTGCCCAAAACTCTCACTTCAGAATTTTCATTCGTGAATTTTCAGCTACCAGATAACCGCTTGTGGGAACGAGACGATTTGGGGGCTTTAGAGTAGGGCGAAGTCGGTTTCGGTGTTAGTTTTAGCAATAAGATAGTTAGTTATGAGGTAGGAGAGAAAAGCCCCGCGCGAAGCTATCGGAGTATGCGGATGTGGATGAAGGGAGAGTGAAGATCTCGAGTGTCCCTCTGATAGAGATAGGTGCGGAAGCATAATGGGCAGGGGTCTTTGGCTAAGGTGGACACAATGATGGAGTTAGTTTTAGAGATGGGTTAGTAGGGTAATAGTAGGAGGAAAGAGGTGCTGCGCGAGGGTGATAGAGATGAATATTGCGCAGTAAGGAGTATAAAACTCGTACGATTCCCAATGGAATCGACCGAATAAAGGGTAGATTCCAGAATTTTTAGGATTTGCGACCCCAAATCTCGAATCTGATTAGCGTAGAAGTTAATATAGAAAGAGAAAGAGTGAGAAGAACTTGGGATGAGGTATGGTGGAAGGAGGGACGAAAAGAAGAGGAACGGGCATGTCTTACTCATTCGTGAACGGGTCTGAGTAAGTAAAGGTAGGTTTTGGCAGTTTTGAGGAAGGGCGAGTTCAAATATGACGTTAGTGTTCGAGGTAGGTTAGTAAATAAGGAGGTAATAGAAGATGATTGTGCGCGAGAGTTTCGTAAACGTGGATATGACGCCACCGAAAAACAGATAGATTATTCGTTTCCCGATGAAAGTGGCCGAACCCGGATTCAATCTTAGGGTCCTAGGATTCGAGAATCGGTCTGCGAAGTTAGATTGAGGAATTAGTGGGAGGTCAAGCATTGGGAAGGTTATGAGCCGCGCATGGGAAAAACAACTTAACGATGGGAAATGCACTTGCCCACGTACCTGCGGACGATTCATTCGGTATCAGTACATCCTATTGATCGAAGTGGTGTGGCGTGGGGCTGAATAGCGGGGCAGGTGAGCTTACCTGGATTACCGCATACGGGAAGTAACGTGTGCGATCCGTACAAACGAAGCGAGGATGGAATGGATGTGGCCAGGAAGTCGGCCGAATGCGTTAGAAGAAAAGGGGTAGTAATGAGTGGAAAAGCGTGCCTCCAGCCGATGTTTTGGCCCGGATGCATGAAGGGTCGGGGCACAGCTCAGTCCGCCGAACGAAATAATAGCAGGAGGGCTGTTGGCTTGGGAGCTTACCTGATAACTGCTATACCGCCCATCCGCTATAAGAGGTTACTGACAAGCAGGGGGCAGAGGCTGTGGACTTACATGTTTGGCTGGTATACTGTTCGCCGGATCGGTTAAGAGGCCAGCTGCAGAGATTGCAGTTTTACCGACTGACCTCTGAGTTGTTCGGTCTGTCCTATTGACATAGTGAAGAGTGAGCAGCGAGCTTGGGGCTTACTTGCGCGTAATATATTGCTCATCCCACCAAACTGAGTAGTGAAAGGCAAGTTGCGGGATTGGGAATGACTACTGAGATTGCAGGCCTGTCAACTGGCCGGCACGCCCCTCGTTCGATCAACATGTGCAACAATAGATTGGTCGTGACGTTGAAGGTTTTTTGCATAGCTAACATGCTTGGGGTAGTTAAGTTCTTTGAAGAAGAAGGTTGTGGCGAGCTGGAAGGTTGTTCGGAAGTCAGCAGTTGAAGGTTTGACTTCGGTAGGCCAAGCGGTCTTGTGCTTTGGCTTCCATTGCGTAACCCTTAGGCGCGTGAAGGTTTCAAGGCGCTCTCCTGAGAGTTGAGTCAGTCCTTCTCCTGTATCTCGAGCGTCTGAAACCCCTCATTCCGCCCTTCTCACTTTAAGTTTAATCATGTTCAGAGAGGAAGGCGACAAGAGGGATTGCAACCCGTAGGACCACAACAAGACTCTGTGGAGAGTCAACCCACCGATTGCGGGAGCTCTGCCGGAACTCAGGAGGAGTTTTGGAAGCAGGAAACTGAGAAGTAACATTCCATCTCCTTCTATAAACCCAATTATAACCCTTATCTGTACATCTTGCTATGAGTGACTGAGTGAACTGCATGCATCCCTACTTTAACTTTTATGTCTGACTCTCACGACAATTCAAACTTAAGTAAATAAATGCATGTGTAATGTCAGTTTCATTTTTATTTGTCTGCCTGAAAGCAAATTGTGGGATTGCATCTGGGGAAAGGATGGGAGAAAAACAGTACCGCTTGTCTAACTGGGTCGATCAAAGGCTGGGCAAGTCTACATAAGTTTTGGGAGGTCCAGTGTCACGTTTATTTTTGAATTGTTTGGAGAACCAGACATGTTCCACAAGTTTCGGTGGTCTGGTTGCTTTAACTTGCGACGGTTGTTTGTGATTGACGTTTTAGGAACCAAACACTATCCCATAAGTTTAGGTGACTTGGTTGCCTTGTTTATTTTGGGTTTTCTCAGTTTCCTTTGATTCTGAACGAGAAGGTGTGAGCATGTTCCCTAAGTTTGGGTGACTCAACCCCTTCCTTTTTTATTTAAGGGAACGAATCAGGCGGCGGACCAGATATGTTCCATAAGTTTGGGTGGTCTTGGTCCAATGTCACGCAGATATTGGAACCAAAATGTTATAACTTGACTATGTTTTATTACTATCGTACTTATGAACAGGCTAGTCAGATAGGGTTCCATAAGTTTGGGTGGTCTGACTATAGCTTATCACAAACTGAAGAGAGTAATAACTACGAATAAATTTGTGGTACGAAAGGGCAGATTGAATTTCGAGCTAAAGATGATCGGTTCAGTCATATGCTACCTTAAAAGACTAAATGCAGATAATTATATAAAACTTGGATACGTAAACAGTTTAAGGCGATTAGGGTAGCCTAGTCATGTGCCCAAAGAAGAGAAAAATTGTTGTGCCTTGTGTTTGTGTATATTCAATGGTCGAGCAAGACATGTTCCATAAGTTTGGGTGGTCTAACTTTGTGCCTTATGTAAGCTGGGTATAAAAGGATAAATCATTGAAAGACTATGAACTATTGTTTGATAAGATTGACTTGGGGCTGGTGAGAGTACTTACATTTGTGGTCTGGCCTTGCATGTGGCTGAGTGAGACTACTACTTAGTCTGAGTTTTAGTTTGATAGGTAGTTGCTTTCGATGCTCGTCATGTGCTAGAGCCATAAGAGTTAGTTTTAATTCATGCATTTTATTTTACTTAGGTCGATTTCTGCATTTTTTTGGATCATTTGTTATACTTGATCTCATATAAATCTTGGTAAGTCACTTTCTCTACGGGAAGAGATGTCGAAATTTCCACAAAACCAAGTAGTTGGTCAGATTTTATCTTTTCAAAGTTCAACTTGTCCGACTTTTTTATATGACTTAGTAAAAATCTAGAAAGTCTTTTTTTTCTAAAAGGAGTGCTGTTAAAATTTTTGCTAATTTAGGGAGTGAGACAAAATTGAACCTTGAGAAGTCAAAGTCGCTTTAATTTATGAACTTCACTTATGCAAATTTTGGATTAACACTTTTATGAAGGGAGTGTTGCCGAAAGTTTTATAAATCTAAGGAGTTAGTTGAATTTTGTCTTAAGTGAACTCAGGTTTTGCTCGAGGTTCATATCTGACTGAGTGAAAATATGGAAAGTCTTGTTTTCTAAAAGGGGTGCTGTCCAAATTTTTACTAATTCAAGGAGTTAGACAAAGTCTAACTTTCAAGAATTAGAGATTGTTTTTGTTTTCGTAATTGAGTTAATATAAATTATGAGAAGACACTTTTCTTACGGGAACCACAGTCAAAAATTTTTTAGTCTAAAGGAGTTAGATTATATTTTGCAGATGTCAATTCTGGCAAATCATCATGAATAGGGGAAATACTGCCATAGGCCTACCTTGCATTGGGTACTGACTTAGAGGTAGGCCTAGGCTTAACTTATAGGACCTTGAGTGAGATTGTGATATGCATATTATTCTTCATGGACTTATAAATTTAGTTTGGGGATTGACATGTCTTCTGTTACAGGTTTTCCTGATCGTTTCATTAAGGATCTGGAATAAAATCAGCTTGATACCATGAGGATCTTGTTCTGTTATCACTAATAACAGGTCGGTTGCCAATTTGTCGGTCTACAACTCAACTCCATTCCGTCCTCCATACTCAACCTAAAAGGTTTTAGCCCTGGTGTTTTTTATTGTTTTATTGAGGTTTTCACCCGAACTTTTATTGAATGACCATTTAACAAAGGTACTCAGTATTTAATTATGGAAGGTTGGACAAAGGTTGGGGCTTGCATGGCTAAAGCAAGGGGTATGAGTATAGAGAATGGTTGAAGTTGACTCCGTGTAGTGTGTAGACTTTTGCTTCACTCTCTGATGTGATTGCATGTATATTATGTGGTTCATATTTTTGAATTGACTGTCTGCGATCACATACATATATATGGTTGTGAGGAGTCTCACTGTGATTGTGAGGAGTGATCGTCACATACTTATTCCCCACTATACATATACGCACATACCTATGTTTGGGTGTTCGCGTGGCCTGAGGGACCCACACTTAAGGGTTAAATTGGGGTTAAGATTGAGAGAGGAAGGAGAACCCCCTTTATTATTGTATGCTTCTTAAAGATTTCTTAGTCGGACGTTAGTCTTGGGCCTGGATTCGAGGTCCTTGTCCAGGACATCTCAGGTCCTAGACTTTGCATGGAAGGGATCGCCCCCCTCGAAGAGCCTGTATGCCCTGCCCATCGGGACACTTAGCCTAAAGGTCAGAGGTGTCGCGGAGGCTGCACGACTGTTCCTTCAGCCGTGCAATATCGTGAAACCTTCACGATACTTCGAATTCGACACTTGAGTGTCATAAGCGGTACTCGAACCCACCAGGGACCGCTTGATTATGGGCACTACATAATACGTCATGGTTGCGACTGCTTGCGCAGTCATGCATTGCTAGTCGATATGTGAAGGCCCTCCGTCCGCGCTGTTTTATACTAAGTCTCGCGCGAGACGCCTACCTGATTTCCGCATTGGAGAGTTACGAGATTGCTACTGAAGGGACTAAGATTGTGTGCGTTGTTTTGTTTGCGTCGTTATATGTGTGTGTGTGTGTGTGTGTGTGTGTGTTAATTTTTATGTTCTTAGAGTGGTGTAACGAGTGGTGCATGGGATGTGTCCTGGTCGATTGACGACGGGTCTCGCTTGGGACTTCAACCTCCCAAGGCGTCGGTTCACGTGCGAGTCCGATATAGGCGTAAAACCTCACGTACCCCCTATGCTACAGCGTACGAGAAACGCCCTCGACTGGTCCACCTCTGCGATTGCAACGGATTACGTTTCGTACTGTGGACTGGTAGCTCGACGGGGATACGCCCACTGAAGGGAGGTGACAGTTCCCGTAAGGTGGAGGTAAGCCATGCCTCGAGTAGGTCCTATCCTTTGGTAGGGGCTCGTGAGAGGTATGGCTGGCGCACTCGGTCGGAGCGGCTTGCAGAAGCTCCATGTGCATTGCGACGAGGAATAGAATAACACCTGCGTGACGTGGCCGGGAGGGTCCCACCCCGCTTGTGTGGTGCTGGACGGGTGCGCTTGAGAGCGTGGCTGCTAAGTCTTGCGATTCGGAGCCTATGAGGCTACTAGGGACCGTCGTAGGGGGGTTAAAACCACGATGGTGGCTGAGAGACCTAGCAGCGTGCTCTGTTAAGGGTTGGAGACTGCCGCAGTTGATGCAAGTGGTCAACCGATGGGGCGGGGTCGGCAAGCAGGGCATGCAAAGCCTCAAGCAGGCGAGGCAGTAGGGCCACAGGCAGGCAGGGTCTGCAAGGAAACGACATGGGGGTAAAGTGACTGGGCAAGCTCTTCATATAGAAGAGTTGCTCCTATCACTAACGTGATAGGAGTTAGCCCAGTAGGTTACGATGCCAGACTTTTGCCCAGCAGTTACCGAGATCAAGCCCGGCCGCACGCAATCTGTTGGGCTAGCTCCTTTTGGAGTTGGCCACCATAAGGCAAGAGGCGTGGCTGACCTCGCCCGTGTGATTACACGATCACTCGGCTGAGTCAGCCGCGTGGAGAATAGCATGGCCCAGCGCAAGGATGACGCGCATAAATCACGAAATGATTCTTTTTTTTTTTTGGTTTTCTTTCGATCCTGCAAGGATCGAACTCGAGTCCGTGACTTGGAAGGGCGTGGCTGAAAAGCCACGTGGTGATCTGTGAACTGGCCGTTGGCATAAGCCAATGGAAAAAGACTAAAAAAAAAAATAAAAATAAAAATAAAAATAAAAATAAAAATAAAAAAATAAAAAAAAAATTGAATATGAGGCGCCACATGGCGCCGTAGGAATTGCCTGGGGCGTTTAGATCCCCAGTGCACCTGACGGTGCCCGTTTTTAATGGGCAACCGTGTTTTTTACAGATAAGGAGTTCTCCGTTTTTTTTTTCTTTTTTTCTTT
>BFEA01000647.1:575337-589890 GCA_003427395.1 Chara braunii
TTTTTTTTTTTTTTTTTTTTTTTTTTTTGCTCTTCCAAGTCTTACTGTCAGTTGAATGAACAGTTACGCCCGTTCATGATGAAAATGGGCAGCAACTGTATGATTGGTGCCCGAACCTGGCATCGAGCGGGTCCAAGTAAGGGCGCGTTTGGAAGAGGAGGAGAAACGGGGGGGGGGGGAGAAGAAGAAAATAAAAATTAACGTCACGAATTTAATCGCGGCGTAGGGCCAAATGCAGCACTAGAAACATATAGGCCGTGATGTGAAAGCAGTCAATTTTCAATGGCTTGATACAACCATTTTGGACTGTGTCTGGCCGGGGGTGAAGGTCAGATGCATTACCAGGGCCTGGAACTTGGTTTCTGTAGGGAAACATCAAGATTTCCATCCCTTGATCTCGTCGGAGATGATCAAGGGCCAGACCCTCATCCGAGTTTTTAGTTGAGGGCAAAGATGTTGCCCTCGGCCCTCGGCTGGCTATAAAAGAAGCCAACAGCCAGCCAACCAGCATTCGTTTGTGGCTCATGCTGCTGGCATTCCACTTGAGGTAGTGTTGACTGCTGGAGGAGGAACTGCTGGTTGGGGTGGAGGTCTGCAAGAGGGTTGAGGTTAGAGGTTGCCATAGCCACCACCTCTGCAAGGAGGGAGAAGGCCGCTGGAGTGATGCAGTTGCGGCATAGCTGGAGGAGACGCGTGCTGCCATAGCCGCGATCGTTGGCAGCAGCGCAAGGGAGGTGTTGCCTGTCTAACACAACATCATTTTCTACAGTAAGAGGGAGGTGTTGCATGTCTAACACAACAACATTTTCAACAGTGAGGGGGAGGTGTTGAGCGGCCATCGCGGCAACGACAGCCATAGTTGGAAAAATGTTCGGGAGATACTGCGCGGTTTTGGCAGCGACGACAATTTTTGTTGATGTATTGCGCTGCTAAATTTTTGTAGCGGCGACACTAGTGTTGTTATGGTGACGTGGAAGCGCTGCCGAAATTTTATAGCGGTGACGCTAGTTTTTTTTGTGATGTGGAAGCACTGCCGAAATTTGCAGCGGCGGCATTGGTATTTGGTGGTGGTAGCGCGGAAGCGCTATCGGATTTCGGCAGCAGGTACTGGATTTAATGGCAGTGATGCGGAAGCGCTGCCGACGTTTCATGGCGGTGGAGGTAGTATTTTTGCGCTCACTGTCAAAAGCGGTGTCTGGGCATTGGTGCAGGGAAGGTGCCGCCAAAATGATAATGCACTTTGAAGTGGTATAAGTGTGACGCATTGATATTGGAGGCGAGTGACGGCGACACTGAGGTGCTATCAAATTGTTGGGAGTGATAGTATGTTGGGGAAGTGTCGCGATAGGTGATTACTTTTGAGGGAGAAGGTGTAGACACTTTGTTGACGACTTGTTGCGACGATCCTTTTATCAAGTGGCGAGGTTCTAAATGGTCTTCTAAGTGGACCATTTTTGCAAGCTTCACTCAAGGTCAGTCTGCCAGTCAGAATTGACTTCATTTCTCTTACACACCTGTGTGAACCCACACCTTGCATGACCTTACTTTGAATTCAGGGAAAGGTAAAGTGAGATGTGTGATGTCATGCATGTGAAAAGGGTTGACTTTGGTTAGGGAATGGATGATTTTGGATTGTTTCTTTCTGATGATTGTGTAGATAAGTAAAAAAATATGTGTGAGAAGAGATCGATATTTCGCTTGTTCAAGGGAGAATGAAAATGTTTACTCTTCTTTAACTCTTTACATGTTTGTATGTCAGAAGAAGAATATAATAAAAAAATGAATTGACGGGTGCCGAAATAATGATATTTGTGAAAGATAAAGATGAAGATAATAAAAAATTTAGTGTCCACCCCAATGATCATCCCATTCTATCCCGAATAACCATTTCCTTCTATACCCGTCTAAAAAAAGTCTTAACTTTTCTCTCGAACTATTTTCTGATTCGTCTAAGTCAACCCTCAGTAGAAAGGTATAGAGAAAGATGTATAAAAAATTTAGTATCCTCCCCAAGGATCATCCCGTTCTATCCCGAATAACCATTTCCTTCTATACCCGTCTAAAAAACGTCTTAACTTTTCTCTCGAACTATTTTCTGATTCGTCTGAGTCAACCCTCAGTAGAAAGGTATAGAGAAAAATGTCTACACCTAGAGATTGAGACTTTCTTTCCTCTAGGATGCATCTGGGGCAGGGCTTCGTTGCTTTAGGAGCCGGCCTTGTTATTGACCCGGAATGGACCATCTAACAGGAGAATGCTATATTGTATCGAGGTGGAGCCAACCCGACTTCTGAGACCTAAACAAAGTGTTCGAGCGAGGAAAAGAGGTATTCCATACCACTTCCTAGAGGGTATGGTGTTCCGTAGCAACGGGGTAGTCACTCTTCTTATGCTTTCAAATGGGGGAAGACTGAATTTAGCACTTTTTTTTGTGGCCATCTTAGGCGTCACCAACGTATGGGGAATAAGTGTCAAAAGAAGCTCAGTTCATGTTTCAAATAGTGTCAAAGGACTACAAGTAGGCACTACCTTCGCTGTAGGACCGTGACACAAGAATCACTGTTCGAGGAGGGAATGAGAATTGAGTACAAAGATTGGTATATATAAATTTATTTTGACAAAGTCATTATTTTGTCGTCCAGATGTCCACAGGAGCAGTGATCCTTCGATTGTTCAGAACGCGAGAGGCAATAATAGATTGGATAGCAGTGCCGATACGATCATGTGCCGGTATAATACGAAAATGACGTTTGGTTTATAATCCGCTTGATATTTTTCGGAACGGGATGAACTGTGGTTTTGGGATGAAAGTGTGAGACCCCCACTGGAGAATTATATTTTATTGATAGAGCATGAACAATATATTGTGCGATATGCGCCTCCAAATCCATCTCGAGATTACGGAAACATGAATCTCGTCGCAGTTCATGAAGCAAATCCAGTTAGAGAAGACATTCTTGAGATTAGAGGAATGTTTCTCTATATTGTACTATGGTTGAACGATCAGCAAGGACCGTTCAGTCTCCTTCATCATGTAAGACCGGTACGAGCGAATAAATTTAATATCTTTCGCTCTAAACGTTTTGATATCACCGCATTCGACGACAAGGCTTGTGAGATCTGGAACATCTCTTTTAACTGGCAACTCTTTCGGGTGTGTTGATGAACAACGGACAGCGGGATCTTACTCAGGCCAGATATCTGCTGGTTTACGATATTATGGATGAGGAGTTGCTTCAGCATGCGGAACGACTCCTATTTGCGCAGGATGGTGTACCTACTCATTGGGTTGGTTTTGTTGGATTGCTCAGAGATGGGCGAGGAGTTTTTCCCGACTCGCTCGCGGACGTCCGTGCTGACATGGCCCGACTTCCGGAAGAATTTCATAGATATACGTTGTATTTCCATCACACGAGTATTCTCCAATGCCTTTCTCAGATCATTGTCAGTGTTAAAATTACCCTAACCAGGGAGCGCTACGGCATCATTCGGATTAAGGACACCACGACTAGGCACCTTTTTGGATGCGGCAGTTGTTTCGTGCCATAGTTTGGAAGTTGGCCTCGCGGATGACTTCTCTCTATGGTACGCGAATTGTTCGAGTCATGCGGGCTGGACGCATTACCACCTTAATTTTTAATGACGAGGAGCTAGTTCGACTCGACCGGATAGAACTTGAGGTCCGCGAAAGCGGACAACTTTATCATGGCTAGACGCTCCTTTATGAGTCAGGTGCCGCGTTGAGTTGTCCGTATGATAAAAAAAAAAAAAACATCTCTTGTAGAGAAGACCATATAGATGGATAGTATCTGAATTGCCCCAATGATTGCACTATCATGCTTATGCATTGAGGGGTAATCACATGCATCAAAGCGCATGCTAGAAGTAAGTTGGGGGTGATATAGGAGGTGTCGTCGAACCGAGAGTTCAAACTTCAGCCAGGAACAAGATCACTTGTTGATCGGTATGGTAGCAGTGAAATTTACTTGCAGAAGTCACTTTTGGCATGATGGACTAAGTCGTAAGTCAAAGGTTAGGTTGTTTTTTTTATCTTTCGTTAATATTGAGCGTTCGCCTCGGAAGTGGAGGTATAGATGTCTCTTCAGTCATATAAGCTGGGAAGAATAACTTTAGCAGATCATCTCTTCAAGTAAATAACTTATCTTGCGCGATTTGATATAAGGTGTATTAATTTTATTTATTTTGTTTTCAAAAGATTGTCAAGGGACTAGGATTGTATTAAAGAGGTTTCACGCTTGGTTGAGACTGTCCTAGTCGGCCAACGTACGTTCCATACTTAGGAGATCAGCGCCCTAAGGGACATACGACGCTCGGGTTCACTTGGCGTTAACCAAACGTTTCCTATACTTCAGGGAGACGAGCAAACGCCCTCGACTGATCTACCTCTACGACTGCATGTAAAAGATTTCGCATGTGGGTCAGTAGCTCGGTAAGGATACACCCTAAGGGTGGTGACAACCCCTTAGGGAAGGAAAGCCTATGCCCCGCGGGAACCTATCCTGTCGTAGGGGACCGCGGGAAGTACAGTTGGCACACCCAGGTAGAGAGGCGAAGGAGCGATGTAACCACGTCCATCTCGACGGTTCCCGAGAGTTATTATGCGTTGTCCCCGAGTTGTGTCTAAGTTTGTTTTTGTTTTACTCCTACGTGACATGGTCGGGGGAGCTCCCCCGCTTTGCAAAAAGGTGGGAGTCGATGCGCTCGACACTGCAAACCGGCAAAACGAGCGTGGTCGATTCATCCCTTCGCCGCTCTAGCCGGGTGCACTAGTCGTACTTCTCACGGTCCCCTACGATAGGATAGGTTCGCGCGGGGCACAAATTATCTTCCCTAAGGGGTTGTCACCACCCATAGGGTTGTATTCCTATTGAGCTACTGACCCACGTACGAAAGTTTTTAGATGCAATCTTAGAGGTAGGCCAACCGATGATGTGTTGCTCGTTTCGTTGTAATACAGATACGCTTGGTTAAATGCAAAGTGGACCCAAGCGTCACTCGTCCCTTAGGGCACTGATCTCTTAAGTACGAAGCGTACGTTGATCGATTAGGATGGTTTCAACCAAGCGTGAAACCCACAACTTAATCCCAGTCTCGTAGACGCACAACTTAAAAGAAAGGATTACCATAATCAAATATAGTTGTGTCGAAACGAATCGACTTTAGATCGATAAAAAACCATATTCAAATTCAACATAAGTAAAGTCAATAATTGAAAGAACTCGAGCACCACAAAATCGAAATAAAAATTCGACCATCACGGATCGAACTCAATAAGTAATTTAAAAAAATCATACAGAGCAAACAAAGAGACGTTGACTTTTGATAATAATCTTAGGTGCGACCGACAAGGTAGTCGGACCGCATCAGTTTTGACTTGATGAGACGTGCTGCCAAAGTCATTCATTTTATCCTACAACCAACCTAAAATTTGGTACTCAAACCTGTCTTTATACGCTCTTAGTCTTCTTGGATGACAGACTGTTTTGCAGATGATTATTGATCAGGGTTCATTACTTGAAATGTTGCACATTTGTGAAGAACTCTCTCTCCGAATAATTTTGATATGTTATAGCAACACTTTGCCACAAGTATGATAATGATTTTTTATCACGTTGACCATCTTTTGCGCGTGATTCATCTTCCGTGCGCTCGATTATCCCTCAATACCTAAGCATGAGTACCATCATCGGGGCAACCTAGATATTATTCATCTGATTGGTTTTATTGAATTTTTTATTTTTTTATTTTTTATATATTACCTTGCCGAGTCGAATAACAATGACTCAAACACAGGAACAATCGGTCATGTCCCTTTAAGTAGCCTCGCTAGGAAACAAAATTTGTAAGGACATGTTTAGTCGTGGTACAACTTTCGGCCCTCTTGAGCCTCAACTTCGATCTGGTCGAGTTGGGCAAACTTTTCGCCATTAAAAATCGAAGTAGTGACTTGAGTCCCTCACACAACCTGATCTGTTTGCGAGTCATAAAAGGAGGTAATTCAAGAGGCCAGCCTCCATACTATGGCACAAAATGTTGACGCATCCAAAAAAGGTACCCCGTCGTTGTGTTCCTAATGTAGATGACATCGTAGTGTTCACTGGATAGGGTAATATTATTGCCCGTAATGACTATTGAAGGTTAAGCGTGTGATGAAAAAACAAAATATATCCATAAACATCAAGGGTAATATTATTGCCCGTAATGACTATTGCCCACTAGTCGCGTCATATTAGCACGAATGTTCGCGAGCGAGCTAGTGAAAAATCCTCGCTCATTTTTTAGCAAGCCAAATAAATCTAATCCAGATGGTCGACGTGTCATCCCGAACCAATAGAAGTTGCTCTGCTCGCCGGATTAACTCCTCGTCCATAGTGTCACGCACCAACAAGTACCTTGCTTGGGTAAGATCTCGTCGATTGTCGGTCATCTGTCCATAGTAAACGAGTTATATTAACTATCAATGAGTCATCAAAATTTTTGAACTTCATCCGAATATATTACTCTCTCGCATATCTCACTATCAAGTTGTTCAAAGCAATTAGTGCAGATCTGTTTGGCGAACTCAATGCATTCAAACGGTCCTACACGAGCATCATAGTGTAAGTTAAGCCTAAGGTAAATCCATCAAATTTCAAGATCAAAGCACGACCTTGGCTCGTCATCCTTAAACGCATACACGAAATGAAGATCATACCACCCAAGTTGCCGAGCTTGATTAAAACTACCCTCAAATACTTGTGCCAATGTCGAGGTTAGTAAGAGGTAGGTTCGTGACGGATTTCTTATCGAGTTGCAGACCACTTTTAACGCTCTCCCTTGCGGAAATACTTAAACTGAGTCAAAGACCATACGTCCAACTCGGTCCAACCGTTTTTCACACCTCTCGGTTTTCGCAATGTGAATCGCTGCAGCCTCCTTACTTGAAAAAATAATAATAATTGTGAGTGTTGCAGACATATGAAAAAAAATGCAAGTTTCAAATGACCCAATGATAAGTCATAGACCTAATATATTTCTGATCATATGGGCCAACGACCATCTTGAGTAATTGTCCTTAACCTTTATTCATGTTAGCACTTTTCTGTGCTATCAAGTCTCATTAAATTTTCGTTTTTCCCGGCCTCATGCTTCTTAGTGTCTGCTTGCACTCCATTTGAAAACTAATAAATATACGAGTTGGGCTTCTGTTGGGGTCAGTTCTCCCTACGTTGGTGACTCCTAAGTCGACCACAAAAAAAAATGATACTAGTTTAGCCCCTTCCTGTTCGTGAGTATGAAAGAACAATGTTCACCCTTAGTTATGAAAATACCCTACCCTCTAGGAAGTGGTCTCCTCCTCGCCCAAGCACACAGCTTCGAGTCGGGGTGGCTCCACTGCGAATTCAGCAAGATACCCTCCCCCCCCCCTTTAGTATGGTTCAGTCTATAAAAAAAAGTCCTCAAAACCGTGAGTGGGATTGCTCGCCACTTTACTCATCTCCCAAAAAGTTGACTCAAACGAAAAGAAAAAATAGGAAAAAGTATAGGTTAAAACTATTTTCGACGGACAAGAAAGCGAGTGAGACTTTCAGAGTAGAACAGTAAATCCCTTGGGAAAATGCTAAATTCAATTATTTTTTCTTATTCGTTATTTAACAACAAAAAAAATATTCAAAATTAAATAATCATTCTATAGCAAAATTACATTCTAAATTTCAAATTTTTATTCCATCTTAAAAAATGTCATTCAACTTTTAAAAAATTTTGTATTACTTGAAAACTTTCCTTCCAAAAATGGGGTGTCCCTTCTTATTTAAATTGCATGTTAGAGATGGAATGAAAGTCTGGATAAGTTCATGAAATATTTCAATTGGCCCACCGTTGTTCAACGACTCCACCGGTTGGCAGCACACAAAAACCACTTCACTCCGCTGTACAATTTTGGCAGCACCTTCCATCCAAGTATTTCTTATATGTCGAAAATGTGTGCAACATAATTCCCCTTCAGCATACTACTACTGTCGTGCCGCCCAACGGACAACACCTCCTCGACGAATGTCGCTTGCCGCACAATCTAACTTTTGACGCAGCCTACCAGCCTCAACACCAATGCAAGGGTGGGGCAGTGAGTTCCTAACCTCCGGCTATGACTGCCTTTCTCTCACTCTCCTTCTCCTTGCAAACCTCCACCATCAACATTACGCCTCACAGTATGATGAAACTCAATCCGCACTTGAAGTGCAAGTGAGCAGCATCATAACCTCGACAATTGTGAGACAAATGTAGGAATTGTTGGCCTTTATAGCTAGTTGGAGACTGAGGGCAGCAACTTGACCCACAGTCAAAACATATCTGGCCTTGGGCCTTGATCTTGACCCATGATCAAAGACCACAAACCTTGATGTTTCCCCAGAGGAACCAAGGTACTTCAATCCCAAAAGCACCCGACCTTCTTCCCATGCCAGATGCTTTAGGGAATGGTTGTACCCAACCAATACTGCAGCCTGTTCAAAAGAAATAAACAGTCACAGTTACACTCACACACACACATACATCTACACAACCTTTAGCCACAACTGCAGTCACATACATGGACGTTTCCCTTTCGTCCCCCCCCCCTTTTTTTTTTTTCCTCTTTTTTTTTTCTTTCTTTTCCACCTCTCGTTTTTCCCTAGCGAGGTAGCTCGTTTTCATAGATAGACAGCCACCCCCCAACCTCAAGTCATTCCCATAATCGAATTAAAGTCAAACTCAATAGGGTCTTCTTTCTCCCGTTTCCCATGTGCGCTCATGCCTAGGCGCTGATGGCGCCAGGTTCGGGCACATCAAAGACTTGTTACCTGTTTCAAAAATGAACGGGTGCAAGTAGGTGCTATAGCGAAACGGGAGGGGGGAGAAAAAAAAAACAAAAATAAAGAATAAAAACCTAAGGAAAAAAAAAACAAAAAAAACAAAAAAGCCTAAACCTCCTAAAACAAATAGGTGTCGCGACACCTGTTGCTTCCTTTTTTTAGGGATTACAAGTCTCTATAGCTAACGATGTGCCACCTATCGCGTTAGTTTATGTTTTGTTTTTTTTCTTCCTTTTTTTTCTCCTTTTTTTTCTCCTTTTTTTTCCCTTCTTATTTCCTCATCACGGTTGCCCGTTCATCGAAACAAACGGGAGTAGAACATAAAAAAGTAAGAACGAAATCTTCAAAAAAAAAAAACGATTGCCTGTTATTTCAGGTGTCTGAAGCTCCTTCTTGAGTTTTTTTTTTTTTTTTTTTTTTTTTTTTTTTTTTTTTTTTTCTCGTTCGCTTACACCAACGATCATGTCATGTTTGTGGTAGACCCACGAACTGTTGAACAAGAGTTCGATTCCCTTCAAGGATCGTAATTTGTTTTTTTCGATTTATGCATGTCATCCTCGTGCAGGGCCACTTTGAGTCGTCCAACCACTTTCAATCGCAAGATTTTGAAGATCGCACGGACAAAATCAACCGCACCATTACAATTTTGCTCAGCGGCCGACTCCAAAAGGAGTTAGCCCAATGTGACATCCTGACCTTGATCCCCGTACGTACGGCGTACCAGGCTCATATATTACTTATTGGGCTAGCTCATGTTTATAATATAACAGGAGAGACCCTTCTTTATGAAGGGCTTTACCCCCAATAACTTGCCTACTTATGGCCCAGCAGACCTTTCCTGTCGTCCTCTTTCCCGACGGCCGGCTGCCCGTCCACGGGTTGAACGGTCACCCAACGAGATAGGTTGTAGCACCAGTCCCTCCAGTCTTCGGTATACTCTTAAACCCAGGGGACTATTTAGCTTAGAAAGCAATCAAGCGCCCTTGTGATAATTTTATATAGGATATGTTTAACCTTAGCATTCCCATGATCATGCGCCTCTCTGCATCCTACTAAAAATAGTGTATAATCGTCCACACTGCGGATTATCGTTATTACTCTCGGACACCATAGGTGTTCGGACTAAGATTCATAAAAGTTTTAGCCCTCTCAATTATAGGTTAACCCAAATAAACTCATGGCAAGCGTGTGAGCCTTATCAAGTCAAAACCTCGTACGATTGTCGGACAACGTGCGACATTAAAAAAATAGGCAGATACCCTTGTAAGGGTTTCTGCTCCGACAACGGATGAGTGGAAAAAATCAAGATGTTGCACCTCTCTACAAGGGTTTTCATATTCAAGTGCTAAACATCGTAGGCATCTTGACGTCTTTGTTAGGGGTTGCGAAATCGAGATTTTTGCCACCTCTCAGCAAACACGTCCAAACTCTTTCTCTTTCTCTCTCTCTCTCTCTCTCTGTCTCTCTCACACACACACACACACACACACACACACACACACACACACGCACACACACACACATACACACACACATACACACACACTCACACTCACATGTGCGCATTGTATATATATATATATAATATATATATATATAAAATATAATATATATATATATAATATGTATATATAATATATATATACACACACACACACACACACACACACACAGTTTATTAGAGGACTCAAGAGGTCTTTGTGGAGAGGTGCAAAATCGTGATTTTTTGGACCTCTATGTAAGCATGCCTAAGCTCGATCTCTCTCTCTCTCTCGCCCCCCCCCCCTTCTGTGGTATGTTACCTGCTATGCACGCGCTACGATCAAATATACCCAATAGCAGTACGTGGAGCACGCCCTAGGGCAAACGGTAGAACAAGGGCCATTTTGTTTTTTTTTTTTTCGGGGGGGGGGGGGGGGGGACACAGGGGTGATTTCTCCCTCGAGGTCTTTGTTGGGCCCTCTCACTTGTGTGACTAGGCGTCAGTTCCTAACTCCACTATGTAACTTTTATGCTCATCCAAATTCAACTGCATTCGAAACTTGGGCCCTTACTGGACTGTGGAAACCGTGTTTCTCGTGCATTTGTAAACTTTTTTTGTAACCGCCACAAAGTCACTCCCTCCCCCCAAAAACCATACGTTTTTATTTTCCATGCTTCATCTTAGAGAGCTCTTGAAAGCTTAACTCTTGAAAAAAAATTAATAGCTTACTAAACACTTCACCGTTAAACTTCCCAAGTAGTGTGTAGCGTAAATCAAAGGGTGGGGGGACAGGGGGGTTCCCAAGGGCATCATTGTGGATGGGGATGATGGCAAGATTTCAAAAAATGGTATGGAATGAGTAAGAGCGGATTGGGGTTGCCCTGCTCGGATGACGGTGACCACTAGAGGTGGGCGGTACCTTCTTCAAATGGTAGAGTTATGTAAAGCGAGATGTCCTTGAGCTGTAACAATATAAACTATAAGTAATAACAACATGATCATAACAACCCATAACTATAACATGATTAAAATACCATAACTCAATATTGAGGGACTATCCTTGGGAATTACAAAAAAAAACGCTTACGCCTAACGCCTGAATTACCCGTACAACAGGGCTCGTTCGACTATACTTCAACTAGGGCTCGATGGGGTTACTGCTCAACCCGGTGTCTGCAACCGCCGTCCGACCAGGTCACCCTGCCAACTTGAAGATGATAGATGGGTGACTCATATGGTCCTGAGTGGCTAGCATGAAGATAGGACATGAGGGAGTAGGGGTGTACCGGAAAGAATCGAAGAGAAAAGGAGAGAGGTTGGGGCCTCATAAGTGTTAGGACCCAGAGAGGAAAAAAAAAACAAATAGATTCGTGATGCCCTAAAATAGCACCGATGGGGATTGAAAAGGGAGTGCCCAACCAGACTCTCTTGCTGCTATGTTGCTAATAAAAAATTGCGTACTAACATAACACATGAGCACCAATGGGGTCTTCTCCATTCACAGTGGATGGCTATGGTTCCTGTTCCTCGAGGAAAAAGTCCACCCTCCATTTTGTGATGAGCAGTTCAGGCAGTGGAGCGGAAGAAGGCGTGTTGTGACACATGATCAAACAAACTAAAGTACAACGCCCACCACTCGATCAATTCATATTACAAGAGCGCGCGAAAAATAAACGTGTGGAGAAGGACTTTCACGCAACACATGCAGGACCTCTTGGTCTGCTGCTCCATCACAAAACCTTTGGAATCAGTTTTATGTATGTCATAGTTGCATTTGTGTATCACCTTAAAGTGTCGAGATTGTGCCCTCAAATGTCCAAGCAGCTTAGGACCACTGCGTACGTGTAATCAACTGAAGTTTGCTGAGGAATAAGGGGAGCACGAATAAGCCCTCGACTCGCTACACAGAAGAGAGCATTTTCGAAACTAGTAAGGGTTATGAGGTTTGTAGAGAGTGAGTGTATAGGTCGATCGGAAGACATACAAGATGTAGCTGCTTTGCAGAGAACATACCACAATTTCCGAGATCAACATAGACTCGCCACATAGAACGATACTACATTGCAAGTTTAGCTTGATCTCCTGATTCACTCTGAGGATTAAGTAAAGCAATTGGGGTGGCTAAGTACCAATAGGTTCTCATGGGTTGCATATTACTATATTGTTTCTACCCTGCCTAAGCAGGTTTCTCCTAGGCGCGAGTATCTCTCGTTCCGACTTTTTCTTTCGTGTATAGAGTAAGGATAAACTTTTGCACGAACTTCTAATTAGTGATTTTGCTATTACCATGACTGTTGGTGAAATCATAAACTCCGATCATAGCTTCTACCTTCATAATTATCATATAAATCACTATGTGTGAAACTCGATCTATTGGGAGAGCCTAACTTTCCGTGGCTAAGTAATTCCTTTATGTGTTCTAAGTAGATGATTGCCCTTTCATAGCTGTCAGTACTTGTGTGAGTTATGTGGAAGGAGTGTGTGAGAAACGAGGGGCAATAACCTGCTGGAAAAATGAGATTGATTAGAGAAGGAGGGAAAGGTTGGAGGTGAGTGTTGAGTGGTATGATGAGGGTAATGGGGGTTGGCCTAAGGAGTCATCAACGAAAGAATAAAGAAAACATAATTGAGAGGTGTGATAAAAATGAGGGTGGTTTCACACTGTGACTGAAGTTCGCTTCTTATGCCGAAGCACATTTATCAGAGTGAACGTCCTAGACGAGCACATAGAGCGGAGCCAAAGGGAATGAGGGTTGGGGGATTTGTATCGAGATGGGAGGGGAGGAAGGAGTGAATGAGCATGTGATATCGAAGCAGGAGGTGAGAGGTGTATTGGGGATGAAAGAGTATGAATGAATAATTAGGAAAGAGTGTGGGAGGTGAAGGCGAGGAGCGTCTTAGATAGGGGCAAAACTCGTCAAGACAGTGTCGCGCGCATCATTCCCGCAAAGGAAACCCTCAAGACCGCATCACGTAGGATTTGATTGCAGTACAAATGGAGCTTCCGTAGCTGCTCCGACTGAGTGCGCCAACCATACCTCTTACGAGCCCTACGGCATACGTGAGGTACAACTTACCTCTACCTACGTGACCTGTAACCTCCCTTCGGTGGGCGTATCCTTGTCGAGCTACCAGTCCACAATACGAAAGCTAATCAGTTGCAATCGCATAAATGGATCAGCCGAGTGCGTTTCTCTTAAGCTGTATCATAGGGGGTACACGCGGTCATATGCCTCTATCGGACCCTCACTTGAACCGACGCATTGGGGGGCTGAAGTCCCAAGCGCAACTCGTCGTCGGTCGACTAGGACGCATCTCACTCACCACTCATTACACCACACTAAAAAACATAAATAAAATAAAAAATACACACTCACATACAACACTCCTAGTCCCTTTAGTATTCGACCCAAAGAGATGGTTAATGGAGGCTATATATTTCGCCGAATGTATAGTGAAAAAAGTTTTATATATGGTATACCGAAGACAAACACATCCATTAACTTACAATACACTTCAGGATTTACTTAGTCACTTTTTTCGATCTGGCATATTATATCTCGACGTGTATTAGGTGTTTCGTTACCGAAATACACTTTGGGAT
The DNA here is from genome assembly GCA_003427395.1 of Chara braunii. NCBI lineage: Eukaryota > Viridiplantae > Streptophyta > Charophyceae > Charales > Characeae > Chara > Chara braunii. The sequence goes on from BFEA01000647.1 coordinate 589,277, forward strand.
TTTCGGGATTTCACCTAGTCATTTTTTTCAATCTGGCGTGTATTCGGTGTTTCGTTACCGAAATACACTTCGGGATTTTTGGGATTTTACTTAGTCATTTTTCTCCATTTGGCATATTATATCCCGATGTGTATTCGGTGTTTCGTTACCGAAATGCATTTCGGGATTTTCGGGATTTTACTTAGTCATTTTTTTCGATCAAGCATATTATATCCCGACGTGTATTCGATGTTTCATTACCGAAATACACTTCGGGATTTTACCTAAACATTTTTTTCGATCTGGCATATTGTATCCCGACATGTATTCGGTGTTTCATTACCGAAATACACTTCGGGATTTTCAGGATTTTACTAAGTTATTTTTTTCAATCTGGCATATTGTATCCCGACGTGTATTCGGTGTTTCATTACCGAAATACACTTAGGGATTTTACTTAGTCATTTTTTTCGATCGAGCATATTATATCCCGACTTGTATTCGGTGTTTCGTTACCGAAATACTTCGGATATTTTCGGAATTTTACTTAGTCATTTTTTTCGATCTGGCATATTATATCCCGACGTGTATTCGGTGTTTCGTTACCGAAATACACTTCGGGATTTTTGGGATTT
>BFEA01000647.1:597280-620146 GCA_003427395.1 Chara braunii
GCGTTTTCAGTACCAAAATCCCGAACGCACGTCGGGATATAATCACCCCCCCCCCAAAAAACGACTAAGTAAAATCCCGAAATCCCGAAGTGCATTTTCGGTACCGAAATCCCGAACGCACGTCGGGATATAATCCCCCCCTAAAAAAAAAAAAACTAAGTAAAATTCAAAAATCCCGCAGTGCGTTTTCAGTACCGAAATCCCGAACGCACGTCGGGATATAATCTTCCCCCGCCAAAAAAAAAAACTAAGTAAAATCACGAAATCCCGAAGTGCGTTTTCGGTACCGAAATCCCGAACGCACATCAGGATATAACCCCCCCCCGCCAAAAAAACAACTAAGTAAAATCTCAAAATCTCGAAGTGCGTTTTCGGTACCAAAATCCCGAACGCACGTCGGGATATAATCCCCCCCCCCCAAAAAAAACACGTAAGTAAAATCCCGAAATCCCGAAGTGCGTTTCGATACCAAAATCCCGAACGCACGTCGGGATATAATCCTCTCCCGCCAAAAAAACAACTAAGTAAAATCCCGAAATCCCGAAGTGCGTTTTCGATACCGAAATCCCGAAGTGTGTTTTCGATACCGAAATCCCGAACGCACGTCAGGATATAATCCCCCCCCCCAAAAAAAACGCCTAAGTAAAATCCCGAAATCCCGAAGTGCGTTTTCGGTACCAAAATCTCGAACGCACGTCGGGACATAATCAACCCCCGCCCAACAAAACGGCTAAGTAAAATCCCGAAATCCCGAAGTGTGTTTTCGGTACCGAAATCCCGAACGTACATCGGTATATAATCACCCCCCCCTAAAAAAACGACTAAGTAATATCCCGAAATCCCGAAGTGCATTTTCGGTACGAAAATCCCGAACGCACATCGGGATATAATCACCCCCCGCCAACAAAACGACTAAGTAAAATATCGAAATCCGAAGTGCGTTTTCGGTACCGAAATCCCGAACGCACGTCGGGATATAATCCCCCCTAGCCCAAAAAAAAACTAAGTAAAATCCCGAAATCCCGAAGTGCGTTTTTTGTACCGAAATCCCGAATGCACGTCAGGATATAATCCCCCCCCGCCAAAAAAAAAACTAAGTAAAATCCTGAAATCCCGAAGTGCGTTTTCGGTGCCGAAATCCCGAATGCATGTCGGGATATAATCCCCCCCCCAAAAAAAACGACTAAGTAAAATCCCGAAATCCCGAAGTGCGTTTTCGGTACCGAAATCCCGAACGCACGTCAGGATATAATCCCCCCCCACAAAAAAAAAAACTAACAACAGAAAAATTTCCCTGAATTAAATAATCATTCTATAGTAAAATTACATTCTAAATTTTAAATTTTCATTCCATCTTAAAAAATGTCATTCAAATTTTAAAATTTCTCGTCTTGCTCGAAAACTTTCATTCCAATAATGGGGTGTCCCTTCTTATTTGAACTGGATGCTAGAGATGAAATGAAAGTCTGGATGAGTTCATGGAATATTTGAATTGGACTGTTATTCTAAGTAAGGATTTCCAGTCATAAATAGGTTAATCCAATCTAAATTAGAAGATATCTGTTGTAGTAGAATGAAAGCTTAGTTAAAATATTTCATAAAATCGTCCAAACTTTCATTCCATCTTGAACAAACAGATGTAGTTGGAAGGGAAAACTCATTAGACGGGAAGTTATCAAATAAAACTGTAAATTTTTTATGAAATGTTTTTTCAACTTTCATTTCTCATGGGAATTTTTCTGTTGAAGTACAATCCCGAAATCCCGAAGTGCGTTTTCGGTACCGAAATCCCGAAACCACGTCAGGATATAATCCCCCCCCACCAAAAAAACGACTAAGTAAAACTAGAAGTGCAATTCTGAGATATTCGTAATTGCCCATAACTTGTAATTCTCTCAAAAATGACACTTCGTTGCTCTCAAAATACGAACTCATAAATGGTCATTTCCTCTTCGCCAAACGTTTTTAGCAATTTCGCCAACCCTTCGTAAATAAGCTTCGCTATCCAATTCAGCGTATTTTCCGGGGTCCATTGGTCATGAGTGTCCACCCATAACCTTTTGATAAAAAGTTCGGTAAGGCGTCGCGCACGAGACTCAAGATAAATTTGCGAGGGTGCAGACTTATTCATATCGACGAGCAATGCAAGCATACACAAGCAGTCGCAACGATGCAGTACTATGTAGCAACCATAATCATGCGGTCCTCAATGGTCTCGAGGTCACGTTTGACACTCAAGTGTCGGTTGACACGCGCCTTGAGGGGTTAATCTCTCGATACCAGACAACTGCCAAGGCGGTTGATCACCACACCCTCTTCTCCACCCTGCGGAGAGTGAGTGGTACACAGGTTTGGGATTGTGGTGACAGTCAGCTCTCGTGGCCTTGGAGGCAGGCTCCATCATCGAAGGCCTAGAGAGAAATTAAGGGGTTTGACTTTGACGGATACAACGGACTCCAACGCCCAACTATAAAAACTCCAAGAAGCAAAGGAAAAATGAGGTCTCTATTTTTTCTCAAGGCAAAATTTATTTAGCCCTTTCGCACGGTCGCAACAGACCGCGCAGACACTCTGTATATATAAGGGGTATAAATATGAGACGATCACTTCTCACAATCACAATGCGATTCCCCTTCAATCATATATGTGTGATAGCAGACAATCAAATTCAGAGTTTGAATCACAAACATACGTACAATCACATTCAAGATTCAACCAAAAGTTCATACACTACATTTAGTCAACTTCAACCACTCTCCGTACTCACACCCCTCGCTAGTCATACAAGCCACAACCTTTATCCAACCTTCTATAATAAAATATTCAATAAAGTCCGGGTGAAAACCCAACGAAATAATTCAAATCATAGGGCTAAAACCTTTAGGTTGAGTGGCAGGTGTGAATTGGAATTGAGTTGTAAACCGACGAATCGACAACCAACCTGTTAATATAAGTGATAACAGAAGATGATTCTCATGTGATCAAACTTAATTTAGTCAAAATTTTGAATTGAAATGATCAAGAGGACCTGTAACACAAAACAACTCAATGCCCAAGGCTAGACTATCAGTGAAGGTAGAATAAATCTCCATAGCACATTCTCACGAAAGATTCTCCTGATAATTAAGTCTAAGTACACCTCTAAGAAAGTACCCAAAGAATGGTAGACGTTTGACAACATCTCTCCTATGCAGGGTAAATTACTAGAATCGTCATCTGTCGAAATATAATCTATCTCCTTTAAACTAAGAAAATTTTGGCAGCGCTTTCTGTAGGAAAAGTGTCTTCTTATAATTCATACTATCTCAAATACGAAGGCTGAAATAATTTTTAACTCTAAAAAGTTAAATTTTTTGTAACTTCCTAAATTAGTAAAAATTTAAGCAACATCTCCTTAAAGAAGTATAGTTTTCATATTTATACTAAGTCAGATAAGAACTCAAATATACGACTTCAGTTCCTGCCAAAACAAAATTTAACTAACTTTTTTTATTTGTAGAAGTTTTGGCGGCACTTCACGTAGAGAAAGTGGTTTTCTAAAATTTATATAAAGCTAAATACATGATATAAAATAACTTTGATTTCGAAAAACCAAATTTTGTCTAACTCCCTGAACTAGTAAAAAAATTTGGCAACACATCTCTTAGAATTATTTTTTTTCCAAATTTCTACTAAGCCAGATATAAACTTAGACAAATTTGAGTTTTGAAAGTCCGATTTCACTTACTCTTTGTTTGTTTTGAAATTTCGGCAGCGCTTCCAAAATTTATACAGTGTCAAGTATAACAAATGATCCAAAAAAATGCGAGAATTGACCTAAGTAAAAAAAAGTTACCTAAGAAAATGCAAGAATTGAACCAACTTCTATAGCTTTAGCTCGTGACGAGTATCTAAAGCAACTACCTATCAAACTGAAACTCAGACTAAGTAAAGCTCTCACTCAGCCACATGCAAGTCCAAACCACATCACCCAGTCCCAAGGTTAAACTTTGTCAAACAATAGTTTATAATCTTTCAACGATTTATCCTTTATACCCGAATTGCATAGGGTATAAAGTTGAACCATCCAACTTAGGAACAATTGTCTAACTCGACTATTGAATATAAACAAACACAGGGAACCACAACTTTTTGCTTCTTTGGACATATAACTAGGCCTTCCAACTTAGTACAGTGCCTAGTCGCCTTAAACTGTTTAAAAATAGTCAAGTTATATATAACTTTTTTAACTTAGTCTTTTAAGGTAGCATATGACCGAACCGTTTAACTTAGAAACAAGGTTTAACCTTCCCCTTCTTACCATTAGTTTATTCTTAATTAATACTCTTTTTGGTTTGTGATAAGGTATAGTCAGACCATCGAACTTAGAAACAATTGTCTTACTAGTCTGTTCATAAGTAAAATAGTAAGGTATAGACAAAATTTATCCTTTGGTTTCAACATGTGCATGACTTCATACCACACAATCCAACTTAGGAATAATTGTCTGGTCCTTCACCTGATTCTCCCTCATAATAAAACCTGAAGAAGTTCAACCCATCCAAACTTATGGAACAATTGCTCAAACTCTCTCTTTACAGAAACAAAAGAAACATTAGAAACCCTAAAATAAAACAAGGTAACCAAGTCATCCAAACTTATGGAACAATTGCTTGGTCCCTGTACATTCAGCCCTCACAAGTCAGAGCAACCAAACCATCCAACTTATGAATAATTGTCTGGTCCTCCAAACAAAAAAAAACAAAAACAAAGCGCTGGGTCATCCAACTTAAGAACATTGCCCAGCCTTTGGTCGACCCGATCAATCACAAGTAAAACTACCTTCCTCCCGCTTTCCCCTTGATGCAAAACATTTTCACAATCCGACTTCAGACAAACAACAAAAGTGAAACTGAGATTACGCACGCATTATTTTACGTAAGTCTGATTTATGTCCAGAAAGTGAAAAATAAAGTCAACATGGGACACGTGCAGTACACTCAGTCAAACTCTAGCAAGATGTACATATAAGGGTGTTAATTAAATTTATAGAAGGAAATGATGGTCACCACTCAATTCCGTGCCTCCAGAACCTCGCCTAGGTTCCGACATAGCTCCCACCATCGATGGGGCAACCTCCCACAGAGGCCTTAGCATGGATTACGGATTGCAATCTTGTCTGCTCCCTTCCTCTCAAAACTAACAGACTAGACTTAGAGAAAAAAGGGCACAAGGAGAATCATTAAGTCTTTCAGATCCAGGAGAGGTGCACTCAGACTCGCGTGAGAGGGTCTTGGTTCCTTGACGCGAGTGAGAGCCCCTCAATGGTGGTCAGAATGTGTGAAAAACAACTTAGTCAATCAAAGCCAAACTGCCAGCTGTTGACTCTCTGGTGACCTTGCAAATCCCGTCAAGGACCCTTTCACTGAACCCGATGACCTCCAAAGGCCACAATACCGTTCCCCTCCTGTCCGAACCACTGCTACTCAACCTACAAAGGTTGCGTTCGATTGGAGCACGCCCTTGAATTCTAACCAAGTGGCAGGCAAAACGCAGCGACGCATAGTGTGCAGGGCACAACAAAACAAGGTTGTTTAAAGAAGTTCAACAACAGAGTTCGGTAGTCAGCGGTAATCCCCCAAAACAAACGATTGCGTCCGGATCACCGAGGTCTTCTTCGCAGCAAATGGTGAACCCTCGCATGATGGCAGTGCTCATAACTGAAGTAGTACACTACACTTTAGCGGCCTCACAAGTGTTCTAACTTACGCAATGTCAACGCATAACAAAGTGCACAACAGTTCTTGGCTCAGATGGGAAAAAACTTCTTTCACAGCCAATAGCAAGAGTTGCCCAGCTTAACAACGATGCCGTAATCATTGGCACTATTGCCATCGAAGGAAGACTGAAAATGCGAGCTCTCGTGCCAGTGCAATCATAACTTGCCACCTACCATAAGCATGAGTGAATCTTTGTCCTTCCCCTGATACTCAGCGCCCAACCTATTTTTTCACAGTTGTTGTATCTCACGACCAGCGGAGCAATCTCCTAACGCAGATAGTGGTCAAGGTATATGCAGATCTTGACTCTGCAGACCTCTGCCAACACCAAGTGCTTCCCCTCACAACTCGTACTATCCATACCGGATTCAGACGAGCCTGCCAATGTACAAGATGGAAAGGAACCGCCCCCACAAAAACACAGAGTGATATCTTGATAAAAACGACACTTCCTTCACGAAGTCAACAGGTAAGTGCTTCGCTCCCTTCCATGCTAGTTATTCTCCCCACCATTCATGATTTTCCTCCCCTTTCTTACTGCAACAGTTGTCCGTATTATCGGTCATGTCAAACCACAGCTTTCCTAGCCGTTGCTCGCGTTCAACTTGGATCCGGGGTGAAGCTATTCAAGCGGACACAGTCCAAGGGGACGGCTAACCCTGGAAACGAACAAAAAGTCGTCTGAAGGTAGATCGCAATCCCGACACACAACAACCAATGAAAATAAGAGCTGAGATCAGGTTGGCTACTCCCGTAATTCGAAAATGGATCCTTCGCCAGAACGTGGAAAGATACATCTCCGTCCTTAGTCTACCCCTCCCTTCGCGCCGCTACTTACTAATCCATTTTAGTACTCACCCTCTATCTTCCAAATCTAACGCTACCACCTAGATCGCCCTATAGAAAAACCCCTAGCTACACCCCCTCTTCCTTCGTTTTCATCGACCAACGAGCGGTATCTCTCTTTCATAATCCCACCATACATGCACAACCCGACAACTTTGCGCGGCTTCATTCTTACATAACTACCACTTTACCATCCTACTGCAGATTTTGACTTCGGTATTCGATTCACCTGCCATCAAACCCTCCAAGAAGCATTTTGGATGATCACAATCAGTCGAGAAAGGACCGAATCGCTCAACGTTTTACCCAAGTTTTCATCCCTGCTGCCATCTCCGTCCACCTTTGCGCACGTCTATCCCTACTGACCTCCTTTCTTACTAACCTTCACCTAAATCTAACCTCGTCGTTCAATTCGCTCTGCCTACGAACCTCCAACCCATATCTGACCCTGCCCAAAGCAAATCGAGGATCGAAAGAGTTGCAGTTTTCAACTACACCCCGCCAACTCCTCACCATCGCTCTCGTTTTTCCTCGGAGCGAACCCCGACGCAAGATCCCGTCCGGAATCGTTCTCCCTTGCCCGCCTGTTGTTGTTGACAACCTCTGCCCAGCGCTATCTTACGGTCGTTCAATAGGTCGCCCAGCAACTTCGACCGCTGTAGAGGGAAAAGCCTCGACGAAAGGTAAATCGGTCAATGACTGATTCGATCAGTTTTTCGCCTCTATGCTCAAACCCGAGGAGACAGTTGCGCGCTGGTACCGCCGCGAACATCCGCTAAGCCCCCTCCGGTCGTTCTGCCAAGACAGGGGCCCTTCCCTTCTCGGGTTCCCTATGGCAATCCGCACATAGATAGTGTCACTGAGTCGCAGTGCGGGCTTGCTGCAGGCCCCTAATACGGCCCCAAATAGAGTGGGTCTCGAAGCAAAGCTTGATGGTAGTGCCAAATATCCAAATGGAAACTGTGGGGTCCGAGGTGGAGAAAGGTCCCCTGCGCACATCGGATTGTGGGGCACGGACGACACTTCTGTAGAAAGTCCCTTCCTATCAAACTTCTTTCGGCCTGTGGGTTAGATCCCCACCGATTGTGTACGCGTTGATCCCGTGGTTCACTCCTCCCGTATTCCACAGGCATACCAACCGAGTCAGTCCCGTTGACTCCACCGTAGCTCTCGGATCTGGTACCGGACCTGCTCCTAGAGCAGGGTTTTTTAACTCCATAAAGATAAACAAAATAATAATTACAACATGGTTACGGCGAGCTATCGGAACCTCAGGGAAAGCAAGGGAAAGGGACCGTGGCGCCCCCTTCGTTCCATGAACTGAGCCGCTGTGGGCGCCGACGGCAAAACCAAAGGGGATAGCCTCGTCGGACCCTCAACGCCACAGTTCCTTCGTGCCACTCCCGCGCTCCCGCGCCGTTATTCGCTGGCCTCGATCCCTTAATGTCCCTGATGAAAGTCTGACACCGTAACCAATAGTGCTAGGCCCAAGGATAAGCTTAGCATTACCGGACACCTATATAAGCGAGTACCTCTCCGCGCGCAGGTCAATTGAAATGTTTCTAAGTCACGCCTTGCTCACCCACTAAGTCCAGGCCGTCAAACCCCATGCCTATCATACGACGGCCCGTCCTTTGTGCATACGTACACGAATCACAGTAAAAATTAGGTCGGCATTACGCCAACTTTACGATCATCAATAAGAAAAGAGATCACGCACGCCTTAAATCTGTGCGCGCCCGCACTCTCTACTTGAGTCAACCATCAGTCAACGTAATAAAAACACAACCGCGACTCGCGCGGTATACTCAATCTTTAAACCAAACTTATTTTTTGTCACTTGCAACAACCCAGGGCGGATACCCTTGTAAGGGTATTCGAGCCAATAACGACGGAGTCATAATATTCGAGGGAAGGGGATTTACAAGATTTGTCTAGGTGAAGATGTGGGAAGATTGAAGCAAGGAGACAGATTGTGACTCGTTAGCAGAAATGGAAGGAAAGGAAGAGTAAGATGGGAAACGAGAGAGGGGTTGTCGGGAGCTCGTGGGACCAGATGAACCCTACAATGGAATGGGAGCAGATATAGTGGGTTGGATAGGGTTGTGAAAGAGCAGATGAATAGTTGAATAGGGTTGTGAAAGAGGAGGGGTGGAGCACAACATGATGGGTTGGAGTCGAGCGGAAAACAGTAGTTGTAATGCCGGATGAGTATGTGGGGGGAGTGAGAAAGGGGGTGTGATGTGGCAGGGGAAGGGCCAAACCGGGGAGAACTCTGAGTGGACGTCGGGAGACTCGGAGGAACTGATGGAAGCCAAGGTACTCGGAATGGAGGGACGATGGTATGATGAAAATTAGGGAAGGCCAAAGGGTGTACTTTTAAGTTGTACATTCGACCTACCGGGCTTAGATTATTAGAGAGAGAAGTTTGCTTAAAGTTAGTATGGACCGCGAGGGAAGAGGAATGTTAAATGAATACAAAACATTCTACTACCTTCCTTGAAGATCAATGGCAAGCAATAGCACTTTGGATCCAACACGTCTTGCTGTGTGCCTGAAGAGGCGTTTGCAACATTGATTTTGTTTTGTTTCGTCGCTTCGGTGAACCACTTTAACCCGGATCCACGATGAAGCTAGACCAATGAGCTATTATGCCTTTTGGCGAGAGGGAAAAGAGAGTGGGGAAAAGTGTTGTATTTAGCCAAAGGAGAGGAAAAATGTCCGATCAGGTATATAATTTGAAGCACGAAGCGAGTTTTGGAAATATTAAGAATTGAGAGTACAATATTCCTCTATCAATAAATCAGGAAACTTCACCGTAGGTAAGAGGACAGATAAGGTGAAGATAGTTTTTGTTCCTGGGCGTTGTGGAACGCCCCATGCCCGACTTGTTCTAGACTTTTGTTCAGGTGAGCTGCAAATCTCTTGTGAAGACGAGGATAGTACAATTGGTTGTCTTTATATCAGCATGCCCCCCAGTGGGCATTACATCGATTGTACTGGGTATTCGATTGTTAAAAGTTGGTAATTGGATGACGAGATGCACTCCCAGGTGCCCGTGTGTTTGTGATGTCCCGAACTTGTCTCGCCTTCCTTCTCCCTAGTTGCTTCTATCACCTATCCAAACCTGGTTTAGCGCATACACACTACCCAAACCAATCGAAGGTGGCAACTCGACTCACTTGAAGCCTAGACCCTCGCCATCCCACTCGCAGAGGCTCGTGTATGACCTATATCATGTGTGCCCTGCCAACGACCGATAAAACTAGAGAAACAGATAGGTAGATCTACAAACGTCCACACGGGGTAGGTGTCGAGGAAGCTTGCACCTTGCTTAGCCAGTGCGGTTATAGCTGAATGCGATAACTCAGCTCCCAATATCCCAGTTCCATAACTTTCTTCTGGATTGTTAACTTCCATACCAGAGGTGGTGGCTACAGCCTACTCGACCAGATTTGTTCGCTCGCTTCATCATATGAGGTTACCATGGTGAGCAGCGATGGAGAAAACCTACCCTAGTGGGTGCCCTAAAACTGTTCGAGTAGAGTGCCATTGAGGACCAGCCTCCTCTCGCGCCTGGGCCTGTTCTTCGTCGGGCCGGCGAAGGTGACGGTCAGGCAGCATCTCGCGCTCCGGCGCCAGTAGTGCTACCTCCTCCTCCAGAGCTGCTAGTAATGCGAGTATGCTCCAAATCTTTACAGCTACAAATATCAAAAGTGACAACCTGCGGTAGGACCGGCCGCGTCGCGAAACAGCGCCCGGGATGCGCTAAGGTTGCGCTATCGTGAAAATTAGCGTCGTCACTCTCGGTATTTTCGAGGACGCCGCGATTTTTTCGCGCCGGATGCGTTTGACTTTCACGACGTGTATGGGGCATTTCTTACTTTTGACTGTCGATTTCGTTGGGGAAATGCTCCCTACTTCCGCGCGGTATGTTCTGTACGGCGTTCCCCCTTGAGAAGATCAAGGGGCAGGAGGTTGCTGGTCTGCGCAGGGCCGACGGATGGAAGGAATGGCTTCTCTTTTAAGAGCCAATTTCGTAGATCTCAAGGTCATCTGGTGGACAAGGTAAAAACCTTATCGTCAAATCGGGATGACTTCTCAGGCTTTCATTAGTGGATGAAGTGATAAGCTATAACTCTCTATTTATTTTTTATCGGTGCTAACTTTTTAAGAATTAGCAAGGTCGATTAGGGTGTTAATGGTAGAGGACAGATGCAGTTATTATTCCTTGTTCCTATCCCTATCTGTGTGCTTGTGAGGGGGATTTTATTTGCGATAGGTGGAGGGGAAGGAGGGCAAACAATGTGGGATCCTCGTCTTTCCCCCCCCCTCCCCCTCCCCCTCCCCCTCCCCCCCATTCTTCGCCATCCTTGTCGGATACAGAAAAACAAAGAATAAGAGGGATTTTGAGTTCGTGTTATATCGATGGTCTCCCCCCAGACACCTGGCTCCGGCTTCCAATCCAAATAGAGTGGAAGTTGGGGGGGATTATGTTAGGGTCTCGATTGATCCGGAAGTTCTCAGAGTCCAAGTGGACTGGCTGAAGGCACACACGGTGACAATCCTGTTTGGAGACAAATCTACTTCTCTTCCGATAGACGTTAAGAAACGGTTTGTGCGTATTTATGAAGATGGATGGGCAGTTAATAGGCCGATGGGTATCCCTCCCCAGAGAGGACTGTTTCATAACGAGTGTCAGAATCTTGTCACGTACATATCTGCCTCGAGCCAAATTGCTTCGTTCATGTTACGGAAGGGTAAGGATAGGATAACACTTGACAACAGGACTTACGAAGTCATCTTCCAAACGTGGGTGAATGACAATCAGATGCACGAATGGAGAGAGGCGATGCGTTTCCCTTTCTTTTGGATCAAGTGTCTGCAAGTCCCAGTTTCATCCCTCCCTTAACTGGTGGGAGCGGTAGAAGCCGCCTTTGGCCAAATTTTGAAAGCATATCCTGCTTTCAAAGACCCGTGCTCTCCGGAGATCTTCGATATCCGTTTCGACCTGGTCACATCGGCGCGCTTTCGGTATAAACCATACCTGACCATCGACATGGCAGAATTTGGATATGTGGATATTGAAGTGGCCAGCGTTGCCACCCCTTGGTGTACAGCATGTAGGAAGTTTTTTCATTTGCAGGGGATCGTGAGTGTGTTAAGAGCAAACGAAAAAATGTGGATCCTCGAAAGTCAAAGAATAAAGCTCCAGTTGAGGAAGAGGAAGACGGATCGGAGAAGGTGGCAAGTCCGTCTGGGGATCGAGAGGTGAAAGGGGAAAAAAAAGCATCCCCCCAAAAGAAGGGGTGGGACATAGTGGTCTGGAAGCCTTATCAATATCCAACTCATGAGCCCAGAGTGGATGGGGTGGGGAATCAGGAGGAGGTTCCACTCCAGGATTTGGAAATGAAGGAACAGGTCACAGGGCATACGGAGGCCAACGTCGAGAAAGTGAGTGAAGGCCTTAGTGGAGGAGATGCGACCAAGACACAGGATACAGGGCTGAAGGAAGGAGTTATCGAAAAGGAGGTTGAAGGGGTAGATTCGGGGGAAGAACAGGAGGAGCTATATGAGAATGAAGAAACGGGTTTAATTCGTTGTCACAATATTGGAAACATGACCTCTCCGCCTAACCCCTCCACGGAGTGGGCTAGCGAAGACAAAGAGAATCTTAATACAACGGCGATTTTTCTACTGGACGAGGAAGATCTAGAGGACTTGGTGGAAAAAGGAGAAGAGGCGAAAGAAGTAAAGGATGAGGCTCTGAGAGAACACTCTGATTACTTAGAGGAGATAGTGGATGAAGGCATGGAGGGAGTGGTGGGAACGGATTTGTGTGATCATGAATCGGAGGAAGACTTTCTCGGAGTCACGGGGAAGGAATTGGGTTGTGATCCTCTTGAAGTGGAAAAATATAGTATACTTATTATTTATGAGGAAAAGGTTTATACCCCGCCTCGATCCCCTGGCCGAGAAGAATCTACCTCATTGGACGTCTTCAAGGTTTACTTCAATCATTCGTAAGAAGTCGGCAACCACAACTCTGCTGATGTTCGTGAAGCAAGAGAGGAGCAGTACCCCCCTCCACTTGGTCACTTTATTCCGAAGGAAAGCCACATGACCTCAACTACTCACGGTTTGCTACAGAAAGGAGGGAGGCTGTTATATGCAAATCTTACGGGAGGATCTCCTGCAAAGAAAACTAGAACGAATGATGATTGTGGTGTGGCTACTGCAGGGGAAGGGCAAAACTGTGTAATGACGGATCTCCCTCCATTGGACTTAGCAAAAAGTCGAAAGCGATCTCTGCTACATCAGTCTATGGGTAAACAGTTGTCGTTTGCAGGGCCAATGAAGACTTTATCAAAAAAAAATAAAGTAATAGGCCTGGCAAAAAATTTCCTTGCGCCGCTTATATGTTCTGACAGTCCTCTTGGAACACTGAATCTCACCAAAACGAGTCGGATGACAGATTGGAAATTCCGACAATCCAGGTCACTTCCCCTCCTACAGAGTAGGAAACACTCGAACTGACAAAGTGGCACGTTTTGAATCACACCGGTTTTGTTGCACTTCTTTCCACTATGAAGCTCAGTCGCTATCTGTCACTAAAAAAAGATGCCCCATCGATAATTTGTTATTTTGTTTTCTTGGGTATCAAAATTATTAATGACTCCTTTGACAAATGGAGCGAACTTCGGGTTCATTGGTTTCCTCTGCAAAATTTCTTGTCTGAACGATTGGAGGCAATCTCAACTCTGCAACTCCCGATGGAACGGTCGGGTCAATTGGTAGCGGAGTGGATTAAACATGTGGGACTCAAGTCCCGATTGTCACGAGACTAGGTGACTAAAATACTGCTTTCTGTAAAAAAATTGGGAATCAGTCTCAATAGGGATTTTGCTTCTGGGGGTCAGGGGACTGACAAACACACTGTGTGCCGAATCCAACATGATGGCGGGAAGAAGCCTGATGGTTCTTCCGTCTAAGCTAAGATTTGCTTCTTTGAATATTCGAGGCTTAGGCGATACCAGTAATCGTTTTAAGAGATCCCGCCTTCGGGAATGGGTTCATAAAGCCAATGTGCAAATCTTGGGTTTACAGGAAACCAAGCTTGACAATGAGAAGTTGAGCAGGGCATTGGCCTTATGGGACGACCCTCAAGTTTGGTCCCCTTCGGAGGGTACGAAGGGTGGGGTGGCCGTTTTGATTGTTAAAGACCTTAATGTTACAATGTTGGATTCGTACGCAGATGTCAGTGGAAGAATGGCATGGATCAAGTTTTTGATTGGGGAAGAGGAGTGGGCAGCAATGTCGGTGTATGCCCCTGTAGACTTCAATTAGAGGGTAGATTTTTTATCTAATTTGCCTATGTTTATCCCCGATACTGAGAATCTGGTTTTATAAGGTGATTGGAACACAGTCTTAGTGCCAGGCTTGGATTCTCTTTCAAACAGGCCAACAAGGGCAGACTCAGACATGCTAAGATGTTTTATGGAGTCACAAGCTCTGAATGATGTTTACAGAATATTGAACCCCGATTCAAATGGATACACTTGGTACGGCCCTCGTCCGTCCCCTAATAAGGAAGGCCCGAGATACCGGCTAGATGCTATCCTGGCTTGGGGCACCCCTTGGGATAGAGCCTGCTGGTGCGAGTTGGATAGTGTTCATTTATCGGACCACTATCCGGTCCTTATGGATGTGGTCTCTGAGGACATAATGAAGAAAGAGGCGCCACCTTTTAGGCTTAATACTAACATGCTGAAAGATAAAGGCATCAAGTCTTGGATCACGGATCAAATGAATGCTTGGGATAAATCTAAGGACCTCTTTCAAGATCTGTTGGATTGGGCTGAAGTGGGCATAAACATTATCCGGGTAGCACTAAGCAATTTTTCCAGGATGAAAGTTGCATCGCGGAAATGGAAGGAGCAGCAGTTACTGAAGAGGATCCAAGAAGCAGAATCTAAGATGGGGGGTTACCCATTTTCTGAATACTATTGGTCTGAGCAACGGCGACTAGCTATTTTGGAACTAGAGAAAGTAGAGAATCAAAAGCAATCAGAGTGGCTTGAATGGCTGAATCTACGGGGTATTATTGGTTACGATCGTATGACCAAACTGTCTTTTCGGTCATTAGTGTTGAGGCAATCAAAGTCTCTCATCAGGGAATTGACACACCCTTTCAACACTAGCTTTGATACTTCCTCTGACTTGGACACGATGTGTTCCTATGTGCATGCCTACTTTAGTGATATAGTATCCACTCGGAGACCGTTTGAGCCCCCGGACCTAGACTTGTCCACTTATAGTACGTTTTGGAATAAATCTAGGACTAGACTCTCTCATACGATGATGTTAGCTCTGGAGGAACCATTTACTCTGGATGAACTAACCAGGGCAACCAGGCAGATGGCCAAGGGGAAATGCCCCGGCCTTGACGGTTTACCAGTTGAACTTTTTGTGGAATGCTGGGACGTTTGCGGTCCCTTTCTTGGCGAAATTTACAATGAAGTAAGAAACAGAGGTCTTTTTCCTAAAAGTTTCCTCAAAGGCTGCATTTCACTACAGTAACTCTATAAAAAGGGTAGTAAAGCTGAAGTACGCAACTACAGACCCATTTCGTTGTTGAACGTCATTTATAAAATTTTTGCGAAAGTCCAAGCTAGTCGTCTGGCAGAATTCTTGCCCGACATAGTAGGGCCTGAGCAAGGAGCTTTCGTGAAGGGCCGATCTATATTTGACAACATTATGGCGTCACTTCAAGCTTTGGAAATTATTGCGGCAGAGAAGAGAAATATTGTTGTTCTCCTTTTGGATATGGAAAAGGCCTAAGATAAAGTGGGTTGACCTTTTGTTTTCACGTCCCTCAAAGTAATGGGATTTGGTCCCATCTTTCTGAAATACATTAAGGCCATGTACATAGGCGCATCCTCAGTGGTGTCTGTTAATGGTAAGCTGTCTAAGGAATTTTGCCTCACGCGTTCTTTGCGCCAGGGTTGTCCCCTGGCTCCATTATTATTTGTTATTCAATTAGAAATATTGTTGGATAATATTAGACATAACCCAGACATTAAAGGTCTGGATCTCCCCCCATCTATTCAGTGGAAAGGGGGGGCAATTGATGACGACCTCACTGTAGCTTGTGAGAATTCTTTAGAGTCAATGGGTCAGCTTAGAGTAGTATTGGAGGATTACTGTGTGTTATCGAAAGCATCGATAAAGTGGGAGAAGTCGGCTTATTTATTTCCCCCCCCATACAGTATCTGTGTGGACTGGGGTCTAAAAGGGGTTAAGGCGGATGACTCAGAACGGATGTTAGGGGTTCTTGTATCAGTGACAAACACGGCTCCCCAACAAGATAGAACTCTTCAGGAGAAGGTATGCTCAAGAATATGGGGATGGGCCCGAAATTACAAATTGTCAGTATTTGGAAGAGCTTTAGTAGTAACTTAGTACTCTCGTCAGCGGCCCTGTCGATTCTTTGGTTTCCTCTGGCAGTTCATGCGTTGAGGGGTAAAGCTTACTCCGCCATCAAGCAGGCAGCGGCCTGATACTTGTGGAAACCAGCGTATTCAGAACACCAGGGTTTTATTGTCAAAGCTACCTGGGATCTAATATGTTGCCCGAGGAAAGAAGGGGGTCTGGGCCTTTTAGATCCAAAAGACCAAAACTGTGCATTGCTTAGCAAATGGGTGATTAAAGCCTGCCTTGGATATGAACAGAAACAGTGGAAGTTGTTGGCAGAATACATTCTGAGGAAGGAGCTAGTTTTGGAGGATCATGTCAACATTTGGTCATGCTTGTTGGCATCTAATTTACCTACAAGGAAAGTGAAGTCCAGAGTATGGGCGGGAATTTTGTCAGCCTGGAACAGGCTAAAGCCAGTGCAGCTGCGTAACCCTGTTACTAAACTAGAGTTAATGAATCAAGGATTGTTTGATAATGCCGTGACCAGACATCCGTCTAGTTATCCGCTGGATACCTGCATGAAAGCAGACAGTTTCGGCCGTTCTTGGCTAGACAAAGGAGTTTACTTAATTAAGCATATTTGGGATGATCGAAACCAAAACAGACTATCGCAGGCAGATCTTCGACGGAAATTACCCAGATTACACAAGGTGGAAGAAAATTATGTTAAGGTGATGGAGGTTATTCCCCCTCAGTGGAAATCTCTGATTAATAACTCCTCTGAATACTGTATGGGCTCGTGGCTATCTCACCCCACAGACTCCAGTAGAATGATTAAGGTTCTGGGTCCAGATTTGACACAAGGTATTAAAGTGGAAGAGTGGAGAAGAGGTAGAAGGACTGCATTGGGTTATGAGTTGACCAAGGAGGAGGAATCCTCCATACCTTCTACTAGTGACTTATTGGAGGTACGAGTTTTGGAGAAGCATGGCCCGAACAATAAAAAATGTATCTTGCTAAAGGGCTTGGCTCAGGATTTCCCGGTTGATCCTACTCTATATGGGTGGAAAGACAGTCAGGGTGTTAACACCCCGATTATCTTATACTCCACAAAATTGGGCACCTCGAAATTGAGAATGGCACATGCACAACCACAGAAAGTAGCAGTTCGCATTTTTAAGAAGACCTTTGGAGAAGTTAAAATGCCACCGTATTTTAGTTCAATATGAAGAACACTAAGAACTATCCCCTCACAGAAGCAGGCTAGTCTGATGTGGGCACAGTCAATGGGTCTTACAACGTTTTCGCTCTGGCTGAGTAAAAGAGGGATGGAGGTAGACTTGACTTGCAAACGGTGTAATTGATCATGAGAATCTGCAAACCATCTGTGGTTATTTTGTCCTTACTCAGATGAACTATGGAGGTGGTGGAAGCTCCAATAGGACGATGTTGTGGGCCTCAAATGGAAATGGACAGAGGGTTGGATACTGTCGGCCACTCCACCAAATGGGGCAAAGTTGAGCTCTGACTGGGGCTATGTTGCCCTGGTTTGCCGTGGTATAATTTTCAAAGTTATTTGGAAAGCGAGGAACGAGGCAGTTTTCAGGAATCAAGCAATTCACTTCCACCAACAGAGATCAATGGTTAAGCAAGCTCTGAGATTGGCGGTCCTAGCAGACTGGCAAAGATCAACTAGGAGGTCTGGCAGAGGTCTCCGTTGGTTTCGTAAAGTTTGGACCAGGGACAACTTCCTGGCTGCAGTAACTGAAGAAGGTAAGCTTGAGATAGCCAGGTGGTTGGATTGAAAAATATCCTCCTCCTTTGCTGGGTAGGCTCTTCCTCGAGCTTCAGGATTCCTCCTTCTCATTGGAAAGATACTACAGTTGGATATGGAACGTTGTACTCGGTCTCTAGCACTGTCAGGACAGGGCTACAGGCAGTTAGCTAATCACATAAGAATCTCTGTGAATAAGAAGTGTTGAAGATGACTAGCTCCCTTTTTGGTGCTTCATGGTTTAATTTTGGGAAGGTATTATTTTCTTTATATGGGACGCTGGACCCGGTTTCCATCTGTTTTAGGATCAGGTTTTGCAAGCAAGTGCTGGAGATAGGAAGTTCATGGTAAGCTAAACTGGTTGAGGCTGCCAGAACAACTCCGGATCGAATTATGAGGTCCCCGACCTCGATTCCATATATTTTTGAAATACATTGAAATCTTTCCTAAAATAAAAAATAAAAATAAATAAATAAATAAATAAATAAATCAAAAGTTGTTAAAAGTAAGGTTGGTCGATTCTGAGGACATAGGAAACAGAGTGGCAGTTAGGATCTTGGTGGAAGAAAGGGACTGACAATGGCCACATCTATAGAGTGGAATCCAGAGAGAATCCACAGAAACCTGTGTTCTCAGTCTGGATTCCGGAGAAAGATCACCTCAAAAAACAAGCAGGGGACGTTCCATTCCAGGCGAACCATACTTGGTCAGAGGTGGGCGTTGTGGAACGCAATGTTAATTACATCAAGAGATTCTCCCTGCTTATGGGAGGTACTCCCCAGGCTTCCTGGAAGGTGGATGTGCGTAGAACAGGGTGGGTCATAGCGAATCAGACCGCCTCCTCTCAAAGAGTCCTGATCACCGACTACACTTCGAAGATGGGGTACGCCATCAGATCCAAGGCGTCCACTCTGCAGGCCAGTGTCTGGAACAACTGGAGGAAGAAGGACGAGGTCTTCACATGGCCCTCCTTCGGCAATACATGGGTCTGCCTATTTATATCAATAATACTCAACATAATGGAAGTCAAGGTGGCCGGACTCCAATGGCAGCATCTGCACTATTGAGTTCCCACAGCGGATTGGTGCATCAACAGAGGCATGGAAATCTCCCCACACTGCGATGTATGTCCGCACGAGGCACTGGAGGATTTCAACCTCTTATGGTGGGAGTGCATTGTCGCGAGGGGTTTTTGGGACTGGATCAGTAGCATGTGTTTTTTTGCATATGGCCCCGGAACTGTTTGGACTAAGGAGTTCATCATGATGGGTAACAGCAATCAGGACAAGATATCGCTGCTGGCAAACAAGTTTAGAGCTTTAGGCTTCTGGATTCTGTGGCTGGCAAGAAGAGACAGGCGTTTTAAGTCTAAAGTCTGGTCTCCAGCTGCCATTAGGAATAAATTCAAGTTCGCTATCCVTARTCTTATYTTGGCAGAATGGAGAAAACTTCAAGCCTCGAAAGATCCACWAATGACAGATATAGCTAGAGGGAAAATGTTAGATAGATGGAGCTCACCATTTAAATGGGCTTCTTTCTCGGAACGAGGGAACCTGGTAATTTCCAGGCACCTTTGGGACGAGGTGGCTGAACCCACCCAGGTATTGGAAGATTTAGAAGAGTACTAGAACTCCTCTTATCTCAACTCAAATCCCAGAAGAGGCTAGCTATGGTTTTTCCTTCTGGTAGTCTCATGGACTGAGAGGTCCNCAGAAGAGGCTAGCTATGGTTTTTCCTTCTGGTAGTCTCATGGACTGAGAGGTCCCTACAGGATAACAGTTTGTAATGTTGAGTCTGTGTAATATGGGACGCTGGACCCGTTTTCCAGCAGGTGCAGCTCCCCATGGAGTTAATGTTTGTTCAAAAAAAAAAAAAAAAAAAAAAAAAAAGGTCCCACCCAGGGCCACTCGGACCTGAGGGGGGGCACAGGGATTGGTCCTGTTGGCATGGTCCCTGATGCTACCGGCTGTCCCCTAGCCGGCATCGCCAACCTGCAGGTCGGGAGCAGCCCCTGGATATTCTCTCGTGAACACGGTTCTGGCTGCTTCGGGGTTCCCCGTATGCCTACAATTAGGAGTAGTGGTAGGTAGGTAGTGTGAGGTGAAATTGAGAGAAGAATATAGCTGCTGCTTTTTTTTTTTTTTTTTTTTTTTTTTTTACAAGGAAAGCTCTGCTCATTCGATTACGCACGCCAAAGGAGAGGCCGCCTCAACAGTTCGGCCAGCGCCACTCCCCGTTGGTCAATCCGTTCATCTTACCATCATTTTGGTCTTCCTCCCTTTTTTTGGGACTGACAACAATATTTCCTGGCCTTTTTTCCCTTTCGGCAAACCAGAGCGAATTAATTGGCGAACTAAGGGGCGCAATAGTCACATGGGCTCGCTCCGCTGCACAACACTCCACATGAATCTGGACGCCTCCCGGTGCAAATGCATTTGGACGAGTCCAATGTTTTGGATTGTCCAGGGTCCAGAAAAGCGTCCAGATGCATGTAGAGCGCTGCAGTGGCTCGTCACAAACACACGCCACGCCATATTGGCGAGGTCCCAGTAGCAAATAGCATTGGATAAAGATCCTGAATCTGGACGTGTTTTACGAACAAATGCAGAAAAGCAGTTGAATCTCGATTTTCTCCACTTTTCCACTTACACGTCCAGATTCACGCTCTCAACCCATTCCTCTTTGCTTGTGGTTGTGGGACCTAAACCGTCTTCCCCCGAACACAACGCACCCACATTTTTAGTTTATCGGGCCGGAAACATCTCTTGAATCCGTTCATTTTCAGGGTGCGTTATGTTCGGGGGAAGATGGTAGTTCCAGGGCCCACTACCGTAGCCCCATAGCTCACTTTCCCCTGCTCCTTGCTTGTGGGACCTAAAAGGTAGTTCCAGGGCCCACTACCGTAGCCCCATAGCTCACTTTCCCCTGAAGAGCTCTGACCCCAACGCACGCGAGGAACCCTACGGCTACCTACAGATCGCTGTCGCCACAAAAACGCTACCGTCTTCACGCAAATAGAACGGCCGGTCATTATAGCCGTATTTGGTCTAGTTTTCAGTCCAGATACGGCTACATTCGGGTGAAGACGGTACCGCACGCTGGCTCTGTCTGCCGACCTTCGGGGGAATCACTCGTCGAGCTGTCGACTCGCAGCGACTCGGCAGTAGCCGACCGTTGGAAACAGAGACTCTGCAGTTGGCAAACCCACGAACTGTTGGTTGGAATACAGACCCAAGTTTTTTTTCAGTTTTTTTTTCTATTTGTTTTTCTATTTTCTATTTTCTATTTTATATTTTTACAGACCCCAGTTGTGTAATCAACATGATCAAATCATAATTCTTATTCTGAATTACCTAGGTAGGGCTAGTCAGTGGAATGTGGATATCCCAAAAAAAAAAAGAAAAAAAGAATGTGGATATCTCAGCGCCGCATCTGACACCGATTACGTCCGCAGAGAGGTTAGAGAAAAAGTCCTACAAGTAGTGCAAAAAAAAAAAAGAAAAAGGAAAAAAGAAAGTCCTAGTTTCCAACGGGCCTTTAGCTCAGTTGGTATACCCAACGAGCTGTTGAAATACGGTCCCAGGCTCGAACCCACGTTCAATTCAATCAAATGAACAGAACGAAAACGAAAGCTCGGTTAGTGTTCAGTAGACCCGTTGGCCGCTCGACATTCTCCAGGGGCCTCGTCCCACGAGCCAAGAGGATCAAATCAACCGCCTGAATCTGGACGTGTTTTGTCGACAAGGTGCACGAACGACATTGCGATACGATCTGTTTTTCCTGCATCTCTCCTTACAGGCTGTCCAGATTCAGGATCTTGATCCGATCATCTGTGCTAGAGTAGTGGGGCTTGGCTCCAGGGTGGTAGCAGGCCGACGCGGTACGCCACGGGCAGAGCTTTTGTGAAAAAAACTTCGATTTTTTTATTATTATTATTATTATTTTCTCAATTTTACCGCAGACACCCCGCCTTTGTCCGCTCTTGTGAAAAAACTTTGAAATTCCGCAGACACCCGCCTTTGTCCGAGTCTGGGGCCAAGTCCCACTGGCAGCGTTCAGTTTCCTCAACGCCCGCCCGAATCTGGACGTGTTTGTGGAGCTGTGCAGAAATCAGGTTGAGTTTCCTCAACAGCACGTAGCCACAAACACGTCCAGATTCAGGCGTTGAGGATACTCAACGCTATCCTCAACGCCGCCAGTGGGACTTGGCCCCGGGGATCGCAACCTGCTCTCCAGTTTTTTGACTGCGAGACTGCCAACTCGAACTCCTCCCCACTGAAAAAAAAAAAAAAAAAAAAAAAACCCCTCATCCTGCTACCACTACCGCTAGCTCGATCTCAGCAGCAGCGAGGATAGACGAGAGAAATCGACTACTCTCGGTGACAATTGCGCTTGTTGAGTAGAAGCTGTTGCACTACTTGCAGGCCATCCGAACGACAAGGGAAGGTGTGGTGGCAGTCCGGTAGCAAGGGCATGCAAGCCAGTGAGTCGTGTAGCACGTGACTGTTGTGACATAGTGTGTTGTCATGTGAAAGCCAGTGTGCGATCTGCCTTCAATGTCTTGAGTGCCATTACTCAATAGACATCCATCAACAAGATATATCAACATTACGGGTAATGATACGTGGTCAGAATTACTCAATAGATAGACATCCATCAACAAGATATCATTGAGATTCACACGGTGAAAAGTTGAAAACAGATAGAGAAACGGGAGGTGATCTGCAATTTGGTGCGCAGCGGGCAGGCAGTGAACTTGGTGCTGTGAGGGAACTCGGATCTACCGGTAAGTCTACTTCCCGTTAGCTCTCTGCTCCTTGCCCACCATGCTTTCTGGCTGTCCTTTCTTCCGTTACTCTCTCTCTCTCTCTCTCTCTCTCTCTCTCTCTCTCTCTCTCTCTCTCTCTCTCTCTCTCTCTCTCTCTCTCTCTCTCTCTCTCTCTTTTACCTGTCTCTTATACACATCTAGATGTGTAAAAAGGTCCCACCCAGGGCCACTCGGACCTGAGGGGGGGCACAGGGATTGGTCCTGTTGGCATGGTCCCTGATGCTACCGGCTGTCCCCTAGCC
>BFEA01000647.1:711285-732134 GCA_003427395.1 Chara braunii
CTCCTCACCCCGGCCCACCCCAGCACCCCCGCTTGCAAGATCGGCAGAAGATACTGCTTCCCACCAAAGACGAGGTGTTTTGGCTTTATAGGTGCTGGTTTTGTCATTGTTGATACTCACTTCCCTTCGTATTCACTGTTATTGCATTTTAATGAGTTTATTTCATCCTGTAGATGGCAGTGACGCCCCGTTAGCCCTACACCGTGTGCAACAATTGTCGCCTCATAGAACGCTACCGAAAAAGGGGGTTCCACTATTGGACATGTGGCGAACACAAGGAATGAGCGACTCGGTTGAGGTCTTCCACGTCAAACTCTAAGCTCTGTAACGAGCGACGCCGAGATCTGATCTGGAAACGGGATCCCACGTGTATTCCTGCGCCCTTTCACTCCTAGAGACAGCCCGTAGCCCACGCGAAAGTACAACGATACCATTTGGCATTTGGATTGAATGGATGTTTGA
Source organism: Chara braunii (assembly GCA_003427395.1). Lineage (NCBI taxonomy): Eukaryota > Viridiplantae > Streptophyta > Charophyceae > Charales > Characeae > Chara > Chara braunii. The sequence continues at coordinate 711,748 of BFEA01000647.1, forward strand.
AAATAGTGCGCGCATGTTCCCTTCCCTCGCGTCAGTGCCCTGATCTCGCTAAACCCGAAACCATGTGGGGGACTTCAGTTTCGCCTTAGTCCCCACACTCAGTTTCCCAAAATCCTTGGCACACCCCATTTTGTTGTTTTCCAGGGCCTTTTCCTTACAACGAACAACTCCGACCAGAAGCCAGGACAAAGCATGAGATTAGAGCGTCACATTCTGACCATCTTGGTGGACATAATTACATTGTCTGGTTGGCATAGATATAGAGTAAAACCACTAATACTCCCGAGTCATTTTTCTCCCATGTTGAAAATGCCCTGCACACCAAGCGTGGTAGAACCGCATACACAACGTTTTATCCAGTTGGTTGCCATTGTCAACCCTTTGGGTCCGGTAGGTCCAACTTGAAAGCCCTTGTCAATTGGCTGGCGTTGTCAACCATTATGGTCCTGGCAGCACGTATACAACAAGGACCGCAGCTGATGTGCGACCCAAGTATTGGTGATTTAAACTAAATGTTCATTATCGTTGTCCAGAAAGAAATTTCAAAATGTCCTCCAGGGTTCATCCAGAACCTACAAAGGCAATTCCCCCACCAAAAATATAATTGCTCATCCAGGTCATCTCGACACAATGGAATTCACCTAACTTCTAGCACATCCACATTCTTTCCAAGGCACCATCTTCGCCTTTGCAAACCAAGACATGACTTTCTTTCTTGTGGACAAAAACAAATTTCATATCGTAAGGGAATTCCATAAGGGCAAGGACCCCACAATTCTACACGGAGGAAACTTGGGGGCATTATCTTTTTTTTCTCCCTTTAAAAATGGCGGCGGTCTTGACATATATCCACAGGTGACCGGCCCTTGGTGATTCGAGATTGTTCTGGAAGATATTGTAGATTATATGTCATGATCATGCCTTATTGAACTTCCTTATTGAGTTTATGTTGTAACAGCAAGACAATTATGTTAAGGGTTTTTAAGTCTATGGAAGTATCATGACATTGATCATCTCAAGTTTGATAGGCATCGTGATTAAGCTATGGATATCAGCTATGATGATACTATTGATTCAGAACTGAACCTGAGCACTTTTTTTATTGGATGTGTATTAGGTGTGTCCCAACCGCCTGCAGCAAAACGTGAGCAACCACTTTCACATTGCCCGATACTCTCACATTGCTATGGGTTACATGACAACATAAATCGCCCATGCAAGTTACTAGTATTGACTGGCCATGACAACCATTCCTCCTCAGACCACTGAAAATGATGACAACAGGAATAAAACTCCACATCTACGCGTGACCGCTCATGCGTGATACATAATGAGCTAGCTATCGGGATACCTAGGGTCATTATCTAGCTTTGGCTAATGTTTGATATCAGGTCAGCATCTCTGTCACAAAAATCTCAACATCAATTATCAAAAAATCAATCATGTTTTTTTATCCTTACACCAGTCAGGGTTGTAAACCATGTTCAGCAAAATCCAATTTAAACTAAGAAACCAATGTTATACATCATTTCACTATGGTAGCAAACAAAAGCACACACTGACATGCACCACATCAACAACCATCATGCTACAAACAAGCCTAGCTAGCCGCCCAACATTCAACTCGACCGAAGCACCTGCAGTCGTTCACCTTTTATGCCAAGTAATTCTAATGATCTTAGTCATACTCCCTCAAGCAGCGAACAACCCGTCAAGACCAACCAACCATTAGTATCAGATCTACCACCTCTCCTCGCTATGACTGCCGTATCAAACTCCATGTCTCCCTCATGTTAGTCACCAAGCAGCCAACTCATTCCAGCAACTTGATGTGACAATATTTCAATACCCAACAAAACTCTACAGTTCCAAACAAAGAAAAAAATTGAGTTGCAACACATTGACAACGGTTACCATTATACAACTAAGTCGCCCAACCTTCAATCTCATGTGACTCTCCACCTGCTATGTCATACTGACTACTTCAAAGTATTACCTTTGTTGATTTCAATCATTCTTACTCAAGGCAGACAAAGAGCACCCTATCAATGTCATTCAACCATCGATGTCAAACATGTCATCCCTCATTGGTGCAACTTCCCCTTCAAGTTCCAACCCCTCATCTCTCTCATATTAGTCGATAAGCAATAGTTTTCATCCTCTCAACCAACCCATCCCTAAAATATGGTGTGGTACCACTTCATAACCAAATAAAGATCCACACTTATCTCAGTAGTCACCCCCCCCCCCTCCTTCCCCCTGCTCTTTTGCCACCCTACAAACCAATTCCTACGTAACCACAATTTGCAGGGCCATAAATATTGTCATACTATTTTATCCAGTATGTCATCTCTCTATCGACCAACCCCAACATATAAGCTCAAATTCACCCAAACATATCCTCTCCCCTTAGGCCAAAAGGGCGGGCATTATATACAATCAACCTCTCGTGCTTTTCTTTCACATAATTATTATACCTCAATCATTATGATGTATTGAATGTTTATGTATATTTTTAACCAAACCAATTATAACTTAGAAATGCTTAAACAAATGTATATTAAATAAACCGATATTTTCCTCACAGATTTATCACTATAAAGACAAAACTTCAAGCGAACTAAACTTGTTTTGCAAAAAATAAATGAAATCAAACAGACCAAAGTAGATTGATGCTACATACTTCACCAATCAAACAAAGTTATTGGATTTTGAGTAACTAGTACTGATTGTTTATTATTTATACGAATAAAGTTTGTCTAAAATTTTACCGAAATTGGTTTAATAACTACGAAAGGTCTTCCTCTCTAATATGAGACGAGGGCGACACATGTGGTGTACAAGTACCCCCACTTTTCAGCCCCGGATTAACTCCCCCAAAGTTGATAATTGCATTTAAAGATTATATATATATATATATATATATATATATATATATATATATATATATATATATATATATATATATATATATATATATATATATATTTTACCTTATTTTATTTTTGGTAAAAATCTACATGTGCAAAGTTTTATGTTTGTTGGAGCCTTGGAGATGAATTTTTTCCATCCCTGAAAATCATAAAAATCCTGCAAAACTCACAATATCGAGTTTTGCATAAAAATAAATTTTTGTATTGAGTTTTAGGGTCCTTTCATCTTCCCCCCCCCCCCACCCCCCCCACTTTATAGATTTGTTACAAGTAAGGATTAAAAGGTGTGAGTGTAACAATGACCATGAAAACACCTTGAAAATTTATGACTTTATTAACCCCTTATCGTTTAACCCCTTACCGATGACACTACCCCTCCATCTCTCTAATACGTTTTACATGCATGTGCCCCCACCTCCAACGTAAGTTAAATTCAATTTATAAATTGATATAACTTATAGCTTGACCAAACACATAATATAAGTTGTCATGTCAAATATTAAAACTATAGATGAATACAACTTATAATGCATCTTAAATAAAAAATTCATCACAAACAATTATGTATCACACATATATTTCTTACATTCATAGCACTGCACTCCTCCCTTAGCACGCATTATCATTCGGCTAAGCTCGGACATACTCCAACATATACTTGTACATTGTCATCCTGGCACAAAAACCACTTGAAAATGTATCAATTATTTATGAGGAAGAATACCTCATTGGCCGTCTCACAAGCGTCTCTCACGTAACAAGAACCCCCTCATTTCCCCCCCCCTTCTTTCATCCCTTTATTGATATCCAACACATAACCATATTTGCACACGTCTGATGACGAAGAGATTAAACTTGAACAAATATTCGCTAGTGATGTAAATCAGATCATATAATGGATACCCCCGATTTTCATCCTAAACTTTACTTTGCTATCCTTAGTTGAGGGCGTCGGCGCGATACACCGCAGACAGTAACAACAACCATAATAAACTTCGGAACACCAAAAAATTTATCATGATGTCCACATAAAAAACGTTGTCTTATTAATCAAACAAATAATACGAGTCTCGCAAGTTTTCAGAGGATCTAAAAAAATAAATGATTATTGGTTAAGATGCAATAACAAATATATTTTTTTCTCTTTTTAAACCACAGTTACCTTAAAGCGTCTTATTGACAAGGTGAAGTAGAACTACGTGCCAAGTTTTCCTCGAAGAACTGATATAACATTTTTTTATTTTATTTTTTGTCGTCGCTAGCCTTTCTCGTCTTCTACCTCTCGCTAGCCTTCAAAGAATGCGGTATAGGTTACATTTCGAACATAACCCTCCTAACTAAAAGGTAGTGGTCTGATCGAACATTAATTACATAATTTTATTCATAGCCTTGAACATTCTAAACAAACTATAAATACATATGTAGTTGTTCAAACAAATGCCAACATTTTTCTTCACATATTACTCTCTTAAGTGATATTTCTAACAACAACAAATAGTCAAACTAAGACAATATTTTCTAATGCGACAAGATAAAAAAAATGTTTTGTAGAATTTCAATACAGAGTTAGCACCTTACTCGTGATCTGGGTTGCATGGCGTACATGTACGCGGGGTGCGTGTACACTTGTACACGTATTCCTATACGCGACATGGACGTGCGTACACGTACTCCCGTACATGAGAATACGTAAAGAAAAAAAAAAAATCATCGAAAAAATCTAAAAAAAAATATGTTATGCAAAATAAAATTTAAAAATAATAATAATAAAATATATATATTTTAAAATAGTTTTTAAATTATTATGATAATATTATTTTTTTTTAAGTTTCTAATTTCTTACTCGAGTTTGATTGTGAATTCGGGGATGACTCCTTGGCAAAAGTTGTTCGTATCATGTTTCTGCATAACATATTTGTATAGGAAGTTCGTTTTTATTTTTTCTGTTTTTGTCATTTTTTTTTAATTTTTATTTTAATTTATTTTTTTTTGTGTCTTTGATTTTTCACTCGACTTTCATACAGAATTTGGCAATGAGTCTTAGGCAAACGTTAAGGTTTTTTATTTTTAAATCAAGATTGGTTGGGAATTCAGGTATGACTCCCTGGCAAATGTTATTTGTGTCATTATTCTGCACAACATACTATTTTTTCAGATTTTTATTTTTTTTAAATTTACGTACGAGTACGTACGATTTTCGATTCATATGCGTACGCCCAACTGGTAATGATGATAACTAGTTAGGTCGGTGTTTTCCATGAATCTAACATTTTGATAACCCATAAAATTATGAAGGAACCGATTGAAGTATCCTTGTTGTTGCAATTCTTGTCTACAACCCTCCTTAAGTGTTTGAAACCTAAACATTCTTAACGAATTATTTTTATATACGTATATTGCCTCATTAGGATGTTGAACTTAATTTTTGGAACAATAACCATTTGAACAAGGAAAAACTTAAAAGTGAGGTGAAAAAATTATAACATAACATAAAAATAATTAACCTTTCGTGGTTATTCGTTGAAATGCCTCGGAAAAAACTTTGTTTGAAGTATCTCTTAAATCAACAAGGCCTCTAACTTTTTCATTTCGATAGTATCGATACTAATTTTTTTTTTCCGGTCTCCACATTCACAACGTTGTTAAGACAAAGCCTATAAAGCGCTACCAACACTTTTGTTCCTTAAACCAGGTGTTTACGCAGTGTTATCTTAAATATTAGGTGCACACATAATAGTCAGAACGAGTATTAAAAATTTTATTTTTATGGATGTCAAGTGCGGAAAAAAAAAGAATAAAACAATTTATAACCCTATCTCTATTTTTTCTGCAATCAATGAGTTACTCACAAATTATATAACCCCAACCTAAACGAAAAATCATTTTAAAGCACGATATTTAAGTTGAATGAAATTTGTTGATATGTGACTCTTTATCCCCACACAGTACACTATACTTTTACAAAAGGTAAAACCAAAAACAAAGATTCGATCAAGCTTAAATATAACAAATATGCTCTTTATACCTTCTCAAGTGAGTCAAATTGGTGATTAAAAAAAAAAAGGAAAAAAAAACTTATAAAAGAAAAAAAAAGTTACTGTTTTTTTTTCTTTTCTTTTCTATTCATAATAAAATTACAATATTCTACGTAGTAATAGGCGTAACCAACATACCTAAACAGTTTCCAACAAGTCATTTAAAATTAGTATAATAGTGAAAGCTAAGCTAGTAATAGATAAGCAAATTTTTACTTGAAAAACATCATGTATCTTTAATTAATTAAAAAAAAAAAAAAATTATAAAGACAAAACCACCCTTCACAAAGTTCGCCGTTTGATAATTTTATACTTATGAAAGGTGTGAAAAATCATATGAAAGAAGATCTCACATTTTTTCACGAATGTCTTATAAGTAAAAAACAAATAAACTTAACGTGAACAATGTATACCTATTAATTAGCAAGTCATTTTTTTAGCCTCTAACACTTGACCAAATAACTGATTAGAAAACATTTGATAAAAATGGTATAGCAACTTATGAAACAAGTATTATCTCATCATAATATGAATATATTACTTTACAAAAAACACAAAAGACAATAAACTATATTTTCTTATTTCATCCCCGAGGCATACTGATTTCAATGTGACAATAAATAATATGAAGAAAAAAATTCAGGTGACGAAGATTTGAGGTTGGGGCCAAAATACAATATTACACAACCTCTGCCTAGAGTCACTAAGTGATCGACTCCAAAACAACACATTTAAAGTAGTTATAATGATGGTGCTATAGGATCATAACACCCTCAATCATAACTGTTCATTTTTTGATCAATCGTTTTGCACTAAAACTTTGGTAACCAGAAATAAGGTATATTATGAAACAATAATCGGTTAATGTTATCCTAATAAGTGGGATAATATAATTGACTGTTTCGAATAACTCTCAAACAATCGCCCTAACATAATATGCCTCAAAGAGATACACCTCAATCATGTGTGAAACACAAAAAAATCTTGAAAATCGTTCAACCCACTTAGATGCGCATTCAAGTGGATGACCCACATAATAACTCTCCAAATAAGGTATGTTATGAAACAATACGTTTCAAAGAGTGAATGACCCCCGACTTAGTGGTTAGAGCACCGGTTGGAGATGCGCATTGTGATATGAGGTTGCAGATTCAAAATTCTGATGCCTCATGCACGTACACTAGTAAGTGTTTTTATAATGCACAAGCCACTTATACATCCCCGTTGGGACGACGCATAGTAAGATTTATACAAACAGTACTTGCGTATCGCCCAAGGGGTATAAAATTATGATTGTATTATGTTGGATGAGGTCAGTGACATGGCTGCTTGAGCACATGGTCTTAAGGGGTTTGAGCATTGGAGTTTATCTTGGCTCCACCATGGTGTCTATCGGTGGTGTTTCATCAAGGCCGGGGTCTGTGGGAATTAGTTGGGATTGTGAATTATTGAGGAACCTTGGGTAGGAAGGTATCATGCTTAGGAAAGGGAAGGGCGAGACATTGCATCTTAGAGGAAGGGCGGTTAACTGCCCATACAGTCGTCAAGATAAGGAACAAATGAGGGATATACCCCTGCCCGTGCCTGGGTTGTTCTTAACATTAAAATTAAGGTAGTGTATGCATGAAGATTTTCGTGTTAGTTCGATACGTGTTGGCGCAGATCACGAGTTCCGATTCAAGCATTAATGTAAATTATTGTATCATGGTGTCATTTTGAGATGACTCCCCCTGGATCCTCGCAATTTGTATGACCTCCCAATAAATAATTGCTATGGAGATCTCATGAGGCCTTACCACCACCCTTTGCTAAACTGTGAACCTTTAAAAAAAAAAAAAAAAAAAAGTAATTTAAAATAAATAAGGTTAAAAAAAATTATCAAGCGTCGCTTCGGTAATCAAGCAAGATGGATTAAAATATCTTCCTTTACAGAGAGTATGACGTTGTAAACCTCATCAAAATCCTACAAACAAAACTAGGTACCACCGAGGTTCGGACATTAGTTGAAACCTGCGGTTTTTTTTTTTTTTTTTTTTTTATGTACACCATGAACAACATAACACAAAGACATCCCTATCTACAAACCCTAACAATCAAAAGTGATAACAAAGAATACATTGTTATTGTTAAGGATAAGAATATGAGTTTACACTTACTCAACGATAAAACTTCAAAGTCACATAGTACTAGAAGAAAATTACGTTAAGAGGTGAAACTTTAAGAGAACATGTTTTCAAGATAAAACGCAATGTGGTGAACCTTTTCACATTACAATACTTTGCAGGCAAAGTTTTGAGTATATGAAAAGTAAAAACAAATAACACATTTCATATCGAACCACTTTATTTTCAACTCCTTTGTAAGAGTTACACACTCAATATGAAGAGCGAAACTCTCATACAATAATATATTTTACCGCACGAGTTTTCAATATATGAAAAAGGAAAACAATATAACACATAACGAATTTCCAATTCGACGACTTCATTTTCACATTCCTTGCACTAACTTTACAGCAAATAAGAATATAATTTTTTTTTAGCACAACACCTTAAAACGAACTTCATCTAAAAAAAACTTGATCTGAATTAACAACTATCTTCTCAACGATGCCATAATAATTAAATAGTACGCTCACAAATAATGAAAGAGAAATAACATTGGACTCTTAATACTAACAACCTATCTATATAAGCACCATAAGTTTCAAGAACGATAATGTTGTAAACAACAATCGGAAGCAGCACCATAAGTTTCAATAATGTTAATGTTAGGAAAAAATCAAAGTTGTAAATCTTACAAACAACAATAAAAAAGTAGAGGTGAGGCTAAACACAAAAAATACAGTATAATTTGTGAAAGTACACAGGACAGAGCAAGGAGTGAATTGTGACATAAACAATTGTTGAATGCTATCGACATAAAATTAAAAATAAGAGCAATTAATTTTATTTTAAAAATATTAAATCAAAAATACAAAATGCTGTAATTTTGCAGTCATAAATGAAATTGACCTAAAATTCTCTCAATTATGATGCCAAACACAATATATATATATACTTTTTAAAATTTTATATATATCTGAAACAATGATATCGACATAATATTAAAAATAAGAGCAATTGTTTTTTCTCTTAAAAACATTAAATCATAAACACATAATGCACTGATTCTTAGGTTCATAAATAAAATTTACCTCAATTATGATACCAAACCTATATTACCAGTTGTGCGATGGCAGGACGTCCTAGGCAGACAATCAGGGGGGTCCCGGATGTCCGGACCCGGACAATTTAATTTTTAGCAATTAAATGCACGAAAAAACTGAAAAAATATTGGGGGTGACTTTAATTTTATTTTTTATTTTAAAATTGACAATGAATTTCAATATCATCCATAGGCAAACGTTGTTCAATTTATGTTTCTGCATAACATAATTTTTCTCATATTTTTTGGAGTACATTTTTTTTTTTTACCCGTTCGAGCTCGGACAGTCTGCCAGGGGAGGATGTTCGATCGGTTGTCTGAGCGGACAATCCCGGACGGTCAGGGGGGTCCCGGACGTCCGATCAGGTAACCTAGTACGAAACACTTATTTTTAACATATAAATATATAATTCATATATCTTTGTCCACACTAATGAAACTTGTATGAGATTGTCAAACATTCAACAAATATTTGATTAGGAAAAGAACGATGTTACGAGTTAACGAATCAACCACTCTATCTGTCAATGAAGCCAAACAACACATAATACAAATCAATAACTCTCACTAATAAGTTTAAAAATATATCGTATTCTCAGTGATATATTATAAATTCTCAAGTTTTATGGACACAATATTTGATGAAGATAATATTATACATTAGAAATCATGACAATATTTTATATTAAAAATTATAACAACCGTAAGACAAGACAAGTTGAATATTGAGCACACATTTATCACATTTGAAAAACATATGAATGATGTGATTATATTAACTAAAAATTATTGGCATTTTTCATTAAAAAAAATATATATAGAAAGAAGTACCGAATGCATACTCCATATTTTGCATTGTAATGTCATATAACTTTTCAAAATAATGCATCTTTGATCGTAAAGTTTCAAATTCACAATTTTGTCGGACCATGATATTTATTGACTTTTAATTTTGGTATCATGATCATAAATACTTAGGTAGCATGGCATACGTGTACGCGAGTTGCGCTTACACGCGTGCACGTATTCCTGTACGCGACACATACGCGCGTACACGTACTTCCATACGTGGGAATACGTAAAAAACAATAAAATAAAAAGTCATCGAAAAAATCTGCAAAAAACGTATGTTATGAAAAATAATATTTCAAACAACCTTTGCCTAAGATCCATCTCGAGTTTCTGTACCACACTTGGGTTCAAAATCAAAGACACAAAAAACAAATAAACTCTAAGAATTAAAAAAAATAAAAAAAAAAAAAAAAAAAAAATAAAAACAAACTTCTAAAACAAATATATGTTTTGCAGAAACATGATACAAACAACTTTTGCGTGGGAATCATCCCCGAATTCCCAACCAAACTCGAGTAAGAAATTAAAAACTAAAAAAAAAAAAAAAAATCATAATAATTAAAAAACTATATATTTTTTTTAATTTGCTAAGGTTTTTTATTTTTAAATCGAGCTTGGTTTGGAATTCGGGTACGACTCCCAAGCCAATGTTGTTAACATCATTATTCTGCACAGAATACTTTTTTTTCAGATTTTTTTTTTTTTTTTTTTTTTTTACGTACACGTACATGTGATTTTGGGTTTGTGCGCGTACGTGTGATTTTGGGTTTGTGCGCGTACGCCGAAATACGTACGCATACGGGGTGCTACCCAGATAAATACCTTGACGGGAAGCTTAAAATGAAAATATGACAAGTTTCTCAATCACTCTCACGCATAACTATCAATTGTTGTAATAACATTATAAAATGACGGATTCACTTTAAAGGGTTATTTCTTCCGAATTATAAAAGATAAAATAGTTTTTCAAGGAACTTTAATTAAAGTACTAGTAATATTAATATCCTTACAAGACATATTAAAAAGGCTCTATTTCTTTTTTTTCCTTACTTAGAATTTTTTTTTTAATATCCTCTTTTTTTTTTTCTTTAAATTTGCGTTTTACAGTAAATCCATGAATAAACCACAATTCTAGAAGCTTACCAGGAGGCATAAGATTCAAAAAGGACGAAACAACTGAAAATTAACAAAATTTTACAAAAAATATTGATCAAAACAATCAGATCAATATTTGTAATTATTGATGTCTCATTAAGGTCCCTGTAGTTTGGATGAATAATTTTGTCTTTAAGGATAAACTTTTTCATCTCTCTTGAACAATACATTAATTTTTACCTATAGAAAAATGACTCATAAAAAATCCGATGTCGTATCAAAAACTTAAGAAGTGGCATACGACTATATCACTCGCGCAAAATGAAAAGGAGGATGAACCGTATTAAGCTCAAACAACCATTATATATACTTCATCCTTGAAATGGTTGTTGGCATTGATCCTCATCCTGATGCAACCCAAACTCTCTTTGCTCTACAATTATCAAAACCGCTAAAAACCTCGGGGGATATCCACCCACCTCTATACTTGGAAGGCATATCATATCCTTTCCCTAAACATCCCTTATCCCCCATGAATATCATTACGAATACTATGGCTTACCAAAACCTGCATAAGAATCCTTCTATTTCTGTAGGTCTCTCTCTATGACACAAAAATGACATTTTTGTAGCAACTTCAATCATCCGTCATAAGTTGGAAGTAGTGATGAGACTACCTTTCTTTGGCAATAGGCTTACAAACTGATCAATTTAGTCGTATCTTCCCTAGTGCCATCCTACAGCAAGGATAACAGACATTTGACAGATATACCACCAATACTAGTAAACCTCTTTTCCTCGACCTATACTCGCTCGCTGACTAATATAAAATGAAATGCAAGTGATTCATTTATTTTCGTTTTTTTATTGACATTATAACCAACAACTTTAGTTGGGATGCACAAAGATTTTGTATTGATAGGACTTCCATTTTCAAGTTTGCCTGAACTCAAAAAAATATTGTATTGATACGACTTTAGTTTTTAAGTTTACCCGAGCGAGACACTCATTTTTAACGAGAACGAACGAAAAAGAAAAAAATAGTTGAGGAAAGTGTTATCATACTACAATAATATGCATTGGAACTTGAACAAAATTACAACTGTCATCTCGTTATGCAGGAGGAAAGTTTTGCTCACTACTTTTGGAAAAATGATTGGGAGGATGAAAAAATAATGGCAGTATGATCAATTGCATTTGATCGAAAAATTTGCGATCAACGAAGGAAGGCACATGAATAAAACCCCTTTGAATGACTTTTGCTAGATTGCTAAGGATAAAGTATAACAAGAACAGACGAGAGATTAAAAAATAGTTGAGAGCAGTGCTATAATTCTACAATAATATGCAATCGAACTTGAAAAAGATTCTAACAGTTATCTCATTAAGAATGAGGAAATTTTTTGCTCGGTACTTTTCGAAAAAAATGATTGGAACGATAAAGAGATAATGGCAATATGATCAATTGCATGACATGATTGCGAGGGATGTCATTTTAGTCGAAAGGTTTGTAATCAACAAAGGAAGACATGAATAGAACCCCTCTGGATTGGTTTTGTTGGATCACCAAGGATGGATTATTTAGAGTAAGGACAATAGGCAAAAATTTATTCCCCTTTGCTCCGAATGAATCAGACTGGACTATGAAAACTACTTTAAAATAAGTGGAAGTCAAATTACAAAACCCCAGAGTTAAACCACTAACAAATTGATCTCCTGAAAGACATATTTGTTGACATATATAAAGAGAAAAAAAATCAAGCATGTGAACCTCACATCAAATAATAATCCAAAGCATAAAGTTCATGAAGATTATGAGTGTAAACGAACTTCTCACCACTCCTCACAAAACATCACAGTAAAACCACTTACAAACTAATCTTTTGAAAGACAAGTGTGTTGACATATAATAAAAGAACGTAGCACACAGGCATTTGAACCTTAACTCGAATGATTATCCAAGGCATAAAGTTCACCAAAGATTTATGAGTGTAAACCAGCTTCTTCCTTGTTCTTGCAATGGCAGAGTGTTCATAGGTGTCTGCCCACTAGGGACTAGATGATTGACTATATTACACTAGAAAAAAAAAATTCACCATCAAGGTTTGAAAACAAAAAGCAATTTCGCCATTTTGTGTTCTCTTTTCACAAAGAGATGCACCGATGAGTGGAACTATTGTCTGATTACATCACCAATTACACCATCTTAGATAAGTCAATAACAAAATCTTGAACGAACAGAAAGTGAAGTGTAACAAAGACCGAGTGAACAAAAATTAGTCATTTCTTTAAATACGAGAGGCGAGTTCGATTTAGACCATTGTAAGACAAGTTATTTTATCCCTACTGATGCGGTATCGTCGTAATGGTAATCCAACCCAATACGCGAAGAACTTTTGGCTCGCATACTTCACAATTATCTTTGGCGGTGCAAAGCCGCCATGTGTAGGATTATGATTGATCGCCTCCAAGTAAGCGGTGCAACGCCCCCATATGTGGGATTATCATTGGACGCCTTTAAATCTTGTAACGAAGACAACTGCCTCCTCAAATGATACTTTACTGTCCATAGAGCCAGCCTCGTCCACCTCAAAAGCATAAGTTCAAAGTTCTCCATTTTGCGGAGGGGCACCTCATGCGAGAGTTTCTTCATCACAATTTTCTCACTTGTAGGGTCACACCATCTGCAGACATGTTAGACAGGAAATTAGGTGTTGTACGCAGTATAGCGACCTTGTTGTCACGATCTGTCAAGATTCTGCCCTTCGTTTCAAAGATTTCACCCACCATATTATTCTTCACCCCTCCTCACATACTTGCATGATGGTACCTGAGTTGGAAAAGAGTAGTTGCTGCTACATATGGGCCCACAATTTTCCTTCGCAGCTTTTTTTGTCTTTCGTTTTGTTTGCATATTTTCTGCTAGCACTTGCACTCGTTCTTGGGGCGTTCCTGCCACCCTTGGTGCACTTCGAGCTTGTTTTTTCCACCAAGTTACCTACACCCACACCACAATGGAGGGGTGGGGGGGATCTGGTATGGGAGTAGTAGCACATACCGCAACCGACCGTCTTCACCCGAAAATAATGCCCGGGCGTTGTATTCAACTTACCCTAGAAATATAAGATTTTCATTTTTACTCACTTGTTTCCAAATAGAACGCTCGGGCCTTATATTCGAATAGAACGCCCAGGCATCATATTTGAAAGTTCCATGGGCAGAGAGCTTTGAAGAGGTAGCATACATCGGTTTTAAAGGGTGGGGAAGGGGGTGGGTTTTGAAGAAGGTTGAATGGGGATTTAAATTCTAAGGGCTATATTTCGACTTTATCTTGTTTTCATTTTTCATTTCCGAGTTTATAAGGAATTCTCAAGTGACCCTCAGCCAAAAGTTGGTCGCATTGCAATCCTCGACAACATACTTTTTTTTACAGAACTTTTTTATTTTTGTTTTTCAAAACTTTGGGCCCTCACCGAAGTTACCACAATTTAGTAATTTACTGAATATAACGCCCGGGCGTTATAAACGAATATAACGCCCGCCGGGCGCCAGGCGTCATATCCATACACAACGCCGCCCGTACGTTAGTTTCGGGTGAAGACGGTAGGGAGGGAAGCGATGTATCCCTCGTCTCTCTCCCCCCAACCTACAAGTTGAAGAAAGAACTAGAAGACGGTGAAAAGTTGGCACATCCCCTGTCCATATCAGGCGCCATAGAAGGAGAAAAACTTTGAGACCCACCTTCCACTTCGCCGCACGGAACAGGCATGGCAAGCAGGTTGCTGGAGGCAAGATTGAAAGATGTGCAGGACACTTGAGGAGGGTGACAACAATGGTGCTCAGAACTGTGGAGATGAACGCAATGGAGGACAACAAAGGCAACACCATGTGTTAACCATACACCCACCCTGTTTTTGCATTTTGAATTCACATATATAGAAGTGGGCAGGCCCCTGCACTCAGAAAATGATGATCAAGGCTGTTAATCCTCCCTGGTCGATGGTTGTTGAGCAGAAAGCCACCAAAAAAAAAGGGAACGACAGAACTCTTTTTATGCAGCCTCGTTGCGGCCAACTTGAATAACCGCGCCAACTCGGTTGCAATAAAATCTTGCACCTGTAATGAAATGTCACATATTGTTAGCGGTTTTTCTTTGTGGCCAAACGAAAAAAGCTTCAGAAGATGACATGGCAACAATATGATGAAACTTCAACAATCTTTGCTGCCAACACATCACTCACCCATCCCAGAGGCATTGTTTTGGCTGGGAGAAAAGACCGAAAATCTAACATTCAGCTCTGAGCTGCCAACTTCGAAAGAAAAAATCATTTCACTGAATACGCTGGCAGGTTCCTACCAAAAATCAATCTCATCGGTCACCCCCACACAAAGAAGGCGCTTGTCCACGCTGGCAGGTCCAGGGCAATCCACACCCACAAGAAAAGGTGTTTGCATGCTAACTATGGATACGTAATCATTTATCTACTTCTTTTTATCTTATCGAAAGTAATTTTGTCACCTTCAGCGGCTCTGTGCTACATCACACAGACATACCTTTCTAGCTGCAAAGATTACCATACACCGGAATTTCTCTTTAGCCACAAGCCGACCGGACTGCTGATTTGTTCTTCATCTACAAAGGCAACCCAGTGCAGCGCTGCCTCTGGGTGTCGTGGATATCACACATTGGGTAAATGCCGAGTACGCACATAGAGCCAATCATAGCGCTGCAAGACTAAATAGCAGTGACGTCAGATGCTTCCTGAGCATGGAGTAACATGACGAGTTGGGGCTCTTCCCCCCATGTTTTTGTTAAACCACAACTACCTGGGAGCCTGTTTTTGCCAACCCTGAATTTCACTGCGCACCGAGTTTTGTCCAGCCTGGGTCCCATTGTATATTATTTTCTGGTACTGGGGCCTGGCCCCACTAGCAAGGTATTCTACCACGCCGTTCAGGATTTCAATCACTTGTGGCATCGAGTGACTCAGTACGGCCGTCGAATAGATCGGATCTCGACGGCCTGGTAGTTTCCGAGCGGGGACTGAAAAGATGCCCACCTCCCGTCCAATGAGATGCGTCGAAAAAAAAAAAGAAAGGGTTGGACTAACTTGGACATGATAGCTCGTGGCTTTGCGTGGGCGGGAAGTCTGGATTTTATGGGGTCTAAAGGGGGGGGGTTGATTTCCAGACTTGAAATGTGAAATTCGAATATTGTGGTGCATCTGACACGAACGCATCCGCGTCTGTCGGATGGCCTGCTAAAGGGCATCATGAGATGCATCGCGAGGAATGTATCCCAATACCCGTTACTTGTTCATCCTCGTGAATGTGTTCGTGGACACATTTTATTGCCACGGTACATCACTATGAAGACTTACGTGAAGGAGATCGTACCAACCCATGAATTCGGGTGCACAGCTGTTCTTCATAGTTTTATGAGCTATTTCAATTCATTTTAAATCACAAAACGATCCATTCATGCAAATAAAAATATTAAAAAATCACTTCGTATTTTCCAAAAAAACAAAAAATACGTCACACGTCGTAGAATACTTCGCTAGTGGGTCCAGGCCTCTGGTCCGAAATGGAAAACAACAACAACAACAACAACAACAACAACAACAACAACAACAACGAAAGAAAAGGAGAAAAGCAACGATGTTAGGGAGGTGAAAGCAGCTGTATACAAAAAAAAAAAAAAGAAAAAAAAACAGCTTATACAGAACATTGGGTACTTGTGAGAGCATGCTCTTCCAAAGGGCGTTACCGCGCTCAGCAAAACACGACAATAGGAAATTCAAAAAAGCAAGGAAGGAAAAAAGGCCAAACGGCTGTATACAGAATCTTGAATACATGTGAGGGCCCCGTTGGTTGCAAGTTTTGCCTAAAAAGTAACGGAGGTGCGCGAAGGTAGGCTCTTCAAGCTAGCGCTTTGCGCAGCTGTAGAGCGTAATGGTCAAAGCCTGCCTAACTGTGAGACCTACAAGTCGAACAGAGACAAAAGTCGGCCATAGTGATCCGGGGTTTCCCGTGTGGAAGGGCTCTCGCTCAACGGATCAAAGGTACGCCGGGGATCAGCCGTCCGTGGAAAGCACCCTGCCTCGTTGGCAGGGCAGTGGGGCACTAAAACTACATTAAAAGAAAAAAAATTAAAAACAAAAAAAACTAAAAACTAAACTATCGATGATTCTGGGCAGATGCATTCCTGGAGGCAGTACTGTGAGCACACCTCCTTCGTGGCTTTCCCCGACGTCCTTCATTTCAACCCTGCAGTTTTTTTTTTTTTTTTTTTTTTTTCTCCAGTCAGGCCCATAAGGCCCAATTTTTTCTTTTTGCCAACCCTCGCCTGTATCCCCGACCTTTGCGGTTGGGGTCATTTTCCCAAATGCGACTACAGCTTGGAAAGGTAGTGGTGGTTTAATGGGCTCAGCTCCGTCCCATCAGTCATCAGCTGGTGCCTTTGTACCCCTACCACACACACCTCGACTAAGAATTGAAAAAAATAGAAAGGACCCTACAGCAGCATTCCTCAGCTGGTACTGAATACTACTGATATCACCCTCATTGGTTTCTCACTTCATATCATACTCTGAATTTCTGACATCGGTCCCGCTGACAGGGTCAACCAGTTTTTTCAGAGTGAAAATATCGGGAATTGGAACGGTACTTCAAGGAAAGAGAAGGCAAAAAAAAAAAAAGAAAAAAAAAAGAGCTTCCTGTTCAGAAGAACCCCAAGAAAGTATGAAAAAAGCAAAAAAAAGAAAGCTAAAAGAAAATGCCCACGAATAAAGAAGACGGTAACTCAGATTCATACCTTGCAGGGATGGAATTCAGCAAAAACAGTTCTCTTTTCTTCTATTACTTTTTTTTTTCAATATTTAATGTGTTTGTGTGTGTGTGTGCTCCGAGGACCCACCCCTTGCTGCCTCAACGTTCCTCTTTCCTTGGCGTAACCCCTGCTTCTCCATCTTCGGGGCCACTGTCGGCACGTACCTCGGATATACCGGACAGCTGTTGCAGGCACCAGTGCTAGGCCAGGACACCCCTCCCAGCCCCAGTTGATGCCTTGTCGTACGGGCACTTCGGTCGCCGAGCATGTTCATCTTATATTCTTTTTGCAGGGGTACAAGAAGCACCTGGACACTTCAGACACTTCCGGCTGTCAGATACATTACGAGTTTTTTACAACGGAGCTATTTTTATCTCTTGCCAACCTCGTTGTTCAAATCCTTCCTGATATCTCAGTCTTGAAAAGACACAATCAGGTCCATCATGAGAGGATCTCTGCTGCAGGGATCCCGACTTTCATCCCACCACTGCTTTCTAAGTTTTTTTTTTTTTTTTTTTTTTTTGGTCCGCTTTTCAAGTTCTGACTACATCATGATCTTCCACATTCCCATCAAGTCTCCACTTCCCCGTTTGTGCTTGCCTCAGAATCTTCCGATTCGTCCTTCCGGACATCCCACAGTCAGAGTATCAAACAGAAAACCCCAAGAAGCATCAAACATTTCTGACAAAATCCATGGTGCGAATTTGATATAACAAGCACTGGCTCCCAGTGCAACCTCATAAAAAGCTATGAAACACAGACCTGAAGAAATTGAAACACAAGTGGTTGTTACCAAGGCAGCCCCTCGTGAACCAAGAAAGCGACCAAACACGCCTGCTACTAAACTACCGAGTAGAGGTAAGACTGGGTATCAGCATAGAAAGATGTATTGATGTACCAAATTGGCTAATACTAGAAGGTTGATGCAAAGTCTTTCACCAATTTACAGAGAATTTCATTATTGGTATATTTATGAGACCTATACAAACAAAAAGAGAAGCTACATCTGCAGAAAAGAATAGAAAAGGGACCGACCGGGTCAATTTTTTTTTTTTTTTTTTTTGACGACGGGGTTGGACTGCGCTTGTCGAGATCTCCCCGAATCTGAAAAGAAATTTATGATCTGCGAACGTTTTTCACAGGGGTAAAGAGGAGGGGGGGGGGGGGTCGCTATTTCCCGCGAATGCCCGCTGTTTTCTGAGAAAACTCTCTCTCTCTCTCTCTCTCTCTCTCTCTCTCTCTCTCTCTCTCTCTCTCTCTCTCTCTCTCTCTCTCTCTCTCTCTCTCCCTCTCTCCCTCTGACGCACGGGCCCGCTACTTCCCATGAACGCCCGCTGTTTTCTGTCTGCCTGCTATTTCCCGCGTTCGCCCATACCCTCTCTCTCTCTCTCTCTCTCTCTCTCTCTCTCTCTCTCAACGCAGCGCAGAAGTCCCCGTTCCAGAGCTTTACCACAAGAAAAAGATGCTTACCGATGGAGGGAAATCTCGACTGCGGGAAGGGCGATTGTGAATCCACGGAGGCCGAGGCGGACGGGGGCTGGGCGACGACGTCTCCAGCTCGATTGCGTTCGACGTCCAAAGCAAACGGGGTGCACATCTGCAAAGCGGGAGGAGTTCGGAGGCAGGAGGGTRTTTGAAGGACAGCCTATCTTCGGGCGGTTTCCTGCCCGAATGTTCAAAAACAGGCGGCCTATCTGGGCCGCCGATCTCACCAGATCGACGGTCCAGACAGGCCGCCAGTTTTTCAAGATTTTGGCGGCCCTACTGGACACGGTCTGGTTTTCTTTGGGTCCGGGAGGCCTCCATGACCTGCATGGAGGCCTCCCAGACCCCAAAAAAAATCGAACCCCCCCCCAATTCGAAATGCGCGGGGGGGAACCGGCGCAGTCCACCGGCCGGTCCAACTGGCCCAGTTCCGGTGGGGGGAGGGCCCCCCGGTGGGACCGGGTATGCAGCCTTGGCATAAATCGAGAAAAATTCAGAAAAACATATCTTCCGATTCTTTCATAGTCAACTTTCCCCCCAACTTTACACCATGCCCATCTGCCAACTTCTGTCCAAAATTCCATGACTGCAGATATAAAACAGCTAACGACTACAAGAAGCTTGAAGCCATTGCCTTATCAGAGTCCCTGGAAGTCTCACTTGTCTTTCACATTGAGCTGCAAAAGAATGATTCTATGCCCCTCCACAAGCTTGGAATGTGACCTCTGTGCCCTTACTGGAAACACACAACATCCCATGATATTGTGTGCGGGGATAGCTCTTCCCACCACTGTTGGTGGTTCAACACCTCTAGAAAACCACACAACACAGTACACGATGCTCTCTCTCTCTCTCTCTCTCGCACACACACACACCTCCCCCAAGTCGCTCTGCCCTCTCTCTCTCTCTCTCTCTCTCTCTCTCTCTCTCTCTCTCTCTCTCTCTCTC
>BFEA01000647.1:733679-752259 GCA_003427395.1 Chara braunii
AGAGAGAGAGAGAGAGAGAGAGAGAGAGAGAGAGAGAGAGAGAGAGAGAGAGAGAGAGAGAGAGAGAGAGAGTGCAGGGACATAGGTGAGCATCTACTGGATTGGCAAGAGCGGTAATGGACACATATTTCAGAAGACGAGAGCCATTCATACTCGCCAGGAAACACCAACCAGCAATGTTCAGAGTGTCAGACTCTTCAGAGCAATTAGCGGCCTGGTGACTGATGGCGTCTCAACTCGCCAGTGGTTTACATTGATGCACTTTTCTCACCATACGAATGACAAATAAAAAAACTGAAGGATACACACTGCAGATTGGAAACTGCTTTCCTTGTGGTCCCCCCCCCCCCGTGATTTCCTGCCGTCTGTAGGGGACCTTGACTGCCTTGTTTTCTCCACCCGGATCCTTGACCGCCTTGTTTTTTCCGCCCGGGACCTTGACTGCCTTGTTTTCTCCGTCCACCTTGGAAAATTTCAACCGAAACACGCCCAGTTAGAAACGAGTCTAATCATCTAATGTGTCCTTCGGCACATCCGGTAAAATTGGAACGATACAGAGAAGGGTAAATTAGCAAATGGCTCTCCGCAAGGATGACACGCATAAATCGAGAGGTAGTCCCAATCCAGCTGGTTTGTTTGATGTACATGTGGTTTTGAGGGCAGCCGTAACATTACCTAAGGCAACATAATTACCTGTAACATTACCTAAGGCAACAAAATTACCTTAGGGGAAAACAATGCGCACTCTTGTGGTACTATTGGACTTATCTTTTTGCTGGAATTTTTTTTAGTTGTAGATGATGATTACATTCCAATAAAAAAAGAAAAAAAAGGGAAAAGAAATGGGTCTAATGAACGACAGCAGGGGAATAAAAAAGAAATAAAAAATCAACTGCACTATATAACTGAAGTTACTGAACAGTGAACACTGTTATGATGACCAATGACCATACATCTTTTCTAGCAATCTGAAAGGATACATGTCAATGAATCCAATCCAATCCAATCCTTTTGGAGTGTTTCTTGAACCCTTTTTCCCCATCTTTCTCAACTGCTTCCCCAGGGGGGGGGAGGGGGGGGGTGGGGCACAGAAGTCCTAACGTAGTGGCCACCGGACAAAAGACCAGTGTGACCAAAATGTTCAACATTCGGTGGCCAAAAGACCAGTGTGACCAAAATGTTCAACATTCGCAGTACTTGAGATGAGACGTTTTTTTAATTTTTCTTCCGCGTCACAGTGCTCGTTTGATCCGACGTGGCACAACAAAGATGCATGACCTCCAAGAATCCGAGATAAAGTGAAATTTGCAGAATGTTCAATGCGTTGGAAACGTCCACGACTGTCCCTTCATCCTACCCCCTTTTCCTTTTTTGGTTTGTTTTTGCAGTCACACCTCCCTTTTTCGACTTTTTATCAACCCACCTGAGCCACCTCCCTTTAATGTTTTTGTTTTCCAATCCCACCTCCCTTTTTTTTTTTTTTTTGATTTTGTTTCAATCCTACCTCCCTTTTCCATTGAATAACCCCAGCAATTTTTGTCCAGTTGCTGGTTGGTGTGAAGCACTGCACTGAGACGGCTGCTCGTCGAGCGTAATTGTCTCAAACGAGGAGCATACAAAGAGAGCTACACAAACATTACAAATACATGAAAGAATATCCAATTGTTCTGTCTACGCCGCCACCTCCTGTTTTTTTACTACTTTTTATCGTCTATGCCTTTGATATAGGGAAGGGATAAAAAAATCCACAGAATGGCTAAGTCAGCACAATGGCATGAGTGACCACAGTGAAAGGGCGTCGTGATTTTAGTGCCGTGAACTAGAGCTCCTAGTATGCCTTAATTAACAGGGATGGGGCTCCGACGCTCCGTGCTTGAGTGCGGAGCAGGACAACACGGCGGTTCGTCATGTTCTTTCAGACGGTGTGTTTGCCTTGGGCACCGGGTCCTGCTAAATAAAGCCATGATGGCAGTATATAAAAAAAAAAAAACAGGTCCTGCTAAATAAAGCCATGATGGGCCCGATGGCAATAAAAAAAAAGGGAAAAGGAAAAAGGAAATAGGGAAAATGGCAAAATGCCAAAATCGTGAAGGTAAAAAATTTAAAACAAAACAAAAGAAAAAGACTTGTTCCAGCGAAAGGTACCTCGGAATAGCTCTCTGAGATGGACAGGGCAGCTGCTGTGTCTGTTTGTCATCCACCGTTGACTCGATCAATCCAGTTGGTTATTCAATCTCCTCTTTTATTGGGGATCTCCTCGCTCTGGTATATCCTCTTCTCCTGTTTCCAAGGCAGGACTTCACCTAAAACCTCCGCATCTCTCGAGGGGGCTTGAAATTAATCGGATGTGTCTCTGGCGTTGCTCTGCTGTCCTCTTTCCAGAATTTAATGGTTTTGTCTGCTTCACACGTAACTAGTCGGCTCCCAGTTTGATCGAATGCCATTGCGAAAATCCCAGCTTCGCTTTCGAGAGATCCTGCAATACGCACATGGAGCAAAGTAAACGACAAAAAAGGACAACGAAGCCGGTTGTTGCACAACCAAAGTCAGAGTGGAGAGCCCTACAGAAATAAGAACATCACTCATCTCAATTGGGATAGTATACTACTATGCATACCACCCTTTTTTTCCCTTTTTTTTTCACACCGCCTCTACCTCCGAGCCTCTTTTGCCGAGTACAGCACGCCAAGCGTTTTGTGGAGGCCCCAGCGCGACCTCTATTGTTTTCTGTTGGCTGGCGCCTCCAGCCATTTTGGTCCGGTGGCGCCGGGCCTCCGCCGGCCTCCGAAGAATGCGGTATATCGGACCATAGGTCATATTTATATTTATGACTTCGACTTCCAGCCTGAAAGGTAGTGGTCGTTTAACGTCCAGTCAATTTTTCTTTTCTTTTGTTTTTTGAACTTTTTTTCAAAGAAAACTTGCAGTTTTATCCCTCTACTCTTAAAGGAAACAGCGGGTCTCGCGTAACGCTGTCGTTCAGATACAACTTCATACCTGCACGAAACCGGGTGCAGGAGCTCAGATCCGGGCCCCCCTTCGTCCACTGCTATCCACATCCACAAACGCCAGCTAATACGGCGGTGTATTTTCCCATGTTCTAGCGGAAGATTCATTTGCACATTTGCACATTTGGTTAGTGGCACCGTGTTGTTCACACTGGCACTTTGGACGGCCGCACTCCACTACTCACCACGTGCACAACAAACGAAAAATATGGCTGTGCATTGTCCCATGTTCTAGGGAAGATTCATTCCCATTTTGCACATTTGGTGACTAGTGGAGGGAAGCCCTCATACTGACACTTTCAAGGGCCTCGCTCACTGGACAAAATGAGAATGAATCTTCGGGTAGAACACTGAAAGAGGAGGCAGGCCGTTTGCCCTGAATGGAGGAAAGGCACATGTGCTACCATAATTGCAATTGGATGCATCCAGGCGGTGGGATGTATATAGGAACGAGGGGTTTAGGCTTTTTTTCTTCCTTTTGTTTCCCAAGAGGGGCTTAGGCTTGGTTGCCGTCTGATCTGTAGATCTCACGGCTGCGCTTGCCTACTTTTTTTTCCAAGAGGGGCTTAGGCTTGGTTGCCGTCTGATCTGAAGATCTCAAGGCCGCAGTTGCCTATGTTGAGAAATGCTCGAAATGAAGACTAAAGCCCCACTGGTGGGACTTGGCTCCATGTTCACCCATAATTGCACTCAGTGCTCGGCTTTCTTTTTTTTTTTTTGTTGAGGGGTGGCATTGTTTTTTTCTTCTTTTTTGTTCGGCGGGAGGGGAGCGCAGGAGGAGCACTTCTGCCATCCGGCCATGCACAGTCACCTGCGTAGGGAAGACACATGACCGTCATCGTCAACACACTGTTATATGTAAGACAACTGAGGCCGGGGACGACACACCGTTTTTTTTCCTTTCGTTTCCCCCTCGTGATTCCTGTCCCATCTGCAGCGGGCATCTGCTTGTTATATATACGGAAAGATACCACTGAGGCCAGGAGGGAATTCCTCAACATCTGAACCCGGACTGCTGGGGCCATTACCCAGATTTGGCTTGAGCTGGAAACCGGGGGTCCAGCGTCTCCTTTGTGTGCAACTTCAACCAAAGTCGAGACTGGACAAATAAACACAAAAAACAGAAATAAAGGAAGAAAGCTCAAGAAACTAAGCTGCTGCCTCGTAAGAGACTGTATCCTACTCCTGTTACGTCCTCCCCTAAGGTCCAGTGCTTATGGGCCCAGCTCCATTCCACTGGGCGGCATGGGTGCGTAATTTGCCTAGATGGACAAACAATAGCCTGTGTAAACAACTGGGCTATTATTGGCCCAGACGGAGAAACAATAGCCCATATGTCATATGGA
Source organism: Chara braunii (assembly GCA_003427395.1). Lineage (NCBI taxonomy): Eukaryota > Viridiplantae > Streptophyta > Charophyceae > Charales > Characeae > Chara > Chara braunii. Next base: position 738,034 of record BFEA01000647.1, read on the forward strand.
CGATTGAGCGGCCAAAATAAGGGTGCCCTTAGAGAGAAAGCACATTATGGCAGGTGAGCTCTTCGGGGTTAACAGAAAGAACTAAATTGACAATTTTGTGAAGAACTAAATTGACACGTTTGTGAAGAACTAAATGACCACTTGTGTGGTCACCTGACTCGTGTTTCAGTGACCGACAAAACAGACGTACATCACAGCTTTTACAGAGGGCACCCAACACGATACAGAGCCATGTATGGAGCAGCACAAACAGAAAGAACATATCCAATTCCCCCACACCATACAGGGGCCCCACACCAACCAAAACACACACACACACACACACACACACACACACAGAGAGAGAGAGAGAGAGAGCAAAAAAAGAGGACACACAGAGAGAGAGAGAGAGAGAGAGAGAGAGAGAGAGAGAGAGAGAGAGAGAGAGAGAGAGAGAGAGAGAGAAGCTGGTAACGACCTGGTTGCACAACAGTTTGCACTTGCTGGAAGTTGTATCCGCTTTTCCAGTCCCAGAACCACAGACTCCCATTATCACCTGCAAAAAACACAGGACAGGATGTTTGTCAGAACAGCAGGACATCCTCAATGCACCGCACAAAATGCAAGTCCAGAAACAAGAGAACTGGCGATCTTTGGCTAGAGATCGGTTGGGATTGGGTGATTACACTGATAGACAGAAAGAAAACCAAAAATGGGGAGTAGCCACCTACAGTCTCCCTGCACCTTCTACCCATAGCAGCGCAGCAGAGCTGCTTCCCCCAACCGACAGGCTGCCAACATCCGCCGTAACTTGCAATGGGAGGCACAATACCAAAGACATGTGAAGCAGACACAAGTACTTGACCTGTGTGTCTGTGGGGTTTGCACCGAGTGCACACGCACCTGGTCTCCTTTCTGCTCAGCGCATGCTAGCTTTGCCCCAAAGGCAAGTAGACTTTATGGTGATGTCCCACTTTTGCTGTGAACACTTACCCGACCAGGCCCGAAAAATACATACAGGGTAACCGGCGTTCGGGACGGGCCCAACGCCCGAATGTATGGGACCCCTTGGGGATGCGTTCGGCCGTTCGGGCCGAACGCGGACCTAAAAAAAAAAAAAAAAAAAAAAAGTCATCAAAAAAATCTGAAAAAAAGATATGCTATGGAGAAAAAAAATTAAACAAGATTTGCCTGAGCATTACATCCAAATTCCTTACCAAATTTGAAATAAAAATAAAATACGGAAAACAAATACTAATAATAAAAATAAAAATAGAATTAAATTTAGTGAGTGCGCGAGCATGTTTTCGACACCGCCATCTTTGGCGATTTTTCATTTTTTTTGGCATAGCTAAATGCCCTAAAAATTTACAGACGTGTACCTTACATAATACAAAACCCACTAAAAAAGTTTCAAAAAATAATAAAATTGTTTAGACCCCGAACTAAAGTGAAAACAAAAAGTAAAAAGTGAAAAAATGTGGGCGAGCACGTTTTGACACCGCCATCTCTGGCGATTTTTAATTCTTATTTGGCTTAGCCAAATTACTTGAAAATTTACAGGCATGTACCTTACGTCATAGAGAACTCACAAAAACAAATTCAGAAAAAAAGAATTATTTTTAGGCCCCTAACTAATTTTTGGCGGGGGCCGAGCGCCGTCGGGTTCGGACCCCGTACGGACCCCGAACGCCCGTACATACGAAGGTCTGCCCGGGGACCTCCGTACGTACGGGCTGGTGACCCTGTATATATATATCGTCACAAACAGAACTGCCCGGTAAACCGTAGGCAGAGAGAGAGAAGAGGACAACAAACGAGGGGCTGTGACAAACTGTTTCGTCGGAGTTTCACCGACTCATCAGGAGTCTGAATATATATATTTATTATTATTATTTTTAATTTAATTTTTTGATATTTAAATTTGGTAAGGAATATCGATGTGACCCTGAGGCAAAAGTTGTTCACTTTATTTTTCTGCATAAGATAATTGTTTTTCAGAATTTTTGGATTCCTTTTTTTTTTTTTTTTTTGCTGCGACCTTCAATGGTCCTTGCACGGCCCGGGCAGCCCGGCAAACAAGGTGACCCGGGCAGCCCAGCTGGTAGCCTAGATATGAAAGCAAATGGTTTTGAAGAATGCAAATCCTTTTTTTTTTTTTCTTTTTTTTTTTAAAGGCTAATTCTTTTAAGCCCAACCAATTCAATTACCTGTCAAATCTGGACAGGACGGCCTTTCAGGCCTTTTTTATTGTCATTATGGTATTACCGGGAACCCCGTAGCAGCCACATCCGTGCTCAAGCCTCCAACGAGGGAACATGCGGGAGCTGCACCCACCAGCAGGTGCGATACCTGCTACAGCAGGTGGGCGATACCGGCCAAAGGTCAGACGGTAGCATCAGGACCGAGCTTCTTCGATGGGCCAGTCACTGTGCCTCCCCTCCCCCTATGAACATCAGCAGTCTCTGCTCAATGCCACTCGGGGGTACCAACAACATATCTCTAGGTGGCGGGCGCCAAGGTTGCCCAGGAAGGTGCATGAGGCCAATGGGGATTGAACCCAAGACCTCCTGAACGCCACTTGCGTGCCTTACCAACTGAGCTAAATCCTTTTCATCCTCTGTGTATTTATCAACTCCGCTGAAAACATCCGAGTTCACGCACAATTAGTTCAATTCACATTACATTCACAAAAAAGGGGGAGATAAAGATCTTGGAAATTGGAATACAAAATCAAGTTCGCCGCTTCACTTGGATAGCATGCCCGGTCATTATCACTGTATCTAGAGTCCAGACTGAAAGGTTTCCAAATACATGAGAAATCTCAGTTGCCCTCTTTACGCAAATGGAACGCCGACCATTTTCCAGCTTTCTATTTGCGTAAAGACGGTAACTGAAATTTCTCGCGACCACTCTCATTCTCTCGCGACCACTCATTCTCTCGCGAACTGAATCTACTCTTCACACATTTCCAGTGTGATTGCTGGATGAAGTGCCTGCTTTCCATGCAGATAAAACGGGTGTTTCACCCTTTGCACTCACCATCACATCAACTTCCGTCTCCCTCCTCATTCTTTTTTTTTTTGTGTGTGTTTCCTCATCTTCCGTCTCCATACCTTTTAGCTGCAGAGATGTTTTTTCTGCAAATGTGAAAACTCGTGTTCCACAGGAGAAATTCAGAAATTCGATTGCAAGGTGCTTTGCTTGATGGCATCAATCATAATAGCCTTCTACCGTCATCACCCGAATAGAATGCCCGGCCGTCATCGCTGTACGTAGATAGAAAGTTACACTGAATAGAACAATAGAATGACCGAGGAATCAAGGACTCTATTCGCCTGAAGCCGGTAGCCATCAAAGCAGATGTGTGTAAATGCTGTGAAGGCCCTAGAGGGTGGGGATAAGAGAGAGGGAGGGAAAAAGGAATTTCAGCAAGCTGAACACTGCCGACGAGAGAGACATCCTCCAGCCATTGGGGTTGGGAGCCACAACAGAGGGACAGTTGTGACAACAACAACAACTGCAAGATTGGAGATTTTGAGTGGGGCTTTGCTTGGACTATGTTGTTTTCTCCGCTACACTAATTTGCATCACAAGTGAGGACCAGCAAAGAAAAGGGGCAAATGAAGAGTAAACAAAAGTTATGCTCACCTCCCGAAACAAGAACATTATCCTCATTGATCGCCATTGTGTTCACAATTGTTCGCTGCTGTGACCTATGGAACGCAGTTCACAGGACGATTTACAGAATACAAGAGCCAGAATTTGTATGACGGTGGTGAGAACCGAGTGATAACAATAACAAAAATAAGGGGAAAAAAAAAACGACAAAACCAAAAGCAGAAGAGATGGTGATTTTTTGGCCACCAGCGTCACTTCGTTTAGAGGGAGAATCACATTTTTGCAACTTTTTGAAAATTCTCACCTTCACGTCACTCCTATACTTCTTTTTTTCACTTTTTAAAAGGGCAATGGCATTGAGATATCATCCTCCTCCTTGAACTGATCGGCCCCAGGTAATTCAGAAAATTATTTGATGTCATTCATATGGTATTATGGATACGAACCATACTTGCAACCGCACGAGCCGCACATTCGTGCGGAGTTCCGTGCGGGGGGTGCCTGTGCGGAATCATGCAGGTTTTTTATTTTTATTATTATTATTTTAGTTTTTTTTGGGAGGGGGAACGGGGGGCGTATGACAGGAAGATGGGGATATGGCGAGGAGAGGGGGATATGGAGAGGAGTATGTGGACAAGGAGGACGACAAGGATAGCGAGGACGACGAGGAGGACTCGAGATGGAGGAGGAGAAGATATGGACGGAGGGAAAAGAGGAAGGGCAGGAGGAGGAGGACGAGTGGGAGGAGGAGGAGACATGGACGGCGAGGAAGGGAAGGACACGAGGAAGGGAAGGAGACGAGGAGGCATGGAAGATGAGGAAGTACGAGGAGGAGGAGACGAAAAGGAGAAGGGAGGAGGAGACATGGAGGATGAGGAAGGGGAGGAGGCGCAAGAGGAGGCAGTACTCCTGTAATTTTTTTTTCCATCTCGCTTATGATTTTGGCGGGGGGGCCTCAAACGCACCGTATCGACCCCGGCCTTTTTTTTTTCTGAGGGTGGTGACGGGTCGTTCTCCGCACAGGATCCGTTGGGCGCGTGCGCCGCACGTAGGGAACCGCCCGCACGATGTGCGCTTGCATGTATGATTTGAACCATACTTGCGACGCATACGTGAGTTGCACTACGCAGTGCGGTGCGCTGATCGCAGATGCACCAAAAAAAAACGTGATGTCCGTATACATGCTGTGGGGAGAGAGAGAGAGAGAGAGAGAGAGAGAGAGAGAGAGAGAGAGAGAGAGAGAGAGAGAGAGAGAGAGAGAGAGCCCTTCCACATTATTCAGACAACCCCTGCCAGGTAATCAAAAGGTCCCTGCCAGGTAATCAAAAGGTCCCTGCCAAAAATTGGCAAGGGTCCCATCGGCAGGAGAAGGGTACTTGCTGGACTTGTAGTAAGGAGGAAGCAGGCCAGCTATACATGGCGAGGCCCTTAGGGTCACTGCACGTAAGAAAGGAAAAACAAAAAAACGAGACAGCTACTGTAGTATTTGTAGCAAGTTCGTAACCCATAACTCTTGGAACACAGACCTGAATCCGAATCCATAATATATTGCTGGCCTGCTCGTGTTCCTCCAGCAGTTCAACGATCGTCCTTCCAAATGAATGGGTTCCCTGCTAATTCTTTGCAGGGGACCCTTTGAAAAAGAGGCTGAATCCAATGAGGAGTACGATGTGGCCCCAAATTATATTGTTTCTGTGCACTTGCAATATTTAACGGGGAGGCAAACATTTGGTTATCACAGTCTGCCCTTCTGAATTTTTTTTTTTTTTTTTTTTTAAATTGCACCGCATCACGTGCGCGAGCGCTATGCGGCGCACGTGCGCAGCTTGCGCACACGTGATGCGCCGCATGTATGATTCAAACTCAGCTCTGTATTTCAACAGTCTATGGGTGTACCAACTAAGATGGGTCCGTTGGTGTCGCTCTTTCACCTTGCAGCTTGAGGAATTTCAAAAACGTCAACCTACACGCCATTTGCACTCTGCTCAGGCCACCCTCCTTCCTCGCACCTGACAGGTTCCACATATACTTGCTATCATTGAATCTCCTTCCACAATCCCTACGACAACACACTAGTTCGATTGTCAGGTTCCTTGGCAGGTAATGCTGGTGAACATGTGAATGGTACTCCGCGTGTGTACTCGGCACATGTAAACTCATAATTCCCTCAGTTGCTCTCACCCTAGCCTGTGGCTGAGTACACACCTTTTGGTAATGACAGTGGTAAATGCAGCAAATCACTGCAAGACATGAGGGTCATGGCACCAAGGCGAGCAAAGAATACCTTATAGGATATCCTCCTCCTCCAGTTCCTTCTCCTCCCCCACCAAGGCAAGCAAAGAGGACCTCAGCATCTCCTCCTCCTCCTCCTCCTCCCCCTCCTCCTCCTCCTCTCCTCCTCCCCCTCCTCCCCTCCCTTCTTCTCATTCTCCTCCCCACAAATGATCATGCTTCTTTAGACAAGGCAAAGGAGTCTCTGTTTTTCACCATTCTCTGTGGAGAAAGGCAGGGAAGGGATGAAGTAATCCAAACGAATCAAGATAATTCAATCATAATTGGATTATTATATTGGACATATATAGTCAAAAAGACAATATTATGTCAATATATCGTCAAATAGAGCTGCCCGGTAAACTGTGGGCAGAGAGGGAGAAGAGGACAACAAACGAGAGGGGCTGTGACAAACATTTTCGTCCGAGTTTCACCGACTCGTCAGGAGGTTGAATATGCGTTAAAAGCATCTTTCGTACAATCACAAACATTGCCGACTTTCCAGAGCAGCAAAATCCGAATTCCACATCCGGTATCTCTTTTGGTTACTCACAGCATGTTGTGGAGGAATTCTCCCATCGGTGGCTTGAAATCCTTGGACAGTTTGAATTTCTTGATGTTATCTGCAGATGAAGACGCGAAAGAGTGCCTGCAAAGCACATCCAAACCACGAGAGTAAGGAAACGAAATCAAAATGTCCCTGCTGCTCAGTTTCTCTACTCTCCTAGTAAAGGTGCTGTCTACAAAACACATCCAAGAGGACATATACCTTCTTTGCCGACCATCATCCGGAATATGTCGAATGAAAAAGATCCACCACCATGGTTAAACCACCAGTACGTCCACGTTTTTAGGTTGTTAACGCGGTGGCCAAATCGGTGCGCCGCGCAGGTCCATATGCATTTGCCTCAGAGCCTCCCCAGAGGGGGCCTAAGACCCCCTGGGGTACTGGTGGTTTCAACAGGAAAGCAAACCAACGAAATTATTATGTGCACGTTGAGACCATCCCTGCCTAACATCCAGTGCAGCAATCAGGCACAAAGACTGCTCGACGGTGCTCGAGTTCTTGAGCAGAATCTTCACAGCTATACTGTCTTCCCCTGAACATAACCCACCCTGATAACGAATGTATACAGGCTACATTTCCGGTCACGTACACAGCCAAAATGAGGGTGCGTTGTATTTGGGGGAATAACAAGTAAGAAAAGATCTGATGACGTAATAAACAACAACAGTTACTAGACTGTAGTTGAGCCCGTGAGATCATCCGCTTGTGCTGATCAATGATAACAAGGTCAGGTCGACGGTTCAACACACTGCTCCATACAATAACACAGCCATAAATCAACAGAAACAAAAGAAAAGAAAAGAAAAGAAAAGAAATCAAAAGAAAAGAAAAGAAAAGAAAAGAGGGATGCTGAATGGGCAGAAGAGTCCCGGTTACCAGGCAAGACCAGGCACACCCCATTCGGTTACAGAAAGTCCACCGCTGAATGGGCAGAAGAGTCCCGGTTTCCAGAACTCGGCTTGCCCAGTTGATCGGACAGAAAGTCCACTGCTGAAATTGATGCAAGCCGAGTTCTGGAAATCCACTGCCGCAGGGTGCTTCAAGCCAATTTTGAGATTCATAGAGGAGAACAGTTTGCAATTGCACCTCTTGCAAAGCCCCTGCCCCCCATCCCCCGGCAGCCAGCTCCTCTGCACTCTGTTCACCCAAAGTCGTACCGCTGCCCCTAAAACACTTCACCTCCCACACATTTCATCACCTCCACCCCACCCCCAATTGGCCCCCACATTAACTATCAACAACTCAACATGCACAAACACCTCCGGGCATCTCCCCCACACTCAAACTCCCTTTCCTCCCCCTTTTCCCCCATCGCCCGGCAGGCCCCTCCAACCTCTCGCCATCTCCCCTGCACTCTGTTCACCCAAGGCAGTACCGCTGCCCCTAAACACTTCTCCTCCCACACATTTCATCAGCTCCACCCCACTACTTTGGACGTGACTGCTTCACGCCACCACCCTACCATGTACATCCCCTTGCATGTGTCGCATGATGGTTCTCACTTAGCTGGGTCTCTCTGAGTTGGGCTCTCTCCCTTCGTATCGCATAGGCATTGGGACCGTAGCGTTATCTTGGCTTCCCTTCTCCCAGATCAAGCTCCCTCCCCCAGTCGGTGAGTTGTGTGCATGTTTCCCTCACCCACTGCATCCCTTCCCCCTTCCTCCCTTCCCACATCTCCACCTTCCCCGCTGCCCCAAAAGAGGGCAGTGATACTGCAGGAGAGCCCAGGTGACTGGGCTACACCAGGCAGGCCCCGAGGCAGAAGTCAATTAGCGGACCACAAAACGAAGGTGCAGACAATTGCATGCAGCCAAATTACATGAGAACAGAGCTCTCATGAGCCTATACAAAGTGCATGGCACAATGTGTTTAAAGTTGAAACGTCGAAAATGTGCAGAATTTCAGAGGACAAGAAGGGTTCTACAAACCCGGCTCATGTGGCTGAATGGCATACACATGTCACTCTTGACAAAGTGATCTTGAGTTCAAACCCTGGCAGAACAAGATCGAATGACTGTAATAATCTTAGGGGCTACTCTCTTTTCTAAAACAGAAGGTGTGTACAAGATTACATACTCAAATGGATGCATGACTAGTGCCCGCACAGACTTCTTGTGGTGTGTCAGCGTCGCCATGCATTTGCCTGCAGTCACAGAAAACCACGAAGATGATGAAGAGGAAGGAGAAGGAAGTCAGTGCCTCATCATGTGTGCAACACCACTCACTGGCAATACATCTGGCACTATATCTGCGAAAAGATCAATAACCACGCGTTCTTTCTTCGGCCAGGAACAGAAGATCACAAACACATGTTTGCAGGCTATGACACCCAATTGGCCTCACTCTGGGCACCAACGGATGACTTAGGGGTTGGCTGCAGTTGTGCTGTCTACACTCCGCTTCTGCCTTGCTGCCGTCCTGCTTGCTCGCATGTCGTTCTTTCCAGCTGCTGTGTTCACTGTGTGGTGTTGCTGCATTGCCGGTTTTGCCTTGTGCTTCGCTGCACTGCCGCCTTGCTGCCCATCCCTAGGCCTTGCCTTCCGTGCTCTCCGCTTGTGTGCAATGTAGTGTGGCTGCTTTGTTGGTGTTGCCTTCTGCTTCGCTACACTTTTGCCGTGCTGCTCATCCGCATGCTGTGCAGTCCATGCGGTTAGTATTTGGCGTTGTGCAGTTGGGTTGCTCCGGCAGCGTTGCCTGGTGCTTTGCTGAGTTGATGCCTGCTGCCGCTTGTGGACAGTCTGCCTTCAACAAGGGTCAGACGGGTTCATGACCCAAAACATCAATACGAGGATTCCGCAGATTGTCGAGGGTTCAGCCTCCTGACGAGTCGGTGCAAGTCCGACAAAACAATCTCTCGTCATCACCTTTATTTTTTTCGCTCTTTCTATTTTGATACTTGTCTTTTTTGCCTCCACGTCTTGTGCCGTCTATCTGTCCCCCGGTCTTTGTCCCTTGCTGCCGCTTGTTACCTCATGCATGTTGCTTTCCCTGTCTTTTGTCTACCGCAGCCCTCCTTGCCCTGTATTGCTTGTCTTGCCCAAAGGCCTCCCCGATGCCTTCCAGCCCATGTGCCTTCCTGCCTCTTGTTGTTTACCATATTGCCTCCTTGCCCTTTTTCACTGTGTTTTGCCTCATTGAACAGCATGTAATGTGTCTATGTGAATCTAATCTATTTACAACAAGTGTTTTGAACCAGTGTTTCCAACTAGAAGATAAAATATGTGCGTTCTGTAGTCCACCAGTACGTCCTGACCGATATGTTGGTATGGAGCATGTTTGGCTAACGTGCTGAAGCTATCAGAGATACGTTCTTTATTGGCATACTTACACACGCACACCCACCCACCCACCCACACACAGACACACACACACACACACACACACCAGGATACCTCAATAGCAGCTTTCGGTAAAGTGCTGAAGCTATCAGAGCTACGTGCTTTATTGGCATACTTACTCACACACACACACACACACACACACACACACACACACACACACACACCCACCAGGATACCTCAATAGCAGGTTTTCTTCACAATCAGAAAACTAAGGCAGTCGCAAATCGATGGACAAGCATGCAAATAATTGGCCAGTAGATTCAACTAACCAGCTGCAAGATCCCAAAGCTTCACTGTAGAATCATGTGAACCGGTGATGACTTGAGGGTCCTGCACAAGGCAGCAGAGCAAGAAAACGACAAAGTCAGATGAGACGCCCAAGATTACTGTAAAAAGGTGAGGTGAGTAGCATCAAACAGATGCTCAATCTGCTGGAAGGGTCACAAACTCAAAAATGGAAACAAGAAAGTAACGTGATCAAAGGTAGTGCCCAGAGCTACACAATCAACCAGAGCACAACCGCTCCAAGAGGACAGATACAAAAGCACAACAGCAGAGGAAATTGGGAGTAAAACTGAGGCTTCAAACAACAAACAAATCTTTTGTACTAATAACGTTCTCAAAATCTCACAAAAGCAAAAAAAGAAACAAAAACGAACAAAGAATCTGGGACCAAATGGGCCCAAACAAGGTAGGTCTGTGAGAAGTAGGATAACCCACCGCAGCTTGTGTGATGACAGAGCATACTGTACTATCATGGCCCGTCAATGGATAAATCTGAGCCTTTGTTCTGATGTCCCAAACCTGCAAAACAATCCATAGCAGAAAAGGCGATGGGATGGGTTTATAAGCAAAAGAGAGTCGAAGCAATGACAAATCTCCCTCCAAACGAGAAGACCCACATCGACGACTCCATTTGCCTCCAGAAGGAAGAGTTAGTTGTTTTCCTTCTCACTGAGAGTCGAAGCAATGACAAATCTCCCTACAAACGAGAAGATCCACAACGATGACTATGTTTGCCTCCAGAAGGAAGAGTCGGTTGTTTTCCTTCTCACTCATTTTTATTCATTTTCTGTTTCATGATTTCTGTCTTACGCCCTGCATAGCACCGTGTTCGCGTTCGGAGGCGAACATGAACAAGCGCCCAAAACCCTCCGAATGCAAACATAAAAAATATTGTTAAAAAAACAGTTTTCAGAAAAATCTGAAAAATATATATATTATGTAAAATATTAATACGCACAACTTTTGCCTTGGAGTCATGTTCAAATTCGTAGTTAATCACGAGTTAAAAATAAAAAACCGGAAAAAAAATACATTCGTCCGAACATGTTCACGAGCTGTTCGCGCACACGTTCGCACGAACGTGAAGGGGCGCGAAAACATTCGCCGTGCTACGCAGCTTACGACTATCTTTCTTCTGTATTGAAAGATTCGAAAATACACTTTCCCCACACATTGCAATTTGATTGTTGCAAAAAGAAATCCAGGAAACGATCCCTGGTACCCAGGCAACAAAACCCATACGTAAAATAAGAAGGTTAGATACCCAGCTCTGCCGCATGGTCAACATGCCTTTCATGTCAGAGGCATCGATCAGACTGCTATCAGCCCACTCTGTTGAACGATTACAGACGTTATTCATACTCTAGATGACCTGTTGCGGCTTAGCTCACAAAAACAAATATGACAGGTGATGCATTAATGGTCCAGGCAACCSMCCMATGCAMTCTCTCTCTCTCTCTCTCTCTCTCTCTCTCTCTCTCTCTCTCTCTCTCTCTCTCTCTCTCTCTCTCTCTCTCTCTCTTGCAAACACGCGCGCACACTCTTCGTGTGGCTGTGTGAACTCCACGAAAAAAGCATGACTGTGCCAGACTGTTTTGTTGGACTTTCACCAACTCATCAGGAGGTTGAACCCCAACAGTCAGCCCACGATGCATTTGCCTGCGTGCGTGTGTGCGTGCATGTGTGCGTGCATTTGTGTGTGCATTTGTGTGTGCATTTGTGTGTGTGTTTGTGTGTGTGCTTGCGCAGGCGGGCATCCATGTGAGTGCATGTTGTCTCGTTCTCGCCTGTGCAAGTGCTTGTTGCCTTGCCCACTATTCAAGAAAGAAAACTATGCCCTGCATGGGACCGGTTTTTCCCCTGGCTGCAGCCGTACAATGGACCCTCTTTTCAACAGGCGCAACGATCCTGGCCGCCCACGATCCTACTGGGCGGATGGCTTGGATCCTCTCATGATCTTAAGACTTCAAGATCGTGCAACAATCCCGGCTGCCCGGCAGGGTGGATGGCCTGGATCGTCGCGCGATCTTAAAGTCTTGAAGTCTTAAGATCGTGCGGAAATCCGGACCGTCGGACCGGTAGGACCACGGGCGGCTTGGATCGCCCAATTCTCACGTTAGCGATTTCTATAAGTGTAGGGACAAGATCCACTACCTCCGAGACTCTTTTTACCGAGGCGGATTCCCACTGAGGGCCAAACTTTGCTGAAACGCCAGCGCGGCGTTTTGTTTTGTTTTTTCCTTCTGACTGGCACCGTCAGCCATTTTGGTTCGACAGCACTGCTCATCCAGAGTCCTTGGAATGTCGCATTTGCGATTTCTGGTGTTGCCTGAGAAAGGTATTGATGGTTTAAAGATGGAGGCATGTACACACACAAAAAAACTTCCTCCTATTCAAATAGATATCCCAAGTGCCTCATATGAACTTTGTGAGCTTTTCGTTGACCCCTGACAAACAAATTTGAGTGTATGCTTACCCTACAAACGGAGTCGCGTCCACCAGTCATCAGGATATCCAGCTCGGGGTGCAGTGCAAGGCAGTACACGCCACTCAGATGTCCATGATACGAGCGAATAACCTGCAATCCGTCGTTGAACACAAAAAGCAGAGCCCACAAGCTTCAGCTCCCAAGACAAGAGAGGAAATGTCACGCACAGGGCAGGAGAGGCAACAATAGGGCCGCCGAGGCCACCACAGGAAGAGGGGGCAAGAGGGCACACGAGAGTATGAGACGGGTTGCGAGAATGTAGGGGAGCACAAAGGCAGAAGATCGCAAAACTGACAGTCTTCCTTGCTCAAATTTCATGCCGAATCACAGTCATGAAAGCCCCGGCTCTTTCACAAACTTAAAAGACCTATTTCCCTTCCCTCCTTCCCGTATCCCCCCAACCTCCCCTCTTCCCCAAATATCAATCACAGTCACCACACTAGGACTTTTCCGACTGAATACGGTCACAGTTCAAGTCAGATACATGCAGAGAGCCCTAGTTTGAGCATGCCCCTCATCATAAGAAGAGAATAACCATGTAGAAAAACAGAAGTTACAAAACGCGTCCTTCAGATCTGTTAAAATTGGAAACTCAGTTGGTTTGTGGCATTCAGGAGGCCGTGGCTTCAATCCGCCACGGCCCCCTGCGCCATGCTCGGTGTTCATCAGCCGAGATAGTTGGCTTGTCCCCCCTGGTCGGCTATGGTAGCCGAGATAGTTGGCTTGCACCCCCCTGGTCGGCTCTGGTACGGTCCTGGGTTCTCTCGGAGGCCTTCGCCACTGCCACTCCTCGCTGGGGGTTGGCTTCTAGGTCTAGAAGATTTCACCTGTCTCTGTATCCGGTAGCTTTCGGTTGGCTCCTCTCACTAGAGTTTAAACGTTACACATGGCTGCTGTGCTTTAGACATGTAGGTAAGTAGCATGAGGCATAATTGAGAGAAGAACGTACCTTAAACCACTAGTGCCTCCGCCAGCGTTGGGAAAATAGGGAAAAGTAGCAGTTTTCCCAAACTCCTAAAAATTTGGAGGTTGGGCCCATAGACGGCTGCCATTGATAAATCTGATCAGCAACTGTCGTTTCGTTTCGGCCTCCGAAAACGTTGCAGGCCCACCCGAGGCCCGCTATTTTCCCACGCAGCAAAGGTACTAGTGGTTTTAAGTCTTTTTTTGTAAAAAATAAGACAAATGCAAGGAATATGAGTGAGAACCAGTGTTGCACCCGCCGACCGTCGGCGGGCCTCGACCGGTCGGCTGCCGACCAGCCGACCGACCGACCGGTCGGCGGCCGACCGATCGGCGGGGTCGGGGTGCCGCAGTTTCGCGCGGCGGCGCAACCCGCCCGGTAGGCCCCCTTTTCGGCAGCGGGGTGGTTTTCGGTTGTCGGGGGTCGGCCTGGGAGGCCGCCGACCGTGCTCACCGACTTTTCCACGGTCGGTGGCCTTCAAAAGAGTGTGGCTGCCCACACTCTCCCCAGTCTTGTGCTTTGGGATTCGTCGGGCCGCCCGGTGAAGTGGGGAGAGTGCAGGCAGCTTGGAGATCGCCACGGAAGAGCTTCGTGGGGGGACTGCAGCTTCGACAGTGGTGTGTGTGTGTGTGTGTGTGTGTGTGTGTGTGTGAGAGAGAGAGAGAGAGAGAGAGAGAGAGAGAGAGAGAGAGAGAGAGAGAGAGAGAGA
>BFEA01000647.1:759220-771478 GCA_003427395.1 Chara braunii
CCCCCCCCCCCCCCAAGTTAAAGTTTCTCTGCGGATTTGGGCTGTACTCAGCAAGCGCAGTAAGGCTGCGCAATCAGAAAAACAAAAAAAAACAGCGGAAGCCTGTTTTCTGACTGGTCGGCGGACCGCCGACCAGTCGGCCCTGATCGGTCGGGACAAAACGGTCGGCGGTCCGGGTCGGTGGTCGGCGCCGATGCAACCCTGGTGAGAACGATATACAGAAAGCCAAGTTGCGAAATCACACAGATGTCCAAGTAGTTGTGTACAAGCAGAGAGCACAAATGCACCGAGAATCCACCCAAATAAGAGCAATACAATGAAGTCATGAGCCAATGTTCAAGCCCTCAGGCCACACCAACACAGTCTCCAATGTCGCTCCTCTCTGTCTGGCACCCAGTGCCCAGCCTACACTACTTGCATATCCTACCTACATCAGTATTCATGCAACAGGCTCACTTCGACTCTGAAGACCAATGTACATGACGTCAACACCATAGCCGACCTCCCTCATGCACCAGGTACGTATCTCGTCTCCCCTCATCAGACCCTGACCACCCACACTCGCCTCCTTCCTGAAGACCACCGATCGCCCTCTGACTCCCTATCACCCTGCAGCCCGGCTATGGCTGCTCGCGCTCCGCTGCCCAGCAGTGCCCCTCTCACCTCTAGCACCCGTATGCGCCCTGGCCTCACAGCATGCAGCCTCTAACGCAGCAGCGCAGCAGCGTGACCGCATTGCCTGCGTGGGCCAGAATGCCAGACCCTGGCTGCATCCCTCCCTATATGGAAGTGGCAGCCTCTGTTTGGCTGTGTGGCCTGGCTGGAAGCTTCCAGTAGCTTCCTGTCGGGCCCCAGTGCTCGCGCCCAAGCCCAGTGCTGCAGTTGACGGCCTCGGCCGTTTACAGTTGGGCATGGCCTGAGTTTCTAGACTTGGGCCGTTTACTGCATTTGCACAGGACCCGGGGTATGTACGTCGACAATGCTGCTTTTTGCGTACGCCCGTAGCCACTTCGTGATGTATGGGCCCTGCGTTGTGTGTATGTTCCCAGGCACAACTACCAAGGCCTGGGCCAAACTGTACGACGCAGCTTAAGGAGGCTCACGCTCCTGTTCAACCAACTGGCGTGCTGCAACAACCTGAGTACCCACATATGGAAAATGTCAAATTTTAGCCTCTAGTGAATATTCAGGCCCGCCTTCACTTAGCGCGGGCACTGGGCTTGCTGAGGGCCTCTGCCCAGAACATGCGCATGTTTGATCAGGGCCCCACGAGGGCTCATTCCTCGCATAAATTGGAAAATAGTAAAAATACAGAGCTGCGTAGCATCGTGTTCGCGTTCGGAAGCGAACATGAACATGTTCGCCCGAGTGCGAACAAGAGCCCAAAACCCTCCGAACGCGAACATAAAAAATATTATTATTACAAGATGTGGCCAGCGCGGCTTCGCCCGCGTGTTTTAGTTGTACTGAATATTGTTGTCGATTGCATTGACATTTGAAGACAGGACAATGAATAGTTAATGGAGAAAGGTGAAGCAGGTAAGATATAAGCGAAAGGTTCCACAGCGTGGCATGAACATCATGGGTGACGAGAAGTGGTAGGTCCACATGGCAATGGAGAGCACATTTCCGTGGCAATAAAGTCTAAGAATTATGCAGTAGRATTACCATAGTCATCGAAGAATGGATYGAGTTCTTKCAGWGCGYTCATAGTGCATTCACATTAACGTATAYATGAGAAATGGGAACGAGCAGAGGTGTCACATTTCGTGCATTCAAATTCACCAATGATAAGTAAATGAGTCAAGACAATCCGCTAATGGGGAAATCCGCTAATAAACAGAAGCTACTTTCAACGGCCKAGTTTGATTTTGTTTTTGTTTAGGTAGCTCAGTTGGTTAGAGCAAAGGACTGAAAATCCTTGTGTCAGTGGTTCGAATCCACTTCTACTGATMATGTAAAACAAAGACCCTTAATACAGGCGATCCTAAGTGCAACGAAGTTGCCTCTACCAAGAAAATTCGGGAATGCCTTAAACTTTTTTGTCCGTGTGCCGGCATAAAACCCGACTTGTTAAATATTATGGAGGTTTAGTCAGTACAATGCCTATCTTCTCTACTATTTTCCTGTTTTTTTACTTTAGCCAATATTAGTCTGCCAGGCACTAGTAGCTTYATTCCACTATTTCCCCCTGGACACGAGTCGCGCAGATGCTCCCCTCTTCRACTATCGCCGCARCTATACCAACGGCGGCACCYCATTCCCCTATCCCCTAATAAACGCTGGATGCAAAAAATACGAGATCCRGATACCTTCCCCACGTCAATGAGGGARATCGGTCAYGGTCATGCTACTCGTGGGATTGTCTCATGGAATTGCATATTGCTTATTTATTCATTTATTCGTCCCGTCGCGCAGACTGCATGCCCACCTCCCTGAATTTGCGCTGATTCCCAAAATGCACGATTCCCTGACAGTGTCACGGTCGGATAGATTTCACAATACGTATACGTAATGAGTATAAGTAATGACTATGCTTCTCTCCCGTTACGTAGCATTCCCATCACCACACGACTGTCCTCAAGGCCAGTTTCGTGAATCGTTCTTGTACCATCCCCATCCCGTTTCGCCCATTTCCCCACAATGCGATCACGCTTCCCCCATTTCCGACCCCACAATGCCCTCATTTTCCTCGCGCATCTCAGACCCCAGAATGTGATCACACTTCCCCCATTTCCCCCTCGACACGAATAGCGCAGATGCTCCCCTCTTCGACTATCGCCGCAGCGATACCCACGGCGGCACCCCATTCCTCTATCCGCTAATAAACGCTGGATGCAAAGAATACAGAGATCATGATACCTTCCCAATGTCAACGAAAAATAATAGTGCCCTGGCCCCCGATGCCCAAATGATCTCCTTCCCGACGCGTCGGTCATGGTCATGCTACTCGTGGGATTGTCTCATGCAATTGCTTATTGTTTATTGCTTATTGCTTATTGCTTATTTATTTATTTATTTGGTTATTTATTCATTTATTTGTCCTATCGCGCAGACTGCATGCCCACCTCCCTGAATTTGCGGTCATTCCCGAAATCCACGATACCTGACAGTGGCAGGCTCCCATGCATTTCACGATACGTATACGTAACGAGTATAAGTAATGACTATGTTCCTCTCYCGTAACGTAGCATTCCCARCACCGTTACAAAGCAGTTCCGTGAATCGTTTATGGTACCATTCCCATTCCGTTACGTAGAATTCCGGAAGCACATCACATGCCTACGCATATCGCAAGTCGACCACTCTGCCGATCCCGTCCTTTATTTATCGTTTATCGTTTATTTATTTATTTATTTATTCAGGCTACGTATTCTTCAGTGTTGTCGCTGAATGTTCGCTGTGTCGCGCAGACTGCATATCCACCTCCCTCGACTTCCGGTGATTCCCGAAATCTGCGATTCCCTGACAATGTCAGGCTCCCATGCATTTCACAATGCGTATACGTAATCACTATATGCTGGGGAGATCCAGCGGCCTAGCTCAGTTGGTAAGGCATGCAAGTGGCATTCAGGAGGTCTTGGGTTCAAAATCTCCATTGGCCTCATGTACCTTCCTGGGCAAGCTTGGCGCCCGCCACCTAGAGATATGCCCTTGGTCCCCCCGAGTGGCATTGATCAGAGACTGCTGATGTTCATAGGGGGAGGGGACCGGAGGGGAGGCACAGTGACTGGCCCATCGAAGAAGGTCGGTCCTGATGCTACCGCCTGACCCCTGGCCAGTATCCCCCACCTGCTGTAGCAGGTATCGCACCTGCTAGTGGGTGCAGCTCCGGCATGTTCCCTCATTGGAGGCTTGAGCACGAATGTGGCTGCTACGGGGTTCCCCGTAATACTATAATGACAAACCTGCTAGTGGGTGCAGCTCCCGCATGTTCCCTCGTTGGAGGCTTGAGCACGGATGTGGCTGCTACGGGTGACAATAAAAAAGGCCTGAAAGGCTGTCCTGTCCAGATTCGACGGGTAATTGAATTGGTTAGAATTAGCCTTTAAAAAAAAGAAAAAAACTATATGCCAGGGCGGCAGAGAGAGAGAGAGAGAGAGAGGCTCCCATGAAAAAACTATATGCCGGGCTGTCTGTTCACTCATACGTGTTTTTTTTGTTTTTTTTGTTTTTTTTTTTTCTGGAAAAAATGAAAAAAACAAAAAAAAACAAAAAAAAAGAAATGCATGGGAGCCGGACCACCGACAGAGAGAGAGAGAGAGAGAGAGAGAGAGAGAGAGAGAGAGAGACGTAGTGGCAAATAGGTCGCGCGCGGGCAGGCGGGCGGCTGCGTGTGTGTGCGTGCGCACGGGGAGGCGGGTGCGAAAGCGCTTTCGTTGCGCGGAGGGTGGGCGCGGAGGGCGAAGGCGAAGGGCGAAACCGCGGAGGGCGGGTGCGGAGGGCGGGTGCGGAGGGCGAAATCCGAAGGCGAAAGCGCAGAGCGTGGGTGCGGAGAGCGGAGGGCTGGCGCGAAAGCAAAAGGAAACCAGTGAAACTCCCGCCCGAAACGCAAAAAAAGTAGGAAAAACAAAAAAAAAGAAAAAAGAAAAGAAAAAGAAACGAAACGGCGCCCGGCTGAGGCGCGTCAGACGCAACAGACGCGACAGATTTTGTATCGGACGCCTCATGATCCATGCATCATCGGTCTAGATTGTATCACGGCGCGTCAAACGCGTCAGATTCGTATCCGACGTCTCAAAATCGTTGATCGCACGGCCGAAGTTCATCACAGGTGAACCGACACAGCCCACGGCCGAAAAACTTTGTCATGTTGGTAGTGATAAAACAAAATCTCAGGAAAATCTGAAAAAAATATATGTCATGTAAAACAACAATACACACAACGTTTGCCTTGGGATTCCTGTTCAAATTCTTAGCCAAACGTGAATGAAAAATCGAAAACCGTTTTTTTTTTTTTACGGGAAAAATTTATGTTCAACCGAACACATTCGCGAGCCATTCGCGCAACCGCGGAGGGGCGTAAACACGTTCGCGAGCCATTCGCGCACACGCGGAGGGGTGCGAACACGTTCGCAGTTCTACGCAGATACAGAGTAAGATTAGCATGTCGGATGCACAAGGATCACTCACAAAGATCGGGAATGGTCCAACTAAATTTTAAATTAAAAACCTGTCAAACCGAAAATTGGGCCCATCTCTATTTTAACGCATTGATGATTTATAAACAGCAGTTCAATCAAATGGAATAATATTATTATGATAATCAATAAATGGGTCAAATCAACTTCAATGAGATGATAGATGGGTGGATACACACCTTATTGTACTCCAAGTCCCAGCATTTCACCTGCTTATCATCACCAGCCGAAAACAGGTAGGGATGTCGGGAGCTCACTGCAAGCCCTGCAGAGCAAAAATACCACGGGGCCACGAACAAAGGCCGAGGGTCAGTGGACACACTTCCCTCGGCAGACAATCTGGACTTATCCAAGTTCATGCATACTGCAGAATGCTACACCACGAACAAAGGCCGAGGGTCAGTGGACACACTTCCCTCGGCAGACAATCTGGACTTATCCAAGTTCATGCATACTGCAGAATGCTACACTTTAAGGCAGCACAAAATACAGTCGTGAAGAACGTATAGGGACCATCGCTCAGCAGGATGATAAACTATAACCTAGACAGCCATTAAAAAATATATACATCCTTTCGATGACGAACCAGGATGGTACCATGCCATTCCGGGCCAAAACAGGGACAAACAGTGTCCTTCTGGGTCAATTCAAGGACCACAGTGCCATCCTCTGCCAAAACTGGACCAAAGTGCCTTTCTAGGCCAAAACTGGACCAAAGTGCCATTCTAGGCCAAAACTGGACCACGGTGCCATTCTAGGCTAAAACAAGGACCATGGTGCTGTTCTGGGCCACAACAGGGACCACAGCGCCGTTCGGTGCCAAACAGAAGGACCACTGTGCCATTCTGGGCCGAACCAAAGTGAAAGTAGATGCAAAGGAGGCAAGAACGGGAAGAGGAACGAAAGAGAGCAAAGGGAAGAAAATGTAGAAAAGAAGGGAAGAGAAGGAAAGGAAGGAACGGAAGCAAAACTGCATATGCATGTATGTATGAATGTATGTATGAATGTATGAATGTATGAATGTATGTGTGAATGTATGTATGAATGTATGTATGAATGTATGTGTGAATGTATGTATGAATGTATGTGTGAATGTATGTATGAATGTGTGTCTGGTCTAGAAAGCACCAGTGAACCTCTAACACCTTAGTAGTGGTGTGATTATGTACAGGACAAGAGAAACAATGTGCCAGAGACTTGCACGCAGGACAAGAGAAGTCATGTGCTTTACGGTTTCACCCAGCTTCATCGTCACACAAAGTGGACTGTAGAAAGTTTCGTCCCCGTTCAATATCGCTTCACTCTGCTTGCATTGCATGCATGCACGAGTACCATACACATCCACCACTCACCTCTGATCTGCTCAATGTGTCCCGTAAGCGTTAACTTCAACTGCGCAGTGGCAAGGTCCCAGATCTGGAAAAAAAGCCACAACACACACAACCAAGCCCGACACATAGAAACCAGGATGAACCACCCACATGGAACTCCCTGCTGAGTCAGATGGATGGTTGTGAAAGTCCGACAATGATACTCCTAGCCGACTCCAAATAAGACGTAGACAAAGAAAAAAAAAAAACTTCGTCATAGATAGTCTCCAGTACAAGTTTGCTACCAATCATAAACCTGCAGTGTACGATTACAGTTAGAATGGGAAGGAAGCATGAAAAAGAGGAGAGAAAAATAATGGGGAGCAAGCCACGTACGCACAGAATATGTAAAGAGCGCAACGACAGGGGTCAACGGCTCAATCGCTGTTCATTGCAGAGAGATGGAGTGAAAACATCATTTACGTCAATCAAATATTTTCACTTATGGCTTCCATTTCACTTTTGGGCCTCGCTCCACTACTCGCCAAATGTGGAAATTGCGAACAAATCTTCCGCCAGAACATGGAAAGATACGCCGCCATGTTTTTCGTCTTTTGTGCATGTGGTGAGTAGCAGAGTGAGGCCCTGTATTGAACCAGCCTCACAGCATTAGAATTTAGAATACATCACGCAGAGTTTGGTGTGTGGAATGGACAGTGAGTACGCAGATATAGTCCCCTAGTAACCTGGTTCAATTTCTACAAAGACAGAAACAGCAAACAAACTCCCGCTTGCAGCCGTATGTCTTCGTAGACATTGACGTCTCAACTCAACGCGCATCATGAACAACTGAGAATTTCTCAATTAAAGGAGAAAGAGTTCTCTGTGTCTAGTTGAGCCCAAACGCACTCCTTCGTGAGTGCCGCCCCCGCTTAGCAGCACAAAAGTTGTCCCGAAATTGAAGCCTTAATTTTTTCACCAACCTTTCTCCGTAGACTCAACAAATGTGCAAATGAATGAAGCTTTCAACATCTTCACCAGCTGCATGCAAACCACATTCGTAATGAACTATTCTGCAAACATTTACCAGCAAGCTGGTATTTCAATGCAATGCGAGGATCTGAGCCATTGGCATGCCCGTATGGGGGTCCCTGCTGTAAGCTATGTGCCCGCCCTAAGTGAAGGCAGGCCCTGTATCTCAAAAGGGCCTGAATATCGGAAACTTTGTCAGCCTTAGTGGACACCAGACAGTTGCCCCGTGCCAGTTGGTTACATGTGGCCTCTTCGCGAGCATCAGAATCTTCTAGGCTCTTCTACTCAAGACTTGGAACCTGGCCTCTCAGCCAATCAGAAAGCAGGGAACACGTCACTCTGTGTGAGGTGGTTGGGCGCGCCTAACTGCTGCAGGCCCAGTCCACTGTCTGAACAGGCCTGGGCGCAGACACTTTGGCCCAAAGTGAGGCTACCGGGCACGTGTGCATCCCAATCCAGGCAGCCATCGTGCCTGGCGGCTTTCAATTTAGGAAAGAGCCAGGCTACGAGGGATTCATTCAGGCACTTGCTCTTCATGCGGCAGCGCTGCCACTTCGAGTGC
Source organism: Chara braunii (assembly GCA_003427395.1). NCBI lineage: Eukaryota > Viridiplantae > Streptophyta > Charophyceae > Charales > Characeae > Chara > Chara braunii. Next base: position 767,266 of record BFEA01000647.1, read on the forward strand.
TGAAGGCCGCTGGTCGAGCGAGAGCTGGGTGCACGCAGGCGCAGGTTGGGAAGAGGGCGCTGGTGATAAGCAGCGCCATAGCCCAGGCAGCCATAACCGGGCCTGGAGCTGAATTGGCGGAAGTCCTTGGATGGTGATGGGACGTGGGTGGAGAAGACGAGGGTGAGCATAGAGCAGGAGAGTGAAGGAGGATATTCGAGAGTACGTACCTGGTCCCGGCGGAGGTCTGCATGGTCGACATCTACATGTACTTCGGTTGCTGCTCCTGACGTCAACTGGTTGTTTTATCATTATGATAGGCTAGCGTGGTAGCTGTAGGATCGTAGTCTGGGCGGCGAGCGTCATTAGGAGAAAGAGCTACGACTACATTGTTGGTGGTGGCAAGATGATGCTTTCATTGACAATTCAGTTCGCTGAATTGGTTCTCCTTCCGTGTGACATCAGTGCATTTCTGCTTTCTGTACAGCTTTCGACTATCTGACTTTCAATGTGATTTTGCAATCTGGCATTCTGTCATTTCGCTATTGCTCATTTTTCCTTGCACAGAGAAGATTAGCATGGCCCCTGCGCAAGGATGACACTCATAAATCAAGAAATGGTCCAAAATTCTCCACATTAAACCACCACCCCCTCCGACATCAAGAAATTGGGGGGACCCGTAGCACAGGCTCATTAGGGCTACCCGTAGTACAGTGTGGAGAACCGAAAGAAACACAAAAATTGAACATGTATTGAAATGCCTCAGCGATTTATTTTGTGGTTTTAACTTTTAAGCTTCTTTTATACATCCTGGAAAGATCACAAGCAAATCTAGGGACTCTCCAATTTTCAGAGTCTTTGACGCATTCTTTGGAGTGGGAACTTTTCCCGTTGGCCTACAAACGGCACTGTGGCAAAACTGGAACATGCAACCAATCCGCGCGGCGATTGTTTCACGGTTAAAATCATTTTATTTTACTTTCCTTATATTTTTCCTGGAAAGATCACGACCTAATCTACAACGCTCAAATTTTCAGCATTTTCTGTGAATTCTTCTGGCCGCAAAAAATCGCCAAAGTTGCCGCTTTCGATTTTTGGAACTAGGCCCGCCGTTTCGGCCTCCGGTCGCCACCCTCCCGCAAAACCCGCCCGAACTCACAGGGAGGGCTATTTCTGGCTGACGGAGGGAGTGGTGGTTTAAGAAAAAATCATAATAAATGCAATGCGGAGAGAAAAACGATATAACGACTCCTCTTTCAATGCCAGCATCACTACATTATCACTCGTACGACCACTGTGCAAGTCTGCAAGGCACTGCCCTGGCTACTCAGGTGCGTAAACCAATGGTCTGGTGTACTCGGGCAGAAGGAACATCTTACGGAAAACTCCTTATACGGTTATATACCTTAATTGTTCGGTCCGCAGAGCCCGTCACGAACCACTCATTTCCGGGATCAAATGCAATGGACCTGACCCATCCCAAATGGCCGCTGATAACCTGCAGGAAGGGGGGAGAAAAAAAAACAAAAAAAAACACGTAAGTTGACGCACAAGAGCCTAACAAATTGATGATGTCAATGCATCCAGGTACGAAAAGTTGTAAGGTTCGGAGTACTCAGGTCCAAACTTCTGCTAAGGGAAGCAGCTTCACAGCACAAAACTTACACACGGATCTGATACGTTCAGGACAACAAAGAATGAATAGCAGAATCCAACAACAAAAAAATAAAAGTTGAATTTAATTCGCAAAAACATTCTGTATTCACACCACATGCACAGTGATGACGAACACATAGCATAACAACAGTTCACTCTTTTTTTCCCCTTACATTTTTTATTTTTTTTTGGAGTCATGACAAAATGAGGTTACATTTCTCAAAAAAGTCAGGCCAAAAGATCATGGATACCTGAATGGACTGTCAGGTGAAAGCAAAAAAAAAAAACAGCAGGAATCAATAGGGAACACAGCTGCTCAGTCAGACGGATGCAGAGCTCACAGTCCTTCCTCTCAGCCCGCAACTCCCTTCAGCCACCACCCATCATGTTCTTTTTTTTTTTTTTTACCACCCATCATGTTCTAAATCAAACCATTGAGTAAAAAAACAGCAAATGGTGTAAACACAGACACATCTCACTAGCTGAAAAGATATAAGATGCAAATTGGCTGGCTACAACCCAAATGTATCTGGTAGGTCTGCATGGCCACTGTCTGGACAACCTACGTCCAGACACCCAATCTCTCTCTCTCTCTCTCTCTCTCTCTCTCTCTCTCTCTCTCTCTCTCTCTCTCTCTCTCTCTCTCTCTCTCTCTCTCTTACACATACACACACACACACCTTTTTTCTGTGGAGTTGTGTTTACAAAACACACACACACACACACACACACACACACACACACACACACACACACACACACACACACACACACACAACAAAGAAGGAGGGAGGAAACATACCCGGTAATTCTTCCAAGGAGGATGCCACACTGGCTTTGGCCACTTGCTGGGCAGTCGTTTGAGTACTGCTGCACTAGGCATGTACCTGAATTAATGCCAGAAGCACGAAAACAGAAATCAAAATGACGGCATGATGGTGGCTACAGTCAATAGATCCTAAAGAATGCAAATGCTTAAGACAGGAGGGAGAAGGGAGGTGAACAGTTCATAATGCTCTAGTCTCAATATCACCAGCAACTATGTGCAAGCACACCTTCCTGCATCCTGCATCCCAACACAGCTAAGACAGGGGGGAGAAAGGAGGTGAACAGTTCATAACGCTCTACTCTCAATATCACCAGCAACTATGTGCAAGCACACCAGCTGATTTTCAGCGAGTTCCTGCATCCTGCATCCCAACACAGCTAAGAGTAGACGGTATTACTAGCATTAACACCACCAGAATGCCATGTCAGTGTGTGTTCGCATCTCGCAACACGTGGTTGATCTAGTCTATAGCAATGTGTCCATCTGTGTATTGTCTGAGTCCATGTCCCTCTCCATCCACATGTGTGAGAGTTTCACATCTGGTCGAGTGTGCAAGCATGTGTGTATGCCTGTGTGTGCATGTGCACATTCATATTCATATGCGCATATTAACATTACGAAGCTTGCAAAAAGTCTTTGAAAAAGACAAACTGCACAAAAGATGCACATTGATGCGCTTAGAAACAATCACGACACCCATATATCTACTGATAGCCATGCCGATGATATGAGAAAGTATAGTTCAGAAGGCCAACAAAACAGTACAGTTAGAAAACCAAGAACGTCAGGAATAATCTTACAGAAACTAACCTACCACAGCCACAAACCCCAATAAGCCCACAGGCTCAGTAAGAAACGGCATGGCCGTCTCCCCACATGCGCTCAGTTTGTCTGTGCGTATGAGCACGCATCTGTGTTCCACACTGTCTTCTCCCATATGTTCATTGTCACCTTCGTCTTCTCTGCCACCACACCCAACAGTATCTCTTCTTCTCATCGTTTCATTTGTGTACTTCATCACAATTGTCTCTTTGTTGAGCTCGCAGATGTCATGTACAAGAACCACCTATTCTTCTCCTTCGTCTTCTTCTTGTTGCAACAACTACTTATTCTTCTTCTTCTTAGCTGCTGCTGCTGCTGCTTCTGCTCCTGGTTCTTCTTCTTCTTCTTCTTCTTCTTCTTCTTCTTCTTCTTCTTCTAAGACTTCTTCTCTTCTTCTTCTCTTCTTCTTCTTCTCTTCTTCTTCTTCAGGGTTGTCAACAGTTTGCAAGCCCAGATCACATGCACAGATCCATCAGTAATATCCCCTTTTTTGTTCCTCTTCTACTCCTCAATCCACTACTGCTAACAGCCCATAGTCACCAACTCATCCGTCACCCTTCTTTCGATCTTACCACTACAACCACCATCAACAGAACAATTGCCACCAGCATCAGCAGTAATGGTCTTTTTCCTCATCTTCCTTCCTAGTCTTATTCTGTGTCATCTCCCGGATCCTACAACTCCTAAGACTCAGCTTCACCCTCATCCTGTCTATGCTGCTTGATCTCTTCCTCTTCCTTTTGCCCCTTCTTCGTCTCCTCCTCTCCCTACCCCGCCCGTCCTGTTTCCCCTTCTTATCCTCTTCCCGCTCCTCTTGTCCTCCACCTCTTTGCCCCCATCCTCCTGGGCCTGCCCCCTCCTTTGCCATCCTCCCTCTCCCGCTCTTTCCCCCTTTCCTTTCCCTCACATCCTTCCCCCTCCTCTGCC